>JAODJU010000095.1:376360-387784 GCA_026776725.1 Gnathonemus echidnorhynchus
CGAATAATCATGTTTCCCCCGTAATGGGTGGAAACCTCAACCCCCCCCCAATGTTCCAGCCAAAGTTACGCCCTTGCCTGTGGCATTTAAGGGTCTTTTGCAAGGGAATTCAAACTGGGCTGAAAAATAAGCATGTCTATAGGGTGAGCCGCCAGATCAAACCAGCCCAATTATGTTCCAAGATGGTTAGGGTCCCTGTCACTCTGGGGCCCTCAGAATCATCCTAGCTTCACCCTTACCCCTCTCCCCCATCACTTCTTTGATCCTCTTGGCGCCCCCTTATGGTCTTGCCTGGTAGTAAGTCATGTCCTGTTCCTACAATAATATAAACATTTAATTTACCAAGTAAAAAAAAATCCTTATTTTAATGTTACATTTGATTTTCGATATGAAAACACTCATTATATTTCAGTATAAATCAGTTCATCCTTATCATGGGCGTCGCCACCATTAAATCGGAGATGGACGTGTCCCCCTCACATTTCATAATTATTCGTTTGGAAGCCCCCACATTTAACATAAAATATTAGTTCACCCAGCGCTATTTTCCAGTGTGTCCCCCCCACATTCAAAATGCTTCTGACGCCCCTGGTCTCTACCATAGTGATATACTGTGGTCAAACCATCCACGTACAATTTGCATATACACAAATGCACATGTGAATGAATAATATGTCTGCATTCCAATTTGGTGTTATTCTACTAGATCTGCCACATACACAAAGTTTCAACCAATTCTATGGTGGAAATTAAGGGTTATGATCATTCGAATTTATACACTGTAATCACAAAAACTTAACCACTGAGTTTGAATCTTTATAATAATGTATAATGTTTCCATTTCCAACTTTCAATTTTCTTTTATATCTTCCAAGTAGCCACACAAAGTTTCACCCAATTCTATTGTGGAAATCAGGGGTAATGGTAAACCTGTAATCACAAATATATTTGTATATACTACTCAGCCGGTATTATTGTAAGTAAAGGATAAACCACGAGAAAACCTCGTGATTTATCTCGCTTATTTCACGGCTAACAAAGAAAAAATAATAATATAATAAAATAGCCATGGTTCATTTCTCAGCATTCTCAATTCACGTTTAATGTTCAAATATGCTCTTAAAATGTATCTTGCAACTTATAGCAACTTTTGATGTCACCCAAAAGCATTTCCCATCTGTAATGAACACAAACACGATTTCCTTTGTCACACACTCAGCCATAACATGCAGTCTGTCTGACTGGTCATTATGCTTGTTAATGACTGCTAACTAGTTGCGCACTGCAGTCTCACACTGAGAACAGTGCCAATATCTGGAGAAAATCAGTGAGCTGCAGAGAAGTGTCGTCATATTTGATTTAAGTTGCTAGCACATACAGTATATGATACACCTCGTTATTAGCGTGTTCCTATAATTGTTGATCCGTTAGGTAGCATGGTCAATACACCGATTAAAACTATAATTGGTTAGGATGTAGTTTTACTAGTTAATAAGAAAATAAACGAAATGTAATTGTTCAATGACGTGTAATGTGCAATTGAGCAAAAATTCAGTGCGCTGTTTAAAAATAAAGATATCTGATCATAAAAAATGTATTTATATTACTTTAAAAAAATTAAATATGTGATAATTAACAAACAGATGTAAACTATCACATTCCTTTTTTTTTTTTTTTTTAATCATATTTTTTTTTTTACCGAGGTGGCAAATAAATTTAATTAACGTCACTGATTAACATATGATGCGATTATATGTTATTGCGTAATGACATAATCATGTAATGACAACGTCATTAGCAACAAATAGACCCCCCCTTTACCAAAATTAGTTGGCAACACTAGCGGTATTGTATCTATGTAATATCGCCCAAGCCTACATTCCAGCCTGTATATAACGAGATAGAGCCAAAGCCTCCGCTCCACCCATACTGAAAAATATTAATGGTACAACTTATCATGTATGATTATGGCCCATTTTATATATATGATTCACACATGATATGTGATCTGGGATGATACTGATGGTAGCCTAATATTTATGACCACATATGGATAGTATATGTATATCTTGGTTCAACACATTAAACGTATATGGTCAATGTAAGACAAATAAAAGTCATATGGGAATATCCACACGCCCACCTCCAATATTAAGCCGCCCCCGATCAACTCCGTCTGACTCAAACCAAATCCTTCAAGCTGGTAGCGCTCGGCGACCCCTGTTATGCACTGGCGCGTGTGCTGCGCAATACGTACGCATGATGGAGTGCAAGTGAGAGCTGATCATCTCCTACTATCCTGTGACATCTAACAAGCTGAAATCAAACCGCAGCCGAGATGAGATGAGATGAGACGGAGGGAATGGGGAGCTAGAACAGATTCGAAATGAGGCCACAGTCAATTCACTCGAAAACTTAAATCTAAATGTCGGGGATGGAGTGTGGGGGCCACCCTGCGCACGGTGGAGCTGAACATTATAGATCTCTTGGGCTCTTGTCTACGTAAAACTCGAACAGGTCGGTTAAAGTTTGACGTTGACAAGAGTCCAAGAGCTTAAATCATTAGGAGGCGGCGGGGTGGCGGACTCGGCCTGGCTTCGGGGGCAGGAGGATTAATGGCGGACTCGGTTGGGTTTTGGGGAGGGGGCGGTTACAGGCAGACTTGGCTGGGCTTCGGGAGGCAGCGGGTTAAAAGCTGATCGGCGTGCACCTCTCCCCGCCTCCCTCCCGCTTTCCTATCTGCCTTTGACTTTTCGCCTCTTATGTGCGGACGTCTGTTTTGCACAGTGACGCGTACGATTGCCAACTTTACCCGGACTGCAGGCATCACAGCAGCGGAGGATATAATGTTCAAAAATCGGCTTTACAACCCCTGCTGGGAATATGATGATCCTTTATTTTTGAACCTACTGGCCATTTGATTCCCGTCTTTCTTTCTTTAGTACAAAGTGAGCATTTGTGGGAACGCTAAAGAAAAGTGCAGTGTACGAAATGGTGCAGAAGTAGAAAGCGAACGATGTGTGATGCGGGAGGTAAGGGGACGCCGTGCGGGATCGGGGCGTGAGGTATGCGGGGCTTTCAGGCGTCCGCGCTGAGTCACGGTGCGCCGCCTGCCGACGGTTTTTGCTTCTTCGTCCCCGCATCGCTCTCATTCCCCGCAGCGATCGCGGTAACATCCGCAATGGGATTGCAGGCTCGGGCGGTGCAGGTCGAAAGGCTGTGCTTTACCTTCGTCGGGGGAAGCGATATGGAGGGGCGGAGGTGCGTCCCAAAGCCGGAGTGTAGTACTGGCTCTTCGTTCATCAGCATTTTATTATTTCCATTTACTTTGGATGCTGTTAAAGGTGCAGTGTGTAACGTCTCCCAAAGTGCTGCAGGGGTGGTGGAGAGAATCCTCGGCGTGCTTTTATACGGCGCCTGAAGGTGATAGTGCTGATGATCTGAATTATTTCTCCTCTTACGAAATGTTGCGTTTATCCATGTATGCGAGCGGCTTTCACGAAAAGCCAGGTATTATTTCAGTACTATGCTTTACACTTGTGTAGTGAAATGATATCGTTAATTTAGTCATGTAAATGTGTTATTCATTACCCATAAAGAAGAAGTTTTATATTTCTTACTCAATGAATTCGTCCTTTCAAAGTTTGACTTTACGGTGTGGAAATATCCCCTTCATTCTCTGCTGTTACTTTCTTGCAGTATCGACACAAAGCTGCTTGTGGGTCTGTCCCAGTACCTCTGAGATACTAGTTTGGTATCAGTGCCAGTTATGAAACGATGCTGTTTCTGTGTTTCTAGTCGTGATACAGTACTGGTTTTGAACCCATCCCGATGGTGTATGGGGGCCCTCAGTATCAAGGTCAGAAGATCAGCTCGGTAAAGCCCTACATGGCTGCTTCTCACACTATCGAGACATTTTTGTAAGCTTTCAGGTCAAATTGTCAGATAAAGTGTTCAATATTACTGCTGAGGCATGCGCTTAATTGGGGCCCTGTTAGGGATTTCGGAGAGTAGTAACTAGGCCAGGACCCACTTTACAGATTCACCCCCCACCCTGAAGTTTATTTCTGGGCCCCCAGCCTCTGCCACTGATCCACGAGTCATTGCTATGCTTTGCGCATGAAGGTGTAGTGAAACACTGTAGATAGTCAGGGATGTTTGGCTGATTAAAAAGAAAGAGGGGGGAGGGTGGGCTGAGGAGTGATGATGTGAGGGAGGAGGGAGAATAGGAGGGAAAAGTGACAAAGGAGTGATAATAGGAGGGAGGAGGAGGAAAGGACAACTGGGAGTCATTGTCTGCACATGTCATTTCCACCAGCATCTGAAGGTTTGTTCATTTATCTGAAATTAGCTAGAAAGTTTGTGTTTCTCCTTGCCAGAGGAGGCTGGCCTGGGAGGTCATGGGAGCCATTCCTGTTCCTCACTGGAGGAAGCTGGCCTAGGATGTCATGGAAGCTGTTCCTGCTCCTCGCTGGAGGAGGTCTGGCCTAGGAGGTCGGGGGATCCACTTCTGCTCCTCGTTGCTGGAGGTCCGGCCTGGGAGGTCAGGGGAGCCGTTCCTGCTCCTTGCTGGAGGAAGCCGGCCTGGGAGGTCATGGAAGCTGTTCCTGCTCCTTATTGGAAGAGGTCTGGCCTGTGAAGTCGGGGAACTGTTCTCGCTCCTCAGTTTGGCGGGGACATTCCTGCTTCACACTGCAGGAGACTGGTCTGGGAAGTTGGGGGAGCTGTTCCTTTTCCTTGGTGGAGGAGGCTGGTCTGGAAGGTCAGGAAAGCCATTCCTGTTCCTTGCTGGAGGAGTACCGTGCTGGGTGGTTGGGGGAGCCATTCTGCTCCTCACCAGAGGAGGCCAGTCTGAGAGGTTGGGGGAGCTGTGGATCCACTGAGTCAGCGACACTCTCTAGCTGCTCACATCACAGAAGCTTTTGTCCAAAGAGTGTTTTCCACACTTCCAGCCACTGTTTTATTGCAGCACCTTCCTCAGGGATGGTTGAGTAGGGAGTGGGGAGTCATGGGGGCTTTACCACCTACATTTGACTCCTCTTTCCCATTGCTATGTATCATCCCACATCAATGGGTGAACTAGATGTGCTTTGAGCAGGTTGAAGTGGCTCAGTGTTGCTTCACTCTCGAGACGCCATGGAGCCGCTGGCCTTCCCCGGGAGAATGGTACTGCCCATAGCTCATTGTGTGAGGACCTGTGTAAGCACCCTTCTGGAGTGGCTGAATGCCAGCAAGTGGGAGGCTCAACTTTGGGAGGCTCAGCCCTGGTCTCCATGCGTGAGGAGCAGGCGTGTCTCAAGCTGCTCCTGGGGAAGGCAGAGTCCTGCTTCACGAAAAGCTACACTGTGTCAGCCCTCCTGCATGGAGAATGCACTGCCACCTCCTGGGAACTGATGCTTTTGTCGGAAGGTGAAATTTTATGACATGCAGACTCCCCACTGCCCCCATGTGTGGCTCCTGGGTGCTGCAGCCTCCAGTGTAGCTCCTGTGCTGTCAGCACGTGTTGTCTTACCTCCAACCTTTAGAGCTGTTGTGTCTGCAAAGTGATTGTTCAGCATCAATCAGGGATCAGAGAGAAGAGCTGCCAGTGTGGCTGCATGACCTACAGCTGTGTCAGCATGACAACTGACCTCCTGTCCTATTGCTGTCAGGTCACCTCTCCCAACTCCTGTAAGGTCCTGAAAGGTCACAGTGTCTGCAGGATCCTGTACTGTAATGGTGTCTGTAGGGTCCTGTAAGGTCACGGTGTCTGTAGGGTCCTGTAAGGTCACGGTGTCTGCAGGATCCTGTACTGTAATGGTGTCTGTAGGGTCCTGTAAGGTCACGGTGTCTGCAGGATCCTGTACTGTGATGGTGTCTGTAGGGTCCTGTAAGGTCACGGTGTCTGTAGGGTCCTGAAAGGTCACAGTGTCTGCAGGATCCTGTACTGTAATGGTGTCTGTAGAGTCCTGTAAGGTCACGGTGTCTGTAGGGTCCTGAAATTTCATGGTGTCTGCAGGATCCTGTACCGTAACGGTGTCTGTAGGGTCCTGAAAGGTCACGGTGTCTGTAGGGTCCTGAAAGGTCACAGTGTCTGCAGGATCCTGTACTGTAATGGTGTCTGTAGGGTCCTGTAAGGTCACGGTGTCTGTAGGGTCCTGTAAGGTCACGGTGTCTGCAGGATCCTGTACTGTAATGGTGTCTGTAGGGTCCTGTAAGGTCACGGTGTCTGCAGGATCCTGTACTGTGATGGTGTCTGTAGGGTCCTGTAAGGTCACGGTGTCTGTAGGGTCCTGAAAGGTCACAGTGTCTGCAGGATCCTGTACTGTAATGGTGTCTGTAGAGTCCTGTAAGGTCACGGTGTCTGTAGGGTCCCGAAAGTTCATGGTGTCTGCAGGATCCTGTACCGTAACGGTGTCTGTAGGGTCCTGAAAGGTCATGGTGTCTGTAGGGTCCTGAAAGTTCATGGTGTCTGTAGGGTCCTGAAAGGTCATGGTGTCTGTAGGGTCCTGAAAGGTCATGGTGTCTGTAGGGTCCTGAAAGTTCATGGTGTCTGCAGGATCCTGTATCGTAATGGTGTCTGTAGGGTCATGAAAGGTCACGGTTTCTGTGGAGACCTATAAGGTCACGGTGTCTGCAGGATCCTGTAAGGTCACGGTGTTTGCAGGTCCTGTAAGGTCACGGTGTCTGCAGGATCCTGTAAGGTCACGGTGTCTGCAGGTCCTGTAAGGTCACGGTGTCTGCAGGTCCTGTAAGGTCACGGTGTCTGTAGGGTCAGGAATGATCACAGTGCATGAAGCCATCCTTTTAATGAGTTCAGGTTTCCCAAAATATCTTTTTTTGTCAGAAAGCCAGTACGGATCAGGGTGCAGATCAGAACCCCAGGCTGTCCTGCCTGGCTCAGCCCACGCTTTGCAAATGGGTCAGAACCGCACTTGCAGCAGTTCTGTGGTGTCCGGCTGATGTGGCAGAAAGGGGGGGGGGGGGTTCTTGGTGAAAAGAAACGAAGCATCAGCAGAAGCTCCTGATTATGCTGTGGAAAGAGTCACAGCGGCTCTGTGCTACTCTGTGCTGTTTGTGATACTCCCCCTCACTTCCATCCCATGGACACAGTTGCCATGGTGATGTCGTGCAGTCAGAGGAGCTGGCCGGCAGCCTCGTTGTCACGCAGTGATAAAGCACATGACAACCATGGAGGCCAGGGGGCAGGACTTAGCTTGGGCTTTCCTGAACAGGGAACAGCATTACATCACTTCCTGAATACGCTCTCCGGAATTTGAACCATGGTAAAAATAAGGCAGCAGGACTGGCTGATTACTAGTTTCCCTCAAAGTGCTTGCTGCAGATTGGTCATGGACATGGGTAAATCCTGTGCAAAGCAGATAGTATGATGTCTCAGTTAGCAAATATTATATTAATTTTACAGAAGAATTATGTTTAGTTCCTGGTTTGGATTCATTGACTGGGGTTGTAGATTCAGGATTCAAGAGTTTGTCATCATAAACAGTTTGTCAGTCAGCCACCATGAAACAGAAACACAAATCACAATTCAAATTATGGTGCTTAAAATAAGACAATAAATACAAGAACACATAAACACGGCACAATGTAAATATAGTAAGTGTATAAGAGGAGGGTGACTGCCCAGTCCTGTGTCTGGACTAATCTTCAGTGTAACACGTGAAAATATGCAGCACATTTGTGTGTAAGTGAATAAATCCATTAACGCAGGCTGTGTCCACGTCACCCTCAGACTGCTCTAGGAAGAGAACATAAGGAGGCCCACAAGTCAGCAGAAGAACGTGGTTAAAACACGGTTTCAAGGGATCGACAATGGGCTTCCTAATGAGTGTCGAGGACGTGGGTTTGAGTTTTGTGAAATTTTAAGCAAGTAAGGTTACATTTTGAACAGCAGGGACTGCATTTGTGTTTATATGGTGCTGGGGGACCCTGAGCCTGGGGCTCCTTCCTGTAAAATCAGTGCCAGCGGCAGACAGACAACAATCAGCCTCCCCCCAGGAAGACAGACAGACAGGTAATTAGAGAGACAGCCAGAAAATCAGGCAGATAGACAGACAGGCAGGTGGGGACAGACAGGCAGTTAAGCATGCAGGCAGAGAGATAGAAATAGAGGCAAATAGACATAAACATAGTGCAGCCAAAATGTATTTGTGCACTTTGGAAAAAATGGTCAAAAATGCAAATAAAAGGAACAAATTTTAAAAAACTTAACGTCTTAAATGTTACAATTATGTAAACAAACAAGAAAAACTTTTATTCAAAACATATTCTGGAATTGTTTTCAAATTATGAAATTTATTGTCTTCAAACAATTATTTGTACACCTGGCCATTGGAGTTTTCTCACAGTCCTACTCAGTATCTGGTCGGCCCTCCTTTGGCCACAATAACAGCATGCAGCCTCCTGGGCAGCTTTCAGGAAGGCGGCTGCCAATGGCTGGGTCAGCGCTCTCCCATGTACGCTGGAGCATGTCCTTCAAGTTCTGTTTGTTGCTTTGTGGGTCTGCTGGGCATTTCCTCTCCATCTCAGCCTAGAGGTGCTCAGTAGGATTGAGATCCAGACTCTGTGGGGGCCACTAAAGGACTTTCACCACCTTCTTGGCAGCAGATAGGATCATCTGAGTAGACAGGATCTCCTCATACACCTCAGAATGCATGATGCCTTCAAAAAAATTGTGAACACCGGAAGCTGCCATGCAGCCCCAGACCAGCACGCTCCCACCACCCTGCTTGACAGTTGCATTTCAGCACTGGGGACTGTCCTCCTCCTTTGAGTTGCACCACACTCTCTGACGACCATCTGATCCAAACATCAGAATGAATTTCGATTCATCAGACTGTACACTTGATTTCCAGAAGCTGATAGGCTTCTCAACACGTTCTTTGGCAAATAACAGATGTTTCAGTTTCTTCATTTTTACTTATATATGGCTTCTTACGAGGATCCCTGCTTACAACCGACGTTTGTTCAGCATCCTCTTTATTGTTTGTGTGCAAACCTGAATTCCAGTAGCCTCCTTAAGTTGCTTTGCAATTTGTATAGCAAACAACTTTCGGTTTTTCATGGCAAGCTCTTTGATGTACCTGTCTGTCCTTCGACTGGTCCTTCTTTTTCTCCTTCTTCCCTCCAGAGTAATGATTTCAGTAATGTGCCTCATATCAAGTCTGGTGGCAAACCCTGACTGTGAAATTTTATGATTCTTTTCCTCAATGCATTGGGTATTTCGCAGCTTTAGCCATGTTGGGAAACTGGACTAACCCTACAAATGCCTCAAAAAGCATTTTGCAGCACAAGAAATACCAAAATTCTTGTTTATTGTTTGGTTAGTTATAGTTAAGGTTTGGGTTGTGTAGGGGTTAGGTTAGCCAAGCTCCCCTTAGCTCCCCCGTAATTTGAACCATGGAATGTACTTACTATGGTACGGCATATTATTTACTGTGAATATTTTCCTTTTGATTAAGTGAAAAAGAGTACAATGTAACATGACGGTAAAAATACAGTATAGTACATGCATAAACCGGAAACAGTTGTTTATTATTATCATCCCCATTTGTGCGCGCGGAGCAGAAATATGCCCTCACGAGGGTGGTTTTCCACTTGCCAATATTGTTCTGTGCTCTTGTCACCTACACCTGCATGGTTTTAATGTGTCAGAGTATTTAAACACCAGTTCGGCAAATTCACTTCGGCTCACACTTCTGCTTCTGCATGGGTGTAGTTTTCACGTTACAGAAGGGCTGGATTGGATGTGGACCAGGTTGGATTCCAGCGCCACCTTCCCGCAGGTTGCAGCCATAGGCTTCTCGAAAAGTGGCCAGGCAAAGAGACAGGCAAGCTGGTAGACACCAGAAGGCAGACAGAGAGACAGACAGATGGGCAGACACAGACAAAGACAAGCAGACAGGCAAGCAAGTAGACACTGGAAGGCAGGCAAAGAAACCGGCAGGCAGAGGCAGGCAGACAGGCTGGCGGGCAGACAGGTAAGTAGGTAGACAAACGAAGGCAGGCAAAGAGACAGTAAGTAAAAGAGGCATGCAGACAGGCAGGCAGCCAGACAGCGATGGAGAGACACATAGACAGAGGCAGAGAGAGAGAAAGACAGGCAAATAGACATAGGCAAAAAAAAAAACATCATACAGACAGACAGGCAGAGAGACAGCAAGTCTTGTCTATCAGATTTAAGGCTTGCCATAACTGGTTTAGCCTGCTTATGCATCTATGGCCTGCAGGGGGTGGCCACAAATGCCATTGGCTCCACCTGCTGAGGCAGAAGGCCTATGAAACATTTTCTGAGAAACCCCCAGGAAAACCCTGTCCCACCCCACTCAGGCAGATTGAGGAAAGTTCCTGGCTCACAGGCTGGGGCTGGCAGGCAGCACTCTCTGCACTCGTAATGGTGTTAGGTCTGTTAGCTCATTGCACCTTCTCCTGCTTCACTGGAAATGTCCTTAGGCCTCTTCTCTTCTCATATTTTCATTATTGTTCTGGTCTTTTTTGTAAATGAAAGTCTGTGTGCCACCCATAAACAAATCCCAACCCTCATAGCCCTCTCTCCTATCCCCACAGCGTGCCTGTCGCCCCTAAGCCCTGCACACAAGAAGCCAGCACACATATGCTCCCTTGTGGACTGCTGTCCCAATTCAACCTATAGGACTGTCCTCATCCTCCTCTTCCTCCTTCCAAGCTGAGGTGTGGGAACAACCTAGATTTACCCCCCCCCTATTCCCGATCAGGTAAACCTCGGGCACCACTGTCACCATGACAACTTCAGCCCTGCGGCGGCAGGTGAAGAATATCGTGCACAACTACTCTGAGGCAGAGATCAAAGTGCGGGAAGCAACCTCCAATGACCCATGGGGGCCACCTAGCTCGCTCATGTCCGAGATCTCGGACATGACCTTCAACGTAGTGGCCTTCACTGAGGTCATGGGCATGATCTGGAAGCGCCTCAACGATCATGGCAAGAACTGGCGGCACGTGTACAAGGCTCTGACGCTGCTTGACTACCTGATGAAGACGGGCTCGGAGCGCGTGGCACAGCAGTGCCGTGAGAACGCCTTCACCATCCAGACGCTCAGGGACTTCCAATACGTGGACCGCGATGGCAAGGACCAGGGTGTCAATGTTCGCGAGAAGGCTAAGCAGCTGGTGGCTCTCATGCGGGACGAGGAACGCTTACGGACAGAGCGGGCCCAGGCGCTCAAGACTAAGGAGCGCATGGCGGGGGCCACGTCAGGCATGGGCTCGGGTTCGGGTTCGGGCTCGGGCTCGGGTCCCACCGCCCTGCCCTCCTACCCCAGCCGGCGCACAAGCCAGCCCAGCATGGCTGCCCTCTACGGGGAGGAGTTCAGCCGCTCCCGGGGCTCCCCCTCCTCTTTCAACTGTGAGTACTATAACCACCCCCCCCCCCCCCCCCCACCCCCC
>JAODJU010000095.1:554001-564407 GCA_026776725.1 Gnathonemus echidnorhynchus
TCATACAGTACCACAGTGCTGTTCATTCTCATGCAGTACTGCAGTGCTTTTCATTTTCATTCAGTACTACAATGATGTTCATTTTCATACAGTACCACAGTGCTGTTCATTCTCATGCAGTACTACAGTGATGTTCATTTTCATACAGTACTACATACTGTTAGCCTTTGTAAAGTTTTACAGTGCTGTGTGTTTATATCATACTGCAGTAGGAAGAATGTCTCTTCAGATAAAGGTGCAGGTGTATGCACTGTACAGGTCTGTTTGATTTTCAAATGGTGATAAATGTGCATGAAGCTTCAGGAGAGTATGCATTGCCTGTACTGACATGCGGTGGCCATCCTGATACCCGCAAAATAGCTTCAGATAAACAAGAGCAGCATGGACCATGGATGCCTATGGAAGGGGAAGCAGACAATCCCATGATCAATGCAGAGAGAGATGAAGAGCCAGAGCTGAAAGCAAAGCAGGGCTGTGTGCAGAAAATGAATCCAACTGGAAATCTGGATGAAATGCATTGTGGGATTTATTACCTGTGATATTTTTATTTATTAGACTCTAAATCAATGTGTTTTTATTATAGTGCAAAGTTGCTAGCCCTGCACCCTGTCATTGTCTGAGCAGAAAATGAGTCTGGCTTTCGAGGTTCAAACACACACACACACACACACACACGTATTCACACGTTTATTGGGATTGTCCATTAATTTCTGTGGGCATAACCCTAATGCCAACAATGACAGCCTTAACCCTTAGCCAGCACTAACCTTAAACATAAGTAACCAAACGAAATACAAGTCTTTTGGCATTTTTAGTTTTTTGATTGCAGTCTCAGATTTTTATAAAATTGAATTTCCCCTGGTGGGAACAAAAAAAAAAGGGCCCCATAAGTCAAAATAGCAGGTTTTTATCACATTGTGATCCTCACAATGTAATGTATATCTGAGCCACACACACACACACACACACACACACACAGTTTGCCGTGGGCTTTGACATGATGAACACAGGTATGTGAGGGATGCAGGTATGCAGAAGCGTACGCTCCATGTGGGGCACACGCAGTACAATCCGAGGTGGCATTTCAGGTAAGATGGCGGAATGGTGAAGGGGTTAAGGGTCTTGCTCAAAGGCTGTGAAGAAATGACTGGTCTATAAACCAGCGACCTTCTGATCACAGGCACAGCATCTTGCTGAGCTACACACCACCGTGTGAAATGTCAGTGTATAGACATTATGTAACAAACACTGACCAATGACCTCCTGCAAATGGCCCACATTGCCGAAGGGTGGACCAAGATCTTACTAAGTACAAGACCAGCTCTTTTTCATCATCATCATGCTCCGAATGACAGGTGAACTCAACTGCTCTCCAGCACCTGACTAGGTCCCGTTTAAATAACACTTACTGTACCCTTGGATGAATTTCATTGACTAGATAACAGAACAAAGCATTTCACAAGGAATACAGAGTACTTACACAGGTCAGGACAGAGTAGAATGTTGTAGACTGTTGTACAGTGGTGGTTCTCAGCCATACTTCCTTAAAAACTGTCGCCCCTGCATGACCCCCACACAGGTGCGTCTGCCCACTCCCCCATGGCTGAGGGGATTTGAGAGAGCTCAGCGCCGAGGCGACCATCCACGGCGCCATCTTCTGATCTTATTCTGTGCAAGTCCAGCCTGCACATCCACGTCCCCGGCTCAGCTGCTGAACTTCTCCTTCCTGGTTACTCCTACTCTCCAGCACAGTAACGCACAACTCGAGGTGGGACATGTACTGCCGCATGGTCTCAAAAAACAGAGGAGTGTAAAAAACAGCGCAGCGCATTTAGAATAGAAATGCTGTGAGGAACAGAGTGTTGTATAGACACAAACACTGAGTTTGAATACAGTCCAATTAAATTGGGTCCAAAATCTTTATCAGAGCATGTTCTGCCCAGAAAGGACAGCCAGGGGCACATAAATGCTCACCCTCCAGGGCTGTGATTCTGTCTAAATCTCAAGATTACCCACAAGAGGCTCCACATACTCACCTGTCCTGTGCGACGACCAGCAGGATCAGTGCAGTCTGTGGAATATTTACATATCTATAAAGGTGACAGATCTGCCATGGGTTCCAGCCCCATCGTGTTTCTTTCACCAGTATAACCTCACACCTAGATCATAGTCATCAGGGCTGCACCAGCTTCTTCTCTTTCTCTGTTGACCCGCCCATTTGGGTTCTTCTCCACCCTAACAGTATTAGGGTCTGTTCTTGAAGTATTTCAGTTCCTCTTTTCCACTGTCATTCAGTTTGGATTCTCTTCCCTTCTTACATACTGTTTGGGTTCTCTCTCTTCTTACATACTGTTTGGGTTCTCTCTCTTCTGCGTCTGACTTTGGATTGTGCTTTGTTCCTTATTTTCTGTGTTGGGGTTCATCACCCTCATCTCTTGCAATGGTAACCTTTCTGTGTGCATGTTTGGATTATTCTGTCACGTCTCTCACTATGTTTGGTTTCTGGCACATCACAGGAAGCAGACCACAGTGAAGTGCGTGTTCCTCGTGCTGAGGAGCAGTAGCCATGGTGATCACTGTCACCTGTCAGCTGCTATGACAGAGAGGGAGTGAAAGGGAATGATATCTGCAAAATAAGGACAACAGTGATGGTTAAAAATAAGCATCTCTGAAACCTCTTGACCCACGTGCCCCTCTTCAATGGAACTGCAATTAATTCTGCTCTCTGTATGAGCCCAGTCACTGGGGAAGTAACTACTATCAAGCTTTGTTTAGTGTGGAGAGCTGTATCAGAGCCATAAGTCCAGATAAGTGCTCAGTGTCAAACGTGCGCTTCGTGTGAGGCAGAGTTATACTGAGTTCTGTGAGGAAAGCAGTGGACAACATGGTGGACATTCTAATATTAATATTAAATGTATGTAAATTGCATAAAAAAGGCAAAGCGAGACTTTCTACCTATTAGATGCATGGCTCAGTGGTTTAGGACTCTGTGTCCCCAATAAAAATGTTTCTGGTTGAAATACCAAGACAGGCAGAGTGACGTCACCATTGGGCCCCTAAGCAAGGCCCTTAACCCCAGTTGTTCACAGAACTGTCTAACTCTTCTCTATCAAAAGTGTGTGTCACTTTGCAGCATCACCTTGGCATCAGCACGTCACTCTCTAACTGGACTCTGGACTTTCTGACCAGCAGACCCCAGTCTGTAAGCTTTAGCAGCTGCACCCCCTCCACCCTGTCACTGAGCACTGGAGTCCCGCAGGGCTGTGTGCTGAACCCTCCCCTGTACTGCCAGCTCACCTATGGCTGTGCCCCTACAAACAATCTAACATCACCATCAAGTGTGCAGGTAGCATGAGAACAGTGGGGCTGATCAGCAGGAACGACGTGAAGGTCTACAGGGAGGAGGGTGACCACCTGACTGTGTGGTGTGTTGACAGCACTCACCCTCAAAACCAGGAAGACTAAGGAGCCGAATGTGGACTTCAGGAAGCCACAAACACCACCGTTAACATCAATGGGGCTAAGGGGGAGGAAGTCTCCAGCTTCAAGTTCCTAGGAGTGCACATCTTAGAGGATTTTTCCTCATCTACTAGATCCTCCATCATGGTGAGAAGGGCTTAGTAGCGTCTTTACTTCCTGAGGAGACTGAAGAAAGCCAATCTGTCAACTCAGATCTTGACCAACTTATACAGTGTACTATTAGAATTTAGTGATTAATTGTCATTGTTGACACACCGCAGCACACAACAAAATGTGTTCTCTGCATTTAACCCATATGTGACTTTCGTGACATAGCAGGGGGCAGCTAATTCAGCGCCCGGGGAGCAGTGCTTGGGGACGGTACCTTGCTGAGGGTACCTCAGTGGTGCCTTGCTGCTCGAACATGCAATCTCTCAATTACAAGTGCGCATCCCTAACCATTAAGCCAGCACTGCCCATTAAAAATGTCCCAATTGTTGGATGGATGGATGGAAAATGTACGGCATGTGAAATGGCAGGATACTGCAATCATGCAGCGCTTCGTTCGTCTTCTTGTCATTCTGCTTCCATCCATTTTTATAAATGTCAAAGGAAATTACGTTTCTGAATGTTATTTTGCAACAGTGTAATTCAAAATAATGAATAAAGGCACCATATAAGCGACCGCACAGGGACACTATAAACCAAAGGCTGTCGATGATTAGCTGTACTTATGTTCCCCCTGGAGCGCGGTGTGAGTAATGGCTGCATGGCCGCATGGCCGCGGTGATGCCCAAGGCCACCCGCAGCCTGCCCTGCTTTTCGATGCATCGCCATGCAGCAGCATGCAAGCCAGGCAGAATAAGGTGCCTCGGCTTTGGGAATCACAGGGGAGATCCCTGCCTCCAGTCACCTGTCCTGCAAGACAGGGGCGTTGCTACAGATTTTGGGCACCATGAAAGCATATCATATGGGCCCCCCCTAGTCCAGACCAATCCAGTTATTTCCCACAGCACCCCTGATGCAAGACAAATCAAAGCTATTTTAATTAATCCATACTTCTGATGGTTATTTAGGGCTGCGATCCAGTAACCTAGTTTATAATCATTGTCTGCTTACGAGAGATTATAATTTGTTTTATCTAAATAATCTTGAATTTGGTTTTAGGGATATGTTTTTTCCCTGTCAATAAATGTAGTTTCCTACGTCTGACTTAATTATAGGCAGTGCTTATGACTATTTAATGAAGATTATTGCTTATAAAAACTAATTAAATGGCTTATGGCTTTGCCCTGAAGTATAACAGCCCAATTTTGGCTGTTAAGGATCTGCGCATTTATTAGATAAAACTGGAGAAAGGCCGTCTACATTTACCCGCATAGTCATACCGTTATTATGGTGTCATAGTCATGGCCCGTTTCTCTATATCCTGTGTGTAACTGTTACTTTTCCATGCATTATACATGTAGATCATGATTTCATTATAGTCCAATCAAACTTTATTTATGTCCACGGGACAACAAACGCAGTTTTGATATTTAAAGGTTTACAGGGAACAGTTTTGTCGTTAAAAATGAGTGATTCAGTGCTTATATTCAGTGACAGGTTATAACCGAAATAGACTGGTGATGGGGGGGGCTAAATGAAGCCAGACAGGAGTGTGTAAAAACGGACGCTTTTGCCCGGACTGCCTGCCGGTCTGAACGGCGGATCGCGTCTCAGCGCTTCTCATGTTGGTTTTTCCATTGACTGTTGTTTAATTTACACGGACTTGGCGGTTCCTGAAACAAACGTACGGCCGCACGCAGAGACAGACTTCGGCGCGGTCTAGGGGGGGCGGCAGTCAGTCACAAGCTGCCCAGTCGCCCTGACGTCAGCTGGAAGCGGAGAGCCTCCAGTCGGCGCCGAAAGCTCCCCGGTGCGCTCTGGGTGCCTCCGGGAACAACAGGCGCAGCGGCAAGACAAATAACAAGAAGCGAAACAGAAGAAGGGCGCTATATCACAATGACGCCCCTGAAGTGAGGAAGGGCGCTATATCACAGTGACCCCGTTGGAGTGAATAGAAGAAGGGCGCTATAAGAAAGTGACCCCCGGGAGTGAGCCGGTGTCCGCGGATTTGTCTTATTTGTGCGGCGCATTATACGCGAGTGGGACGCAGAGTGACCGAGAACTACGCAAGGTAACCTGCTTTTTAAAATATATCCTTTTTTACGTGTGTATGTGAGTCTGTATTGGCACATTTATGCACTTTATGTTTGTATCTGCAAATTACGAACTTCTCCAATATTAGTGCTTTGAGGAAACTTTTTTAACAAGACAAGCCGGTTCTCCTGGCTTTCCCGCAGCCAGTCACCCGAAAAGCTGCCGTCCCTAGGCGAATTTCTCTAGGAGTCCTCTTCCCGGTAGAAATAAGTTTTGGCGGGTTATCATAATATCACCAATTTCTGGTGGCACAGTTAAAATAATATGCTAATAATCAATGCCGTAGCCGAACTGTGTTATTTTTGTAATTATTACCATCACATATGCACTATAACGTTTAATTACAAAAATTGAAGAAAGTGACTATACAGGTAAAATGTTCCTAAAATTATAGTGCAGATGTTTATTTTATGTGGGCATTTCTTACGGAAGGAGTGAATGGGGATCCCCCGCTCTGTGATAGGTCTACACCTGCCCTGCCTGCCAAAGTCATCGCTATGTGAGAGTAGTGTAATACGGCAAGGGCACCCAAGCATAACATTCACTTCGTTGTGTTATTACTCAGCATATCTATGTTTTGCGTACGTTTATGCAACATGCATTATTATGAAACCTATAAATCACAGAACTTTGCAAACGTTTTCAGCTTTTCTAGCGTTTAACAAATAAATGTCATCATGTCTCCTTCACGACTGCGATTATATTGGTGTTAATTGGTGCAGTTATTGTCCGCACTCTTTCAAGCTGGACCGCGAGATGAGCGCGTTGTGCGCATTTCACGGGAGCGGCGCACGTTCTCGGCTCTGTAGCTCGAGCGCTGCCGCGGTAGTATCCTGCGCTGGGGGATCAGCTTCAGTGGGCTTCACAGTCGCCACTTCATGGGCTCTTGCACTACTGTAAATCTATTTGCTTAAGTCAGATAAATCGCAGAAAACGATAGCCTAATCGTGGCAGGCTACACAATTTCTATCGACGGAGAATAATGTTGACTTTTGTTGAAAAACCGACTGTTCTTAAATTTCAGGAATCGTACATAATGAGTCAGGAATTGACAAAATAAACTGTATTTCACGTAAGTCTATACCAGGCTCCGACCTCACCTATAGTGCGCCACTAGTATGACTGAAATATGGTTTGCGTAAATATCAAGGTAATTTATTGTAATTTTTTTAAATTAGCTTTTGTTTTAATACTTTTTGTCGGTTACTATTTTTACTTAACTTCATAATTAATCTTTAATTTTAGTTTTAAAAAGAAGACCTTAAATGAAAGCACAGCACAAAATGCCTCGATCATACCCATAAAAACAGGCTTATATTTCCATGTCGTTGTGGCAGTCCGTCTGTTCAAAGAGCAGACTGTTAAGCGGCCGGTGTTCCGACGAGTTGAGCTGCTTTGTCGAGTTAGAATACCGTAGCGCTAATCCATAGCCAAGTCTGTCGATTCGAGGAATAATTGTCATTGTATTACGGCATCGTTATTGATGTGTTTTAATCACTAATATATTATTAACATTTTAAAAATGTTAAGATATAAAGCTGTACTTAATAATATACTAATAATCCCAAGACGGTGGAAGTGCACATGCGCAGAAAGGCTCGGTAGCACGTCTCCATAGGTAGCATTGGTTGATAGAACACCTGACCCAGCAGTATAACGACAGACAAATCGCACAGCCTGCTATGGTTGAGATGTACAATTACCTCTTATACTTCTACCGTCAGCGAGATGCGCTGAGCATGCTGGGACATTGTAAATAGCCCCTTGTAGTGTTTTTGTTTGTAGTTACTGTTTTTACTTGTTATGATTGTGGCGTGTGTATTATGCCGGTGTTCTGACGAGTTAAGCTACCTATGGAGAGGTGCTATCGAGCCTTTCTGAGCAAGTGCAGTTCCACAGTCTTGGGGTTAGGGGTTAGGGTTAGGGTAAGGATTAGGGGTTAGGGTAAGGATTAGGGTTAGGGTTAGGGCTATCGATTAGCGCTACGGTATCCTATCTCGACAAAGTAGCCCAACTTGTCAGATCACCGGTCTGATCCTCGCATGTCCTTGATGTTGTATAAATCTCCCACCATGTGTGAACCTTACAGTATGGTGTCTGACCTCCTTGTGTTTCTCTTGTTGTGTTTGGTGTTAGTGCTTATCAAGTTTATGTGAACCCAGCGCCAGAGCAGTCAGCAGACAAGCAGAGGGCACCACAGTGAGTGAGGTGCTGCCCTGTCCTCCCAAAGTGTCCCAGACCTGTGTAGTGTGTCCTCAAGCCACTTCTGCCAGCCCGCCAGTCCTCTGACAGAGGTGACGATGTTGGCTATCCCTTCACTGGTGACTGAGTGTTCTCTGAGCCACAGTGTGACCCCAGCTGTCTGCACAACAATCAGAGGCAGCAGGCAGAGGCTGCTCTATTCAGCCGTCAGGAAGCATGCTGCAGTGGGAGGGGCTCAGGAGCGCTGTAAGCTGGATGAGCTGCAGGACCAGGACCAGCAGTTGGTCAGTTGTGAGCAGAAATGTGACCGCCAGAAGCAATTGGCCAGGGCAGTGGAGATGGCATTACGCAGCCGCACGATGTTGCTGCTTAGCCGGGAGGAGGGATGTCATGCCCTTGAAGCCGAGTTGGCCCAGAAGCGTTGTGAGCGGGAGGATGAGGAGCAGTTACAGTTTTGATGAACTTGAGGAGGGGAGGCATGCTCTAGAGGCTCAGGTGGTCCAGACATGCTGCGAGTGTCAGGCTGTGTTTGCCCAGCTGGCTAAGGAGTGTCACAAGTGGGAGGAGCAGCGCGGCCAGTACAAGCAGGACTTGGAGCGGTTGTTTGAAGCCACCCAATCTGGGGAGCAGGAGGGGCAGTAGGTCCCCACTAAGCTGCGTAAGGTGAAGGGTCGGCAGCCAGGGGGACCTGCAATGTCAGTGCCTGCCAGCAGTTCAGTGCCCACCAGCCTCGGTCTCCTCTGCCTGGGCAGCACTCACAAGCTGGGAAGCTGACAGACTCCCCCCTTTCACAGGAGATATACCACCGGACCAGTGGGACTTGGCCCAAAGCTGAGGTGGGAAGTTGGTGTCATGGCTGACCATTTGGGGTGGCAGTGTAGTACTGGTGGGATGGCTTTGCATAGTGGAGCCAAGTAACATTTGCATACTGGCATGCTCCCAAGTGAAATGCACAGTTTTCCAGCCCCAGACTTTGAAAGAAGGACACAGGTTTGAGTGTCTGTGTGTGAGTGTGTGTGTAATTCAAAATATTGACATTGAAACTAGTCATTGATTCATGTTTTAAGGATAGTGCAGCAAGATCTGGTTTTGTGGGACTCGTGACATTTCTAGTATGGGATCATGCTTGAAGGGGGCCAGTACTCACCGCTATGCAGTACCGGAACCTCTTTGATTTCCCTTCAGCATGCCGGGAACATTACCTGTGTACTGGTACTGAATAACAAGATGAGTAGCGGCACCTGTTTTTTCCCACTTCAGGCACAGGCCAGAGCATTTCACTCCAGCAGTACATTACAGCACTTCCTCTCATGCAGGATGCTAATGTGAGGCTTTGCAAGGACTGGGTTTCCTTTGCTCTGAACCATCATGATGACGCCAGGTTTCTGTTGGGGGTTCGGGGCAGCACGTACCTCGCACCTCCAGGTTAGGACGCAGTGAGAGGTCTATTGGGCTGGTTCTGGCCCCATTTTAGCAGCTGGTATCCTTCAAGTCTGTTTTGCATCACTGTCTCTGAGTTCCCTGCTGTCACTTTCTATGGGCAAACTGAGACCTCTATAATCTTTGCTGAATTAACACAAACCAAAGGTAGATAGATAAAGCTCTTAATGGGTGCAGCAGTCACTTATATTTAGCCACATATAGTTATAACGTCATTCATATAATGAATTATTAATTTTAAATTACAGACTCTTATAAAAACTTCACACGTGCTCTTATAAATAAATAAAGCATTGTCATTGTCATTCTTTGAATCCTTGGAAAATGCTGATTGGCTGTGTAACAGGAACTTGTCCGGCCAGTGTCTTTGCATGGTTTAGGCCCATTGAGTGCTGGACAGTGTGCTGGCTGCTTCTGCAATGGCAGATTCTTCCATGATCTGCACTTGGAAATCACCAGTATGTTTGCAAGCTGTTTCTGACCAAACACCCTGCTCATTTCCACCACTTCACCCCCTGCAGGAAAGTGTGGGTTTGTGTCCAGTAATGTACAGTTTGGATGAGGTTAGTGCTACTGGGAGTGGAGCATCATGGATACCTCTGGAAGCTTCTGGCAGTCTGACTTGTTAAACTCTTATTGCAAAACAAGGACCCTGATACCACGCAGACTGAGGGTCTATGGGCCAGTGGAGCTATGGAATAGAGAGGCAATATACATGTTAAGGCAATAGTCATGTTAAGGAAAAGAGAATAGGCATTTTAAAGAAGAGGAATCACTGTTTTTGTGGATGTTATGATGAGCTCTCCATGGCTGAACCCCTTCCTCAGATGTCCTGCCTCAGCCTCACTGCCTCTCCTCTGGCTTGTGTTCTCTCACCTTCCTTCTGTTCCCTCTCCTGCATCAGCCTCACTGCCTCTCCTCTGGCTTGTGTTCTCTCCCCTTCCTTCGGTTCCCTCTTCTGCCTCAGCCTCACTACCTCTCCTCTGGCTTGTGTTCTCTCACCTTCCTTCAGTTCCCTCTCCTGCCTCAGCCTCACTGCCTCTCCTCTGGCTTGTGTTCTCTCCCCTTCCTTCGGTTCCCTCTTCTGCCTCAGCCTCACTACC
>JAODJU010000095.1:568684-579280 GCA_026776725.1 Gnathonemus echidnorhynchus
GTTAGGTATCAGTCTGGACAGTGGGGGTGTGTCGGGGTGAGTGTTAGGTATCAGTCTGGACAGTGGGGGTGTGTCGGGGTGAGTGTTAGGTATCAGTCTGGACAGTGGGGTGGGGTGTCGGGTCAGTGTTAGGTACCAGTCTGGACAGTGGGGTGGGGTGTCGGGTGAGTATTAGGTACCAGTCTGGACAGTGGGGTGGGGTGTCGGGTGAGTGTTAGGTACCAGTCTGGACAGTGGGGTGGGGTGTCGGGTGAGTGTTAGGTATCAGTCTGGACAGTGAGGTCTTCTCAGTTCCCGTTGGCCCACATCCAGGGTTGTGCTTTGTCAGACATTCTTGTTTGCCTAAAGCTACCGTCATGTGGCTAAAAATACCACAGTGGCCGTCCCGTGGCGGCAGGGCCAAAGTCCAGCCAGTACCGCTTTGATTAGCGCGTGGAGTTCAGCTAGCCGAAGGCGCCTCCACAGATGCCACCACCCTTCCACGGCTCGGGTCTCCTGCAGCTGGTCAGAGCTTCAGCCTACGTATGTCTGTAATGGGCCTGTGGTTCGCGCATCAGATGGCGGATGTCAGCACTGGCGGCACAGATGGACTAAGAAGCACAACATAAGCTGTGAGGTAATGAGACAGGGAGATTCCATGCTCTCGTGGGACACCCTAGAGATTAGGGATTAGGTACAAAAATAAGTCATCTCTCACTGCGTTATTTAAGAGCTTATCAAAGAAGATTTATAAAAGTCCAAATTGCCTTCATGGTGTAATTGCAGCTTAATGGAATCCCATCATCAGAAATCAGTTTATTAAAAAGGAGCTCATACGTTGATTAGCTGCATGTACTGTAGGTATACCTTAAAGCATTGCCTTTGAAATACTTTTGATGAACAAGACATGACAACTTTAATATAAATAAATACCAAACACTGGTAATGATTTACAAGTGCACTGTTATATGAAGGTATGCTTTTCATCTCTCTTAATGGTTTTAAAACCACAATGTCTTATTTTTTCAGCTTAAAGGTTTCAGACAATGAATTTATTTTTTAGTTACTTATCTAGCACTTTTTTTCTTTGTTCATTTGTTTGGATGGTTGCACATCCCAACATTTTTCGACTTTCGCAGTTGTTCCGTCTTTATTGCCTCTATTAGGCAGTACAGGAGCGTCAGACGACTGGCAGAAGATGCTGAACATGACCAGCTGCTGCTTCTCCTCCTCCTCACCCCCTCGCTGCCCCTCCCCACCATCCTGCTCCATCACAGCATGGCTGTGCTCTGCGGGGCCTGGACCCGCTCAACAACGACTGCGTCTCACCCCCGTCTGCAGCTCCCCCCATCTGCATCCCACCCCCGTCTGCGTCTCACCCCCGTCTGAAGCTCCCCCCCCATCTGCATCCCACCCCCGTCTGCAGCTCCCCCCATCTGCGGCTCCCCCCTCATCTGCTGTTCACCACATACCTCAGATGGCTAAAGTTAATCACGCAGCAGCTAGACATTTTCTGCTGTGTTCTCTTGCTTTTGTTTCTCAATCTGCAAGCTGTTTTTGTTCACTGTATAGGAGAGTATCAGAAAGCATGATGGGTAATTACTTACTCACAGGTGTTTGTTGATATCTGCAGATCAGCTTTGCTTGTCCTGCGCTCTTAGCACAGACATGTCTCTCAGTAACTGTGGGGTAGTTTGGGATCCCCGACATTTGCTGCTTCCGGCGGTACTCAGACAGGCAGGGAGGTGCTGCTTCCGGCGGTACTCAGACAGGCAGGGAGGTGCTGCTTCCGGCGGTACTCAGACAGGCAGGGAGGTGCTGCTTCCGGCGGTACTCAGACAGGCAGGGGAGGTGCTGCTTCATATGTCCACGTTTCCCTGAAGAAAAAAAAAATGGTCAGAATGTCTGCTGCTGTGATTCAGGGTTGTTATACATATTCCACTATGAATCGAGTGTCTCACTGCCAGAGGAGACTGGCGAGTGAGGAAGAATGAATTGGGTCAATGGGAACAAAGTATCTGTCCTGTGAACCCTGATCCAGTGACGCCGCCCCCCACTGGGCCCAGTGCGGCACGGAGGACATCCAGAACCATGCGAGTGACTCCCACCCACCTCCTGCCAGCAGCAGCACTGCCACTTTGACGCAGTCAGGGAGCTGTGTTCCCAGAATGGAGGTGCAGCTCATCAATGAGGAGGTAATGGTCAGGTCGCTTTCTTGGTTTAGAAGATGAGGAGCCAAGCTTAGAAGTTCACCAGTGGACAGCTAGTCTTGCATTCCAGGAAAGCAGAATGCGCAGGCAACTCAGGAGGCTCTGCAGGTGAAAGGGAGGAGAGTGTCCATGGATTCCATACTTGGCCATTTCAGAACTTACAGACAGGAACATAGTTTGTGGATCATGATATGTAGGTAGGCACAACACACACATTTGACAGTAAAAAAGGGGGGGGAGTAGTAAATATTTAAACAGTAATAAACAGATAGAATAAATAAATGGCAATAAACAATAGTGCAAAGAATGTCATGCAAAGTATTGCATTGAATTCTATAGTAATGACTCTGAAATAAATAGTACTGCACAGTGTGTTGTGCAGAAAACAAACAAATGTTCAGTGACCATGCCTAAGTGCATCTGATCCTGTGAAGAGTGTGGATGCTTCTGAGGATCAGACCATTAGTTTAGTGTAGTTGTGCTGCTCCTACTCCTTCGTAAAGTACAGCCCCTCACCCAGTCACACCTCGAGCTCTGACTGTCAGACCGGTTCTGTCCTGTCAGACTAAATAATATTGTTGACACAACAAGGACCCACAATCTCCTACATGTCAGCTAACGTGCCAACTCAGTTTTACCTTAAAGGCCTCTTGCTGTGTCATATAAACTCATGGCTGATTGGAACCCAAGGTGAGATTTAGATCTTAGATACGCGCTGCTGCAGACCTCACATCATTATGGAAGACAGGGCTCAGATCTCGGATACCCCCCGCTGCCAACTCCACCATGGAAGCAGAACTTGCATCCTTATGGAAGGTGGGGCTCCAATCTCAGATACCCCCCGCTGCCAACTCCACCATGGAAGCAGAACTTGCATCCTTATGGAAGGTGGGGCTCCAATCTCAGATACCCCCTGCTGCTGATCCTCCATGGAAACATTTTAATACTAGATAAACACCTATAGTCTTACGGCAGTTTGATTTGCTGCTGTTCTCATTGCCCTGCAAGGGAAGTGGAGTCTGAGCCACAGCACTAGGAGTTTCGAGGTGCGGCTCAGTTCCTCTCTCTTCCTTTTGACAGAAACATGAGGGTCCCTCATTACCTCGTGGACATTGTTGTGTGTGAATGTGAGAGGAGAAGATCCCAGTGTGATCACAGGCTGGACTGTAGTTATGGCACGAGACTGTGCTGCTCATCTTGAAGCAGAGATTTTGGATACATTCCTCAGATGCTCAAGAAAACAGTATGAATGGGCCCCGGGTCAGCAGCGAGGTCACGGGGGTCATGTGACCAGCACCTGCCACATGTGACACCACGGTTCAGGCAGCCGCTGGTGTTTTCTGTTTGGTGGGGTGGGCTAACAACATAGCTGATCTGGGGTAGGGGAGCCACTGTGGAATGTACAGACATATTCGTACCAAGATACTCCCCCTGCTACGTGAACATGGCCACTCTCTGCCAGAGTAACTCTATCAGAGTAACATGATAAATGAAATGAAGCTTTTTGGCATTTGCACAACTACGAGTTTTGGTACATTGGAATGCCGCTCCTTTGAGACACACACAGACAGGCTTGAGGTCTGAGCACAGGATCAGTCTGGTTCTCCTGGAGCTTTTCTGCGGGTTAAGAGCTTCTCTGAAGTGCCTAACAGAGCTTTAGATTCTAACGAGAACAAGAATCAAGCTGGTGATCTTCCAGTCATAAACACAGAGACCTTATGCACTGAGCCAGACAGCACCTCAAACGTTTGGTGGGAGGTCATCACTCTGGGGACGCTCTGATCCCCGTGGAGTTCAGCGGCACCCAACCATTCGGCAGGCAGGATTAACCAGCAGACACAGCTCAGCAAAGTGAACATACTGCTGGCGGTGGGGCAGAAGCACTCTGGGGTGACGACCATGTGCTTCAGCCACAGCAGACTGGATGGTGCCTCTGACCAGGGCAGTCCACGATGAATCCCCTGGGAAAATTCAGCTGCATACTCGGAGGAGGCAACATCTGGAAGCCATACGTTGAGGGCTCATCATTAGAAGATGCTTTCAAAACAGCTGGAAATGTGAGAGGAGATGAGCAGATGAGTGTTAACATCCATCCCACTAGTCCAGCCCCAGTCCCAAGGCGCTTCCTGGGCTTTGATTCCTAGGGCTGCTTTTCTGCACCATCTCCAGATGTTGGGCCCCAATCTGACTGGTTTATAGATACACACACCTTTCCACAGGGTGCAGCTTTCATGCTTTTATACCATGTGTCTCCTTATCTGGTGCCCTGGATTCCCAAAACGCTTTAGAAGCCAGCTGCTGGAATGAGGGCCTGATCTAAACCTGGGCCTTTAGCATCAGTACCAAATATCAGCCACTATCACACACATACATTTTAATCACCCATGATCCATTCTCAGCGCCCTGTACATCAGCAAAGCAAATCTTGGAAGATGCTCCAGAATCAGAATTACTTCTGCACATGGTCACACATTTCACACATAATATGTAACTGAGTAGAAATACACAAAGAAGAAAATAAATAAATAATAATAATAAGAACAACAACAACAGCATCAATAATAATAATAATAATAATAATGCCCTAAGAGCTTCTGGTCATTAAGGTTACTGCACCTGGGAAGAAACTTTTCAAGTGTTGGGTTGTTGTTGGTTTTCTTGCCTGGGGGAGGTTTTTGGGGCAGGTAGCATCCAGGATGAGAGGAATCAGATGTAAGTTCCTTAGCTGGAGTTCTTAAAACTGGAGTCACAAACCTTAACAGAGTTTGGTGCATGGAACTAACACGAATCTGAAACACTGTTGTTCCCTCTTTCACATATAAATCCTGCATATGTAAAAGAAGGTGGTAAAACGGGGTAACTCAGACATCACAGACTGGTATGTAACTCAGCTACACTCCCCCACAATACACAGCAGCCCACTTTCAAGCCCAACGAACCTGCATAACCGTCAATGTACATTTTCTCTCTCAAGGACCATGCAGATTCCACAAGCGCACCTGACGAGCTACAAGTATTCTCTTATTTTTTTAAAAGTCAGTATTCTAAACACTGCCTTTTCAAAATGTAACATGGACTTAATATAGATACTTCATCTTTGCATTCTGAATTTGTACCAGCGATACTTGTATTCTGTTACATTCCAACCCTGCTTACACAAACCTAGATGGTCTAGCCTACTACACACCTAGTAAACTTTTTTTATGAGTGCACTCTGAAATAACAATAAAAAGTACAGTATAGTAAACACATAAACCAGTAACATAGTTGTTTATTATCATTATCAAGTATTTTGTACTGCACATAATTGTATGTGCTATACTTTTAAATGACTGCCGCGTGACTGTAGAGACTGCAGAGATGTTGGTTCTATGTGAGCCATTACCATACCTCACTGTAAACCAACCAATTACAACAGAGCTCATCAAAATATTAATGAACCCACCAAAAAAGGGAAAATAATCTGTTTCATTCTTGGGCCAAATAATTGGGTTGTAAAACCTGCAAAACCAAATCTGGGCATTTTTCGACTAAACCAAGCTCACATATCTTCTATACATACCTTCAAACCAGAGAATTCTACTGCATCTAATGGAAGGTAGATCAAAACAAGCAGCCAGCAGCTTTTGTGTCCCGTGTGCTGTGGCAGAAGCTGTCCTGCTTCATGAAGCCACTCCATTCGCCTGAAGCAGGAAGGTGGGTCTGCAGGGTTCCTCCAGTTTCACTTTGGGCTGAGCTGTGAGAAGCCAAAGTCACATCCTCAGAAAGAAGGAGACCCAAAACTCTGGAGAAGCATGTCGGTTCTGCCATTCTGGCCGACATGGAGTATGCATCCATATGTATCATCTGCAACCTGAATGACTGGGAGAATCCATAACATACAGGAAGTGGCCTAAAGACCAGCAGGGAGAAGGGGGAGCCCAAAGAGATGCACACTTTAGAAATAAACTGAGGATCTATTCGCACCACATGGCAGTTCTGACAATTATTCGTTAGACATTATGAAGAACTTTTTAGAATAATTTCTAATAGCTCCCGGAAGATCCAGCAGATATCTGGTGAGAGCTAGTCCCCCCCCCCACATCTCAGTACCTCCCTCAAAGCATCAGCATTAACATGTCATCTGCCTGTATTCCCCAATATCACAACATGAATTTCAAAACCCAGTCAAGCATCCACTTCTCCAGTGAACCTCATTTTCTCTACTATGATCAGACTGAATTTCATGTGGATTCGCCATGGTGTCTATATTAAAGCATCGAACATGTGCTTCTCACGTCATGGGCTGGGCAGACACCATCCTTCTATTTTGCCTCCAGGAGAACCTTCCTGTCAGCTCCCTGATCTGCTGTCTTTGGCTGAGGATCATCAGAGGTTTGCCTGCAGCGCATAACAGCAGCTACTCATGCAGGCATTTTATTAGTAGTTTAGGCTTTCAGGACCTGCAGTCTTTGTTGCTAGTGTGATATCCTTCCTCCACAGATCACTTTCCTGGATGTTAGTCATGCCGGGGAGGAGAGACCACAGTCAGAGTATGCAAGTGGGGATGTGAGTGAACTCTTCTCGGACACACTACTAACGGCATGGCCGTGTAAAGGCCCAGTCTAAGTCTACCCCATAAAGAAACCAATAGGAACAGCTGCTGTACATCAACTGTGTGACATCACAGAACATCAGACGACTTACTACCAATCAATTATGAAATGACTAGGCACACAAACTATTTATTGTTCATTGGATGGATAGCTAATGGGTAAGGAGCTTTAACTGACAGGCTAGTCAGTAAATGAGGGATAGGCTCAGGCTACTTTAAGGCTGTTTTGATAACACTAGTTAGATATGAAGTTCTCCAGCCACCAGAGCTATACTCCGGACTAGCTGGTTATGGCTGTTCCCTGTGGCAAAACTATTTCTGTTGAATTAAGGAAAATGAGTGCTAACTGACCCCTGAGCATAACACAAATGTTTCCCAGAATGCACCGGGGTCATACTCCAAGGATGATTACTGCCCTGTTATTGGTTCAGCAGGGCTAGAATAGTCTAGAAAGAGGTGATTCATGCCCCTAACCCAGCCGCATCATTCAGCTCAAAATGACTAAGGCCTTGGAGCACCTTCCTGGAAACACACTGCATGTTATGTTGTGCACAACTGCCTGGGAGGAGGACAGGCAGCCAGCCCTTCCCCCCTCAGTCCCCCTCCAGTCTTCTCCTTCTGCAAACCACACCCTCCTGTCATCACATTGTGCGATCCCGACCCTGCCCAGACTGTTACTGTCAGACATCCCAGGGTGAGACGAATCCCAGGATGCCTCGACGACCGTGTAGCTGATGGAGAGGGTCCTGTGTTTATAGCCCCTCTGTTTACACTCTGTCTTTGTCTGATCTCAACTCCGAAGAGCTTTCTGGAACTCGAGGCTAACACTAGCATTGATGGATTTTTCTTTTCCATTCTTCTGAATGTGTGAGTTTGGCATGAGCATGCTGTGTGTGTTTTGCATTTACTTTAGCAGAACCTTTTAACCAAAATAACATACATTTAAGAGAGCAGGGTCAGCTAATCCCTGAAGCAATTGGGATTAAGGGCTGAATGGTGAAATTACTCTGCTGACCATAGGATTTGAACTGGCAACCTTCTGATCACAGGCATAAAGTCAAAATGCACAGAGCCAAACAGTGTAGTCATTAATCAATAAATGCTGCTTGAAATATTACATAGCAATGTACACTCAGTGACAAAAAAGTTAAGCACCCAGAAGTAATGGTCCGATTTGGATGTAATTTGGTACACGTGCAGACCAGCGATGGGTATGTAAATGATTCGGTTTGCAAGGAGCTGGCACGTCTAATCACCAGACACAGAGGATGTCTCATAGATGCATTAGACAGCTTTACTAATAATCAATCCTTTATTGTCTCTAATGGGGATATTCTTTTTATGCCTCCCTCAACTTGCTCTTTGTAGAGCAAGCTGTCCGCGAAGGGCAGCCACCTGTAGCAGCACCCAGGGAGCTGGGGGTTAAGGGCCTTGCTCAAGGAGCCACAGACATGCTGAGGCTGGGTTTGAACCAGCAACCTTGTGATTACAGGCACACAGGCTCACGATGAGCAGATTCATTTCATTTACACCACTGTGTGTGGATGATTCTTCATTTTGTCTTTCCAGAGCTGAATACTTCCTCAGATGGTTCAATATATTTTCAAGGATACAGAGGTGGTCAGAACCTGACACCTTCGGGTCACAAGGAAAAAGGCAGAAGATCATAAGATCGAGCCGTAAAGACACCCACTGTACTGGATAAGGCTGTTACGTTGTATTCTTCGCTGTTTCTTTCATGTTCCCTGTCTGACTTTAAAGGTTGGCTAGGTGTTTTGGGTCTTCAGCTTCTATGGACTGTGTGTTACTTTGTGAGGGGACAGTCTTACCACTAACGAAACAAACTGGATATCTTAGTTGAATTGTGTACCCAAGGTGGAGTACACACTAAACTCATGTTGGAAGTGTGTCTCTGAGATAAATGGTCTGTCTGAGGTAGTGAACTGTTAAAGGTGTGACTGTTACATCTACCCACAACTCCCCCCTCCCCCTTTTGTTTCACTCAACGAGCCTACTCAAGGCAGGTGTGAAGTGGAACTACCCGGGAGGATAAATTTGTGGGCACTTACAACCTTCCTCAGACTGAAGACACTGCTTAGGATGAGCAGTGAAACGTTTCTACCTTACAAGAGAGAAGTCAATTTGCCATGACTCAGCCACCAGACGTGTGTATATGTTTGGATGTTTAAATGCAGTATGGTTAAGTAAAAAGGGGTTCGGCTGGGAAGAGATTGGATTGAATGGGATTGGCGGGAAAGGAATCAGCTGGAAGAGGATAGGCTGCGTTCAGAATCGAAGGAATTCACTAGGCAATCACACATTGTCCAAGGGTCTCACTTAGAAAAATAAAGTTTTTGTTCCTGGGCTGCGATTAGGTCCCTCACATTATCACCACGGTAAGTGCTCGGGGAGGGGGGGGGGGATTTCTACATGAGACTACTTTGTCCATCACAGAGATGTGACCTCACCAAGGAACCTTAGCATTCACTCTCTCAGCTTTCAACCTGCTGAATTTGCTGATACCATTTTAATACATTGAACGGAGTCATGTGACAGTGTGGGACCAATGAGAAGAGCAGTTACCTGCTAAGTAATGTGTGATTGCCTGATTGGATGATGGTTAAGCACGTAGCAAAGTGAAATGGTTCCGGTTTGCCTTTGTTCAGGGAACAGTCATGTGACATTTGGAAATGATACACTTTCCTTGTGTTTGTGTGTGCATCCATTTTCACAAGGACAGCTTTGGAAATTCACTGCACCCACAACGCTACATCGGTCGTGTTTATTGATACTCTGACAGTACTCTCTATGACTGTCAGTTGGAAGCGGGCCTCTCTTGGCCAGAGTGTACTGCATACAGGGAGGTTTGTAGGTGGGGTGGGTACTACTGCCATGAACAAATGCCCCCAGCCAGGAGACTAGAACAGAATGGAATTTGAAACGTTTTAGCCAAAAATGTTTCCACAATCCAGGTGTTTTTTGCAGAAACGTTTCAGATTTCGTTCCGTTCTCCGACTTCGGCCACAGATCCTGACAGACACCAAAGGTGGGTGATGGTTGCTATGGGAGAGGCAGGCGCATGCAGCAGAGCATTAACTGTGAGGTGAAGAGTCACACTAAAGCGTGTTCATCAGTTTGAACTGCCTCTTCTCTTTCTTTTTTGATGTTTAAGAAGCCTTATCTTCTGTTTTGTTTGTTTTCATTCGAATTTCTCTGCAATTTTGATCCTCTTTCATAAATTCCTGGTTCTATTTACTCCCATTTAACACAAATCCCAGGCTCTGCAGCCTGGAGCAGTGGAGCTAAATGCCAAAGAAGATGCAGTACAGCAGTATATGTCACAGGGCACATGATAAAGGCAGAGTAAACAAGTGTTCTGTGTTTGGCGCAATATACAACAAACAGGTTGAGAAACACACAGTATGTGTGTTTGTGTGACGTGATGGTAACTGTTAGGAATGGCTGAGAGGCCCGAGGCTTCAGGAACCAGAGAAGGCCATGGAGTTCCAAAACGTGTAAAAATGTATTGTCCTTGCTCACAAAAGTGCACAAATTACGAAGTATTAACAAAACAAATAAAAGACATAATCACCAAAACAGGCTATACCCTGGCAGACCCTGGATCCATAACAACCTCCCTTTAGCCCATTCTCCAGGGTTTATATAGATTTCTTAACCCCTCCCCTTGGGACAATTAATCTAACAATTATCCTCCTCAATGCCATACATCCCAGACACACAATTCTAAAATATACTATCCAAAACCACAATTTTATTCAAATTTATTCATAAAACCAACAAAGACTAAAAATA
>JAODJU010000095.1:582406-606424 GCA_026776725.1 Gnathonemus echidnorhynchus
TGTGTCTGTCCGTGTGTCTGTGTGTGTCTATATGTGTGTCTGTGTCTGGCTGTGTGTGTCTGTGTCTGTCCGTGTGTCTGTGTGTGTCTATATGTGTGTCTGTGTCTGGCTGTGTGTGTCTGTGTCTGTCCGTGTGTGTGGTCTTCAGTCCAGCAGGGCTTGGTGTATCGCGCCTGTGGTGCAGATGGACAGTGGGGCCCCAAGAACACTAGCGAGTGTGAGCAGGACGACCCCATGGAGGTGCAGATAGCGACGGCAAAACTACATGTGAACCTGTGAACTTTACTTAACATATATGTTTTTAATTATGGCTTTTCAAGGAAATATATTTGTATATAAACTTTTAATTGTATTTTAAATGTGTTTTCTATTATGTTTTTGATTCATTTTAATGCTTGTTATATTTTTATACGTTGTGTATGACTGCATTGTGCTGTTAGCTGTCCGAGAGGTAGGGTGTGGCCTGTTTGGCGTGGACTGATGATGTCATATGCCCTTGCAGCAGCAGTATGGCAGGATCCTGGGCAAGCTGAGGGCCATGTACACTGTGGGATACTCACTCTCCTTGGGGGCCCTGGTCCTGGCACTGGCCATCCTGGTGGCCTTCAGGTGAGAGCCAGCTGGGCGGGGCAGTATGAGGAGAGCATGAAATGAGACCTCCTCAGTGCACTCCACCATATGCACATGAATGATAGCTACATGCTCTTTCTTGCAGGCACTATGGATTTGTTCTGATAGCCCGGCTGGGCAGTGTGGGACGTGTTGCCTAAGGAACTATTCTTATAGTCGGGGGGATGAGCTCTGTTGTTAGCTGGGACATGGATCTTACTTGTCTGTGATCTGATGCCTATCTGCAGGGGGTTTAATGAGGAAATGAAGCAGACTCAGTGATGAGCAGCTCCCAGGGCCAGATGGCCTGAACACCTCACACCCTTGTTTTCCCAGGAAGCTGCACTGCATGCGCAACAATATCCACATGAACCTGTTTGCCTCCTTCATCCTGCGGGCTCTCTCCATTCTGGCCAAGGACGCCCTGCTGGACACCACCAACTACAGCCTGTCTCAGGGTGCTGCCAAACCTGACTACCAGGTGGAGCACTGGCTGAATCCTCAGGTAGGCTGCCAGTAAGGGGCACGGTCCTGTAGGTGGCTCCCTCTTGCATTGTTGCTGCTTTCTGGAAAGTTCTCTCTTCAACCAGAGAACAACCATTTCACTTGCCCATTTATCTCCAGATTGCCCTCTGTGTAACTTCCTTAACTTCAAAATGAAGTCATTTTGTAATTGTATCATTTTGTAATTGTATGAGGTGATTGATCCTTCATTTGCTATCACCTTCTGAAAAAAATTCCTTTTGTAAAAATCAAAATCAGATGTTCCAACCAAAATGAAACTGAATGATAAAAAATGTGAAAATGAAAGTTATTTGTCTGGGGTTTAATGATTTAAACTAATTTAATGATTTAAACTAAGTTTATATGCATGATCATGCATATAAAGTCAGGCTGTTTAATACTCTTGGATCACAGTTATCTGGCCCAAGATCCTGAAAATATGCTAAAAATGGATGACAAGCAAAAAAGAAAAAGAAAAAACAGGAACATGCATGTATTGTCAATATGTGGTGAACAGGGACATATTTATGTAAAGTCAGGCTGTAAAGTGTATGATCATGCATGCAAAGTCAGTCTGTAATGTGCATAATCATGGATCTAAAGGCAGGCTGTAAAGCATATGATCATGCATTTAAAGTCAGTCTGTAATGTGCATGATCAGGCATAAAGTCCGTCTGTAAAGTATATGACCATGCATGTAAAATCAAGTTGTAAAGAGCATGAGCATGCATGTAAATTCAGGATATACAGAAATGAAACAGTGCTGAATGAAACAATGTGTGTGGGTGAAATATACATTTCATTGTGGGGACCAATTTTTACAGAATTTTTATAGAAATCTAAATTCTGATGGTTGTCTGTGCATATATGTCGAACACTAGTTTGGAGTATCCAGCCTTCTCGGAGGCCCTGGAGTAGGTGCTGGAAGGTGTCCCGTCTGGGGACTCCATTATTCTGATGGGGGACTTTAATGCTCACGTGGGTAATGACAATGAAACCTGGAGAGGTATGTTTGGGAGCAATGGCCTGCTCAGTCGGAATCCGATCAGTGATCAATTATTGGACTTCTATGTTAATCACATTTTATCCATAATGAACACCATGTTCGAGCATAAGGGTGTTCATAAGTGCACCTGTTACCAGAGCACCCAAGGTCGTAGTTCACTGATCGATTTTGAAAAATATATTGTTGGATCTATATTCAACTCACGCACTTGGTGGTGAGTTGGATCCAGTGGTGAGGGAAGAAGCAGGATAGACCTAGTAGACCCAAACGCATAGTGAGGGTGTGCTGGGAACATCTGGCAGAGACCCCTGTTCGAGAGATCTTCAAATTACACCTCTGACAGAACTTCTCTCCGAAGGGGGTGTTGAGCCTGAATGGGGCATGTTCCAGGACTCCATCACTGACATGGCAATGCTGAGCTGTGGCCATAACATTTTTGGTGCCAGTCGCGGCAGCAATTCCCAAACCTGGTGGTGGACACCAGTGGTAAAGGGAGCTGTCAGGGGCTTGGTTAGCTTGTGGGACTCCTGAAGCAGTGGACATGTACCACGAGGGAGAGCAGGAAGCAGCTCTGGTGATTGCTGAAACAAAAATTCAGGTATAGGAGGAGTTTGGTGAGACAGTTAGCCTTCAAAAAGGTTCTGACAAATCGTCAGGCAACTCAGGCAATGGAAGGAATATTTTGAGGATCTCCTAAATTCCACTGATATGCAAATTCCATCCAAATTCCATCCTGGTCTCTTCACCTTCAGGATACTGGAGTGTTCACGGGGGTATTCCCAACCAGTCTACATGTGTTTCATGGATTTGGAAAAGGCATACGACCATGTCCCTCAGGTGGTCCTGTGAGGGGTGCTTCAGGAGTATAGGGTCTGTTGTTGCGGGCCATCAGATCCCTGTACAAACGGAGCGAGGGTTTGGTTCACATTGCCAGCCGTTTGTCAGACTTGTTCCAAGTGGGTGTTGGACTCCGCCAGGGCTGCCCTTTGTCATTGATTCTGTTCAACTTTTATGGACAGAATTTCTAGGCATAGCCAAGGAGAAGAGGGGGTCGGGTTCAGGGGCCTCATGATTGCATCTTTGCTTTTTGCAGATGATGTGGTCCTGTTGGTGTCATTGGGCTGTGACCTGCAGCATGCACTGGGGCGGTTTGCAGCTGAGAGTGAGGCAGCCGGGATGATGATCAACACCTCCAGTTCTGAGGCTATTGTTCTTGACCGGAAAAGGGTGGATTGCTCTTTCCTAGTTGGGGATGAGATGCTACCTCAAGCGGAGGAGTTTAAGTATCTCAGGGTCTTATTCACGAGTGAGGGAAGAACGGAGCGGGAGATTGACAGATGGATCAGTGCAGCGTCTGCAGTAATGCAGATACTGTACCATTCTGTTTTGGTGAAGAGGGAACTGAGCCGGAAGGCAAAGCTCACATTTTACCAGTCGATGTACGTTCCTACCCTCACCTATGGTCATGAGCTCTGGGTAGTGACTGAAAGAATGAGAGAAAGAGCTCAGAGATTCAGGAGGGGCTCAAAGTAGAGCCATTGCTCTTCTGCATCAAAACAGTTGAGGTGATTCGGGCATCTATCAAATATGCCTCCTGGATGGCTCCCTCTGGAGGTGTTTTGGGTGTGTCCAACCAGGAAGAGGCCCCGGGGCAGACCCAGGACATGCTGGAGAGATTATATATCTCGGCTGGCCTGGGAACACCAGGGTATTCCCTCGGTGTAGCTGGAGGAGGGGCCTCATGAGAGGGTGGTCTGGGCCTTCCTGTTAGACTGCTGCCCCCAGGACCAGACCCCAAATAAGTGGCAAAAAATGGATGGATGGATGGAAAAATCTGCTACGGCAATCAAAAAACTAAAACTTCCAAAAGAAGGGTAGGGCTGGGTAAGGGTTAAGGTTGTCATTGTTGGCATTTGGGTTTTGCCTTTAGAAATGAATGGACAGTCCCCACAATGATTTGAGTAAAAGTGTGTGTGTGTGTGTGTGTGTGTGTGTGCGTGTGTGTGTGTATGTTCACACGTCTCTGCTCCTCCCAGACAGCTACAGGGTGCCGCCTTGCTGTGGTGATGATGCAGTACAGCGTCATGGCCAACAACTACTGGCTGCTGGTGGAGGGCATCTACCTACACAACCTACTGGTGGTTACAGTCTTCACAGAGAAGAATTACTTCAACATCTACCTATGCATTGGTTGGGGTGAGCTGATGTGTGTGTGTGTTCTGTAGTCTAACTCATCTGATCAGTCTAGAGCTAAACTGGTCACTATGTTTCCCATTCTCACACAAACAGCAGGTTGTTTTAAGCATTTTAGTCCATCAGTTTTCAAGGGATTATTGTGTGCAGGAGGTGGAAGAGAAGGAAGAGGATGATAAGAGAATGGGAAACCTGGGAGCATGGGGGTCAGAACATAGGAGAGGGAAGTCAGGGAGCCTGGGGGAGGGAAGAGAGAAGAGGGAGGCAGGGAGCAGGAGAACGACTGCAAGGAGGGAGCAGTGGCTGATTTGCTCTTATCATGTCTCTATCCCATAGGTGCCCCGCTGATATTTGTGTTGCCCTGGGTGACGGTGAAATACCTCTATGAGAATCATGAGTAAGTTTCTTCCTTCTGTCTGTCTGCCTGTCTGTATGTCAGTTTGCTGGTTCTTTTACAGTTTTGTCCCAAGAATGCAAATTCCTGCAACACAGTCTAGGGATCCATGCCCTATCAAACCAGCATCTTATTAATCTGAAAATAGTTTTACCGTAACAATAGGTGGGCAGAGGGAGCTCAGCACAGCCATGCTGCTTAACAGTGAGGAAACCTGTTTTAATTAATGTCTCACTGCAACATGCCCTGGGTATGTCGTTAAACTGCATCCTGCCCTAATTGCAGGGATAAATTTGGGGGTTGCTGGCAGGATTGTCACTCCAGCCACCGTAAAACTGCTTGGTATAAACAGGCACGATACCCTTTTGCTCTCCATGGGAGTAGCTCTGCTGCAGCCGCCCGCAGGAAGGCTGCACGCATCACGAAGGGGATGGTGGGAAGCCTTCGGGAGCCCCATCCCCAGATGAGTCGAAACCATTGGAGAGCTAATAGGGTCAGGCCTGTTGGGGATCAGGGCTGGTGTAATGCAATATGAAATTGCTGCACAATCACATAACAATAATAATATAATAAAAATGTATAATAATAATAACAATGGTATCTTCTTTCTCACCCCCTGGTGTCCAGGTGCTGGGAGAGGAACATCAACATGGGCTTCTGGTGGATTATCCGCTCTCCGATCGTGTTCGCTGTGCTGGTCAGTCTACTCGAGTACTCTGCTCTCCTTCCGTGGTGCTCTCCTTCTTCTCCTCTATCCTCCCTGCTGTATTTGCTCTCCACTGTCCATTCCTCATTGCTGTCCTTCCTCTCCGCGGTCCTTCCTTGCTGCCATCCTCCCTCTCCACCCCCCTTCCTCATTGCTGCCTTCCTCTCCGCTCTCTTTCCTCTCTTCTGTCCTTCCTCTCTGCTCCCCTCTCTTTCTGCTCCCCTTCCTCTCTGTTGTCCTTCCTCTTCACTCCCCTCTCTTTCTGCTCCCCTTCCTCTCTGCTGTCCTTCCTCTTCACTCCCCTTTCTTTCTGCTCCCCTTCCTCTCTACTGTCCTTCCTCTCCACTGTCCTTCCTTGCTGCTCCCCTTCCTTGCTGCCATTCTTCCTCTCTGTTCCCCTTCCTCTCTGCTGTTTCTCCTCTCTGCTGCCCTTCCTCACTACTGTTCTTTCTGTCTGCTCCCCTTCCTCACTGCTCCCCTTCCTCTCCACTCCACTTCGCTCCCCTTCATCTCTGTTCTCCTTCTTCTGGCATCCATTGAGTTGGCTCATGCTGGTTTAGCACCCAATGTGACTGTAGAAAGACATTTATAATTACAAATTCATCATTACATGGGGGTTGGGGCTGGGCCCTTTGAGGAGCTTGGGCTCCTCCTTCCTCCACCCCCCACCACCTTTGTGCCTCCACACCCCGCATCATGGCCAGGTGAGCAGACAGCCACATGACCCCTCAGGTTGCTCACAAAGCACATGCACACATAATACAACCATGCATAAACACAATTTATCCATGCACAGCCAACGTTAGGTCCCTGTTACTGGTTTTGTTGGACTGTCAGATGCACACAAAATGTCATTCATGGATTTGTCTGTAGCCCAGGGCTGATGCGTATGCAGAGTGTGGTTTTGCTTCATGTCATGGTGTGTTACTGTCAGGGCGCAGGACACCTCAGCATGTAAGGGATGTGTCCGGGGAAACAGCACGGACGCTGTGAAGTCGGGGAAAAAAGGGGTTTATTCAGAGAAATCGCCAATCACAGAACAGAAAACTCATGAACAAAGCAGGGGTAAGACAGACTCAGAAGCACTAAATATCAGAATTGATTAACAAACTAGACACAGCTGAGAACACAAGGATTCCACATGAGGGAACAAGGGGGCATGGCACACAGGAGGATCGGAGGAGCAAGTCATGATAGAACCCGCCCCCCCCAAAGGTGCGCATACCGGGTGCACCTAAAGGGACCAGAGGGGACAAAACTGGGGACAGTACAGGACAGGACCTGGAGAAACAAAAGCAAGAACGTTAACTGGCGACCGCGAGGCCGGAGCAGGTGGGACCCTCGGTGATCGTGAGTCAGGGGCTGGAGGGGACGCCGATGAGGGCGAGGAGGAAGGTTGAGGGACTGACAGAGGAGGGAGGAGAAGAGGACACTGGAGGAAGCGAGGAGGGAGGAGAAGCAGGCGCAGCCACAGCCGGTGAAGGCGCAAGCGACTGACGAGTAGGAGCTGGGAGAACTGCAGGCGACCGCCGAGGCGTCGGAGGAGGGACAGAAGCCGCCCGATAAGGCACTGCAGGGGGACCCGCAGGCAACCGCCGAGTCGGAGCCAGGGGAACCACAGGCGAGCCAGGGGGCGGAGCGGGAGGGACCCGACCCCTGTGCAGGTGTCTTCTCCCTCTTCGGGGCACCAAAAGCCAAGGTCTTGGCCGAGATCTGCCACGCTGGGGTGGCGGCTTGGGTGACCCACCGAAGGGGTGCCATGGGAATCAGGGTGGTGGTGGTCCAATAGGTCGGGACTTTCTCGGGGACAAGGACCAGTGGATCAGGAACCATTGGAGCAGGGCAGGGCTTCAGGCACCGGCAGAGCAGCAGGCAGATTGGCTTGGGGCACAGGCGGACTAGCAGGCAGATGGGCGTCGCGCGCAAACACTGCTGGCATTGGGACGGGCTCCTCCCGACACGCCGTAGGTGAGGTAGCGGAGATCAAGATGGCCCCCAGGAATATGCCCAGCATGTCCTCCTGTCTCTTTCTCCGCTTCCTTCTCCTCCTGCGAGCTGGCACTGTGAGGTCCAGCAGCTCGCAAGGCAGGGAGGAAGAAGACCACAGTTGATGGTCGCCTGCCGGATCATATCCTTGGCGACCCCGCTTCTCAACCGGGTCAAATTCATCTGCACCTCCTCTGTTACCGCAGACTGTCCGAGCCAGTAAATCACACTCATCCAGAAGATCGAGGTGTTACGCCTTGCTGAGGGGGGGCGTTTTCTTTTGTGGTCCGGTCATTCTGCTAAGGATGTGTCTGGGGAAACAGCACAGACACCGTGAAGTAGGCGAAAAGGGGGTTTATTCAGAGAAATCGCAAAACACAGAACAGAAAACGCATGAACAAATGTCAATGACCGGACATGAGTAAGACAGAGTCTTAAGCCCTAAATACCAGAATTAGGACAGACACAGCTGAGAACACTGGGATTCCACATGAGGTGACAAGAGGGCATGGCACACAGGAGGATCTGACGAGCAAGTCATGACACAGCATCACCACCACCTGTGCAGCTACATACTGATTAGTGCAGCTCCCAGGAATGACCGTTTCTGATATCCGGACATTCAGATACACACAGAATGTAATGGGCTTCTTTTCAGTTTGAAACACTTTTGGATTGTATAGCTAAACAAGGGATACACAAGGATTTCTATGATTATGTTTTTTTTTCTGTGCTGGCATAGGTATGGCAAAGCAATAGCATCCTGTTGTGAGCAGGGACTCATAGGGACAAGGATAACATTGACTGCTGAATCAGCCGTTTGTTGTGAATGGAATGTAATTATATCTTCAGTCATTCATGGAAGGCTGTGAAGTGTTTGGTGCCTCTCCAGATTCAACAATAAACACACTCAACTGCAGTGCCTAAGTCACCTCATTTTATATGACATAACCCAGCGTTGTCACCAGGAAAATGTCCAGAAGGACACATAGAAAAACTCTCAAAATGATGTAAGAGAATCTCCCCTCGCTGTAACTCAATACAGATGTCGGCTACTTACACTAGAGTTGCCCATGTGCATTTTCCTAGGAAGCTCCATATATGTACATGGTCCCCCGGGATTTGGTGCATAAGTTTACTCTCTCTCACTTCATCTCCCCCTCAGGTGAACTTCTTCATCTTCATCCGGATCATCCGGATCCTAATGACTAAACTCAAGGCTCATCAGATGAGATACACAGACTACAAGTTCCGGTGAGGGACCTTGCTTCCTGACCCTGTGTCTGTAATCTGCACAGCTCTACCTTTTCCTTATTAACTTTTCTTCTTTGTTATCTCCAACCTGTTATTGTTTGTAGTTTTTTATTAAATGTAATTGAAGGTTATTAAAGTCTTGTATCCTTACAAAGCATGCTGGGTAATGGCATATAATCTATACAACTTTTTTGCCTTTAGACTGGCCAAATCAACTCTGACCCTAATTCCTCTGCTGGGCATCCATGTCATCCTCTTCATTTTTGTGGTGGATGAGAACACAGCTCCCATGGACCCTTTACGCCTTGCCAAGCTCTTCTACAACCTCTTCTTTAACTCTTTTCAGGTATGACTCAGAGGTTTTGCTGGGTAAGTTGCTTTTAGCAAGTGGTCACTGAGCATCTATTGCATAACAGTGCGGTATAACTTGTACCTGAGATTCCAATGACAGTGTGCAATCATGTTCTTGAGTTCTGTCATTGGTTTGTGGGCTGTGGGGATCCAGGATTGACCTACATTCAGTGTCCCTCCCCCCCATCCAGGGCTAAGTTTTAATGCAGCCCTGCCTATACATTGTTGATGTGCATGGTGTTCTAAAGAGTTATGAGCAATGAAAGTTATGGATCTAGTAAGATTTGTGATGATTTGTAAGGATTACAGAGTATGGTCATGGTTCCTATTCTTCAAGTATCCTTCCAGCTTTCATCTTGACTGTATCTCAGGTGTCATTATTACTCTACTCTAGGAATCGAATAATAAATATATAAAACTCTAAGACTGATGCCATCATCATTCCAGGGTTTGCTGGTGGCCATCCTGTACTGTTTTGTCAACAAAGAGGTTAGTCTCTACTTCCCCTCACAATACAAAAGTTAATTTATCTGTAACAAGTTCCCAAAAATGGAAACCTATAAAGCTCACTGTATCTGCCCTCCTCTTTTTCATTGAAACTCTCCCTTCTTTTTTCTCCCCAGTTCTAAGTTTCTTCTTCATAAATCAGCTCCCTTGTCCAATAAACCATGACCCTCCTCTGTGTCTCTTGCCCTGGGTCCCTAGGTGCAGTCAGAGATCCTGAAGAAATGGAGGCGGTGGAAGCTGGGGAAGGACATCGATGAGGAGTACCGGCACACCCACAGCCAGACACCCCACGTCAAGAGTGGCAGTATCGTGGCCAATGCACCCGAGCCACCTGAGGCCTCCGTGCAGGCAGAGTCTACAAAGCCTTCCACGACTGATGCCCAACCCACAGAGAGCTGCCAGCTGGTCACCAGCTGTCCAAATGGTACCAAGTTGGGCAAGCTTGACGAGAAATTCCCTGACCCGCCACAGGATGGCACCAGCACCTGTAGCGCCTTTGTTGAGTGTGCCTGCGTGGAGGATAATATGCAGCGCTATGAATTCCCACCAGTTGTTGCTGCTTCGGAATGAAGGCATGGTGGTGGTTAACCCGTCTGGAAACACTCTTGACTTGTAGAGCCCTGTCAGGCATGGGCCCCAGACAAAGAGGGTGCAGGGAGAGGATGCAAAGGAAATCTGCAGTTTTTTTTTCTTGTGGCATTGTGTGCCCTGGAAAACACACATCATGTTGCCCATGGTTATGCCAGACCCTCTCCACAATCACAAACTCTGAGAGTATACTCTCTCCGTGGTCTCCCGTGACCATGCCGAAGAGTGATGTGCAGGCCTTTGTGTATGCCTGTGAAGCCAGTCAACCTTTTTCCCTCTATTTTAAATGTAGAAATGCTATGATGATTGGCTGCACTCGCTTATGCCTGTTTTATGAAAACATAAACACATGGCATCACAAAGGTCTGGGGAATAGATCACGCTTGCTAAAAGAAGACAAGAGTTTATCTGGGATGCTCAGCTTGGAGTTTGATAAAAATCCACAGCGTAAACAGTCATGGTATGTCAAAGAAAAAGTGTCAGCTGGGGGATGCACAATGAGCAAAAGCATGTGAGCAAATCCCAATGCTTGCTGAGGACAGTGTACAGGAGCGTAGCGAGCATGCTGACCAAGTACAGTACACCGGAGCATAGCGGGCAGGCCGTCCAAGCACAGTACACCGGAGCATAGCGGGCAGGCCGTCCAAGCACAGCATACAGTATTGTAGCAGTAGTGTTGACTCGGCACACTTTCTGTTCACAGAGCATATCACTCACATGCAGATGTGACATTATTTGCTGACATGTGCAGGCCTTGGTTGGCATCAACATCCTGAATAAAATGTGGCAAAATTCAATAAGAGCCAGAGTTTGCAGCTGAAGACAGGGTCATCCACCTGGCAGCAGACTACCAGCAGCAGAATGGCGCGGAAGTGAACGAGTTACATATAAAGGCTAGCCTGCAAAGGCAGGATTATGTTGGAGTGACTCAACGGTTTATCCAAGACGAAATCATTTTGGAATATCATTTCTTAGAGAGGAGTTAATATTTTGGGATTATTACATGTTTCAGAAAGAGTAACATAGTGAACATATGTCAGTGCAGACAAAGCCTCCCTAAAGTGCGGCAAAGTGCCACATGAATGTTCCTACTTCACCTAAGGTTCTCCACTCTGGCATGATGATACCAGCCCCTAGTCGACCGTGGTCACTAAACATGATACGCATAAAAGACACCAGCCCACCACTGCTACTGCTGGCTCCAGTCCAACTCTCCGAAAATGCTGTACCATGATGTGCTCAGTCTGAAAGAAATAGATAATGTCACCTTGTAAGCTAAGGATTGAATAAGGCTAAGCTGGAGACTGAACAAACCAAAACAACAGCGGTGAAATTGCCTGACCTTTACTCAAAGCCTCTTTGGATTCACACTCCATGACAAACAAACATTCGCTCATGCGCGCACACAGGGACTTCACTGTGAAACAGGTGGCCTCTTTCTACATTCAGAAGATGGAATCGTAATCTCTCCTTGAGTAAAATGGCAGCTTATTTGACCCAGAGGTGACCAAAATGCCTCCTGTCTTTGTGGGGAAGTCTCTTGGATCAGTTTCATTTGCTCTTGGTAGATGAGATTTTCTTCACATTATTATATGTGACTTTATGAGAGACAATACAAAACATCCCATTCTACTGAACAATGGATCAAATATATGAATGAAAAATGAGGATTTTTTTTAAATAAAATGCATAAGAAAACAAATAACTTCTTTGAACTATTGGTTGATGATTATTGGCTAATTGGTTAATAACTTGAATGACTATTCGTTGATCAGTTAATGAGAGGATTGACTATTGGTTGATTGGTTAATGGCTTGTATGACTATTGGCTAATTAGTTAATGAGATGTATGACTAATATTTGATCGATTAATGAGTTGTATGACTATTAGTTAATTGATTAATGATTTAAATGACTGTTGGTTGACGTAAATGCACCTTATCCATTGTATGTGCTTCCTCTTGTTTACCTTTGCCAGGTATGCTCAGACTGAGTGCACAGCTTCACACGAACGTTGAAACGGTTAGTTGGATGAGGGGCTGGAAATGAGTCATGGTAGAATGGAAGCTCAAGGTCTTCGCTGGCTTATGGGAAGGCCATAGTTATTTGGGTTTAGTCTGTTCTTCTTTTCTACCCTGAATTCACTCTCCCCCTATGTCTCCTCTTCTCTAACCCATGTTAGTATCACATCTCACATCATTAGCCAGAGCTTTGCACTGCATGGAGCATGGTCCAACTTTAAATGGACAGATCCAGTGCAGCTCCCCCTACAGGAGATACTAGCTAACAAGAATAAGATGAACTTTATTGACCCCAGGGGGAAATTCTGGTGCATACAGTGGCAAGATACAAAAGTGCAGACAAACAAATAGTGCAAAGCAAGACAGAGTGCAAAGACTGGACTCACCATGCAAACAAATTTGAAAAAGTACACAGTATAGAAATGGAACATCCTAAAAATGAATATTAAGTAAATAAACTGATATAAATAAAAGCAAAAAATACAATAAAAGCTAATAGAAGGTATATGTGCAAAAGATACAACAGACAGAACTGGGGTTTTTCTACAACAAAGATGGGGTGCATCTTGGCATGTTCTGGCTGGGGTGAGGAGTAACATTGGCACATCAGGAGGGGGCGCTGTACTGTCTGATCCCCAGTAGCATGTTTTTTTATCGTGGTGGAATGATCCGGCTAAATATGCTCCAGGATGTTAATTATATTGTCCAGCTTTGCCACCATCCTCTTCTCTGCTAGTGCCACCATCCTGATGACCTCATCCAGGCCACTCCTCAGGCCTCCCCAGCAGGCCACACCCAGCTTCCCCTGCAGGCCACACCCAGCTTCCCCTCATCTTCTTCAGGACCTTTTATCTCTGTATCACTTCCTAGCAGCAGCCGTGTCTCCAATCAAATATGACCATCCCCACCATACCCCCCCCCCCAAGTTCCTAAATGAAATCAAACTCATGTAATCAGGGTTAATGTACATAAATAAGTCTTTAAAGGTTCTAGATAGTTTGTGCTGGTTGGATTTGTTTTTATTGTTGTGATTATAAAAATCTTCATTTAAAGAATTCACCCTTATGATATTTTTCATCATGGCTAAAACACAGGGTAAACACAAACGTTTTGAACTGAACAAAATCAAATCAACAAATGCTTTTTCAAGAACTCGCCCCTCATTCTTGTTTGTTGTGGGCAATTGTGATGAATCATACCTAATTAAGATGCTCAGTCACAGTATATTATGATGAAGTGTCACTGTGACAGTGTGAGCTGGGAATTTTATCTTCCTCTCCATCAAGCCATTCTGTCTTTCCTTAGGAAACAGGTAAACACGTCTGTCATGGGAGAATTCACAAAACTGATGACTGGTGCTTGTGTTCATATGACATTAACATTAATCACTCAGGGTGCAAAGGGCATTATGGCACCAAACATGCATACAGTCAGTGATCCCCTGAAACACACATCATTTTCACTGAATCTCTGAACAGTATCAAAGTTCACCCACAGAATATCTTTGAAGCCCATTCGGCCTGTAGTCTCAGCAGTTCTTCATCCCCATGGACTATAGTTCTCTGCTCTCCAGGCTATACTTGCTTAATACCTGGTGCTACATGCTGGATTCAGTGCTGGATTTGGTGCCAGGATTGTGGGAAAGCAGTACAGCAGAGAAACTAAATGCTGGAGCAATGTTCATTCTCTGAAATAAAAACTGCGGCCTTGAGAATGTGATCAATTACGCAATTATTTCTCCTTATTATTACTCCTAGACATCTGAGTAAAAGAGTCATTCATCTTTATCGAACAGTTATGTTTAAGTGGCATTAATGAATTGGCACACTTGCAAAAATGTTGAAATGTTGCTATTTTCTAAGACCAGCGCCATTTTCTGACGGAGCTGGCCTTTATACTAATGAGTCAGCATGACTCGGTCTGCACTGGGGGTTTGTAAAAATCAAGCTGCAAAGTAAGTTACTTTGCTGCCCCTAAGTGTTGGCATAAAAAGACACTTGCCCCTAAGAACTGCCCCCCCCCCCCCACTTGGTGCCTGTAATATGTGGCTGGTATTGATTCCTCCACGCTACCACAGCTGCCTGCCTGAAGCCCCATCCATAGGGTGAGCATCATGCTTTGTCATGGCGACCAGGGAGCCACGGCAACATGGCATTAATGAAGACGCTGCTAAGAACCTGAACTTTCCACCTCTGTCTGTAATGGATTACTATCCTATAATCCCAGGACTATCCCATACCAGGCTCCCTCTTCATACTCAGACGGCATGCAGATGTGGGGGGGGGGGGGGGGGGGGGGGGGGGGGGGGGCGGGGGCAGAGACATCCACAGCATGTGTCAACGTCTTTATAAGTCACAGAAAAGCCACAGTTATAGATGCAGAAAATGCATCTTGTCAGGGAGGGCAGTTACCTGAGCAACTGTAACTTACAAGTATACACAACCTGAATAAATATAGATAAAAGTGCAGTGAGGTCATGTTTTTTACTGAGAAAGTGTTATTTTATTGAATACCAGTGAAGCTGGTATTTTACAGTTGAGATTTCTGACCTGCAGAAGTAGCTGAATCCTTTCAGAGAGCAGAAGGTGCCCCATGATCCACTTCAGTGTTGGGTCAGAATGCAATAGTTGCTTTGGTGTAGCCTGCATTCTGAACTGCATTCATTCTGACTAATGAGGGCAGTTATTTAATGAGTGTGCAGTGATGGAGTGTGGTTATTTAATGAGTGTGCAGTGATGGAGGTTTTTTAATGTGTGTGCAGTGATTACACCAATCATTATTAGCACTGGCAGCTTGGGCTCAGCCTCTTCCCTGGAAGGCGGTGGTGCCCTGGCTGGTCTCATGGGCTGGAGTGCAGTCTGGCACTGCCCCCAGCTGCCGACACAACTATGGAAGCCAGTGGACATTTTTAAGATCCACACCCACTGATAAGAAACAAGCCCAGTTGTGTATTTTCCAGTCTAAAGCCATTGTACTTTCTTATAAACACAGAAACCAAGCAAATGTTCCCAAGATCTGACTTTCATACAAAGTGACAGAAATGATGTGTTTTTTTATTTTACCCATAACAGCCGACCAGACATTTATAAAAGGGACACTGCTCATTTGAATCGGACACGGGGGTCGAGCTAAATCGCCAAATGGAGTCAAGCTGTCTTATTTTGCATTCCTTCCTAACCCATCTTCTGGCCAACGGACAGCAGCTTGCGGGGGCAGTGAGGCCAGCCAAACCTGGCATGCGATTTGAGGAGAATTTCAGCTGTCGCAGCTTGAACTTCGGCTACTAACGGCTTATTTCCCTGCTTCGTTAGAGATTTTTATAGGGCCTGTTCTATCCATACAAACTTTTTCTCACACAGTTACATCAGGGTATAGAACTACCAGAGCAATTTATACTGGTAAAGTTTTCCTTTTGGACATTGAAAACAAAAATAATAAATATCTTTATACAATAAAGGAATAAAGGACTTATTAATGTTACACGAGAGAAGAATATAGGGCGTAAGCAGCCCCGCGGAAGGACCCCATGAGTGCTGAACATGCATGTGGAAATCATCAAACATGGTCCGATTTGCTCTGGGTCTCTGCCCTCACCAAGATCCCCAGATCGGTCATTAACGTCATCTCAGGTCATGACAAAGGTTAGTGTCATCTTTGCTCTGTTTCCCTCTCTTTATAGTCTGCAGGTTTGTGTAGTCCCAATGCCCAGTGTTCTCCTTGTTAAACCGTCCCTAGACTCTCCTTATTGTTTGTCTCTACCTCTGTTTGACCCCTCATGGACCTTTTGTTTCCAAATAAAGTCCTTCAGTTCCCCTACATGCTGCATTCAAGGAGTTAACCTGTGGGAAAGAGATATCTACAGCCTTCCTGGAGTTTACCTGTGTGTAGGAGATCTCTACAGGCTTCCTGGAATTTACCTGTATGTTGGAGATCTCACCAGCCTTCCTGGAGTTTACCTGTATGTTGGAGATCTCTACAGCCTTCCTGGAGTTTACCTGTGTGTAGGAGATCTCACCAGCCTTCCTGGAGTTTACCTGTTTGTAGGAGATCTCACCAGCCTTCCTGGTGTTTTCCTGTGTATAGTACTTCTTGGAATGTTCATGCTTTTTGACTTCAGCTTCTATGGCCCTTATGGGAAATATTTTAGAGACTGAAATCACTGTGCAGTTTCTACACGATGTGTTCTTCAGAATTACTCATGCACCACAGAAGGAAATCAGGAAGCACTTCCAAAGTAATCCTGAGCTTTGGAGAGTCTCCAGCTGGAGAAGTGAATCTCCACTCCTTTTCCTGCTCATTTCTGCTGGGCAGCTGATGCCATTTGGGTAGATCATAACCCCCCCAACACATAACTACAGACATCTGCATAAAGTCGACCAGATGTGACATTTAAGATGTCAGTAGCTGTGCCATTTGTACACACCGTTCACCCCCTTACCAGCCTCGGCAGTGAGCTACGGCACTGCACCCCTGCAACAGCAGCAGCCCATTCAGAGTGAAGTGCTAACCTATCTGTGTGTCACTCGTCGTAATTGTGCTACTGCATGTCTATCTGCTTACTGTGTATTGATTTCTTGTTTATTTCTCACTGTTTTTCCTTGCACCGAGTCCAGTAGCATGAGTATAAGTGCTCCAAGGCACTTGTGGCACAATAAAACATCTTGAATCTAATATCATTAAACTTCAGATGGGTGTTTGTTTCAAAAGTCACACTTCATTTTATTTCTATGGATAAAGTTCCAACCGTCTGTGAGTAACTGTCACCTGACCTAAGAAATTCTGCATCTGACAGCATCGGATGATGTGACACAGATCTGATATGACAATAATATTTATCCAGGATCAGGTGGGTGGGTGCCCATCCAATCACATCACCTGGTGGGTGCCCATCCAATCACATCACCTGGTGGGTGCCCATCCAATCACATCTCCCGGGAAGGCGTGACTGTGCCATTGTGTTTCAGTGGCTTTACTGCAAATATGGATGGACTGGGTGTGTGTGCCCAGGGTGTGTGCCCAGCTGCAGTGCCCAGGGTTTGTGCCCAGCTGCAGTGCCCAGGGTTGCTTTGCCAGGAGCTGGATCGCTCATTGGGTTAGTGGCTGCTGAGGTCATGATGAAGGAACCAGGATGAAGCCTATGTCTGCATGTTTTGGGTAGTGTGTTGCTCAGCGGGTCAGGACCTGGTGCCTGGATGCTGTGCCTGTGATGAGAAGGTCACTGGTTCAATTCCTGCAGTCAGTAGAAAGGTATGCATAGCCATCAGAGGATGCTTCAAAGGTAGACCATTTGGTTAGGATTCATTCTTTAGCAAGATAATGACCCAAAACACACTGCAATTCAGAATAATGATCTGACCCTCCTGGCCTCCTGAGGAACTGGACAGAAGAAGCCAGCCAAGACACAGACTCAGTCTCCTCCAGACTTTGCTGTGATTGTAATTACTATTCATACTTCATACTTGCAGATTGAAATCACTGTGAAAGACCCAACAGTGAGGTTTGGCATGTAAAAGCACGTCAGCTATGGGCATGCTGGCTGAGTTCCACCCCCCCAGGGTGATGCCATAATCCGTCCAGAGTGACTCGAACACTAACCTGCAAGCCACAAAACACCCTCCCTCCACATACATGGGCAAGCCCCATGTAATTAGCCTGTTACTCAGCGTGTCTGTGTGCACCTGAGTTATCTCTTTACATTTAGTGCTTGAACATGAAAAACGTGACTGCCAGCACTGCCCAGTGGTGTCACAAAGATCCTCCAAACGTCAACTCCCTGCTCCAATCTATCGCCACCTCCTGGCTCCCCCGCTGCTGCTGTTTGGGCTGCTAAATCTACTCCTTCTTTGTACTGCTGGAGCTTCCTGCCATAAAAACGCAAAGACAGAAAGACAGACAGTTAGCACTTTAGCTAGCTGCCACTGGCATCATGGGAGCTAGCTTGGCCTGCGTTTAAGCATCCTCTCATGTTGCTATGGAGACTAATTATGAAAGGGCCCAGCTGATTGGCCCTAGCTTGTTAGCTTAAATATCTCATTGGAGTTATTCGGAGGGTTAGCTGGGGGGGCTCATGGGGCAGCCAGAACATCGAGGTTCCTCCGTGGGAACCATTTGTTATGGCGTTTATTTGGTTGGTTTTTCATCACTTTTATATATATCACCCCTTCTGCATTATACCTTTCTTCATAACTGTCTTTCATTATGCCCACCTTTTTTCTCTTCCTTAAGTATGGACGGGATGTTGATGTGCGGCCAGTGACAGTCCCAGCTTCAGCAGAGAGATTTTTGGCATATTGGTACCTTGTGCTGAGTGTCTGAGTGTCTGTGGGGAAAACGACCAATCAGGGTGATTGGAGGCCACACTGATCCGAGGTCGAGGTGAGGCAGAAACACCAGCGAGGCAGCTCTCTTCAAGTCAGGGTGATTGGCGGCCACACTGATCCGAGGTCGAGGTGAGGCAGAAACACCAGCGAGGCAGCTCTCTTCAAGCCATGTGAAATTTCATTTCTTCTTATTTTTCTTAAACTTAATTTATTTGTGATGAGAATGAAAGTGCCAAAATAAATGAGAACACCCCACCTAGAGAAGAGCAGCAGAAGACGATGATGAATATGAAGCAGCCTGGTGCTAACAGCGCGGATGCAGATTAACACGCCTGAGCGACGAGCCCTCAGACCTGAATATCAATGTGCGGCTGCGCAGCTCTCGCCCATCTCAATGAGCTGGGCGGTCGCTCTGCTTTATATCTGACTGATAGCTCACCATGGTTTGCATTCAGGGGCCCTGGAACGTGAGAGGATGCTGAATGTTCGTTCTGCTCAAGGTCACACTACCGACACTCCGTCTGAAGGGTCTCTGAGGCTGTGCTCTGAGAGTCTTGGGACTTGGCAGGATCCCTCACCAACCAAAAACAGAGTATGTGTTTATGACTACACAGAAATAACACGGTCACCTGCACTCGGTGGTCAGGTAGCTTTTGAGCTGATAAATGATTGAAGGTTTTAGCATCGTATTACTTAAAACTTCCCTGCCAAATTTTCGAGTTCTGAAATGTGCCAAAGCAGGCAGTTTGCCTTTCGTGTGCCCTGGAGACATTAATTCACTTCGCTTCAAAGAGTCCAACTAGAATGCAAGTTTACAGCGGCTTGCAGAGCAGCGTACACATCAAGAACAAAGGCGATAATTACAAAATGCTAATTGGCTCCAGCTCCCGTGGGAGGATGAATGTGGGAACTGTGGTTTCTTGTGCTAATTCATCATCTCCCAGCTGGATATCTGGACGCTGGGATATGAAACATCTCCAGTATGGAGCAGTATGGCAAACAGGTACTTGGAGCTATCAAAAAAATACCCCAGAAAACAGTAACATGCAGCAGAAATGGATGAGTATGTGTATGGAGGAAGGAGTTTGCTAAAATCGACATGGATGGTGTCTCTACACCTGCTTAGCCCAAAGGCCACACACATGCCAACCATTCAGCCCCAGATCCAGACACTTTTCAGTGCGACATTTACTCTGAGCATCCAACTAGTACACGGTGGTGGCCATGACACTGTCTGCACCGTGGGAGGTGTTTTCCCAGCAGAAGCTTCCAGCACTCCTCGAAGGCTCCTAAAGGGAGTTTCAGTGCTGGAGGAGAACAGAGCTTAGACCATGTAACGGCCATTGGCTGCTTCCTGATTCTGGCCACCATGGGATGAAATGGGGGTCCTGGAAAGGGAGTAGAGTTCAGGGCGGCCATGATTACTTAACCAGGTCTGGGAAGCCATTGGTTGAGCCAGCTGGGAGCCCCGGCCTCTGGGGCCCTATCAGCCAATGGGAACAGAGAAAGAGGAGATAGGTCATCATTCTGCTATCCTAGTGGAATTGAGGAATGCTGCTGAGCACAGATGGCAGTACCGCCAGCTCCTCAGAAACTGGGAATGCGTGTCAGCGAGCCGCAGAGGGAGTGGGGGGCGTACCTCCGCCCAGGCCCCGGTTTTAGGGGTCCCACCGGGCTGCCGAACAAGATCCCTATAGTCTAATTTTCTTCGTCTTGGGGGTGGGCAGTCAGATGGAGGGAAAGGCTTGGTACGGGTTTTTCCAAGGCCTGGGTAGGATGTGCGTGCCGAGGTGTCCCCACCCAACCCCACAACAGACTGCCTTTCACCATGATCCCATCCAAGACAGCAGCCAATCACAAGCATCCATTTTGTCTCCTGCGCTTGGAGAAATACTGTAGATCTGGCTCGAGACCAGGCTGTGTGCTTCTCCTGAGAAGCTCCGCTGTACCTTGTCCTGCCTCCACATCTCATCCTTAAAGGTGTGTGTGCCTCTCTCTCTTTCACCCAGCCCTGAGCCCCCAGAAACAACCCAGGGCTGCTCTGTGGACCTTGACCGAAGCGTAACTGCCGATGTGGGGTTGAAATGGGAGGGGGCAGGGCTGTTTTAATTAGAGGTTGTTCATCTGTAAATCCCAGCTACTCGTGTAGCTCTCGCTGAGGTGTCTGATGTGTGTGTGTGTGTCTGTGCATGTGTATGGGTTACATGCATATATTTGTGCGAGTGTATGTGATTGTGCATGTGATAGTGCCTGTGCCTGTGTGAAAATGTGTGAATGTGATTGTATTTGTATGTGTGTAGGTGACACTGTGTGTGAATGTGATTGTGTTTGTATGTGTGTAGGTGACAGTGTGTGTGAGTGTGATTGTGTTTGTGTGTGTGTAGATGACAGTGTGTGTGAGTGTGATTGTGTCTGTATGTGAGAGTTTGTGTCTGTGATTGTGTGCATGTGAGAGTGTGTGTGTCTGTGATTGTGTTTGTATGTGACAGTGTGCGTGTCTGTGATTGTGTATGTGATATTATGTGTATGTGTATGTGTATGTGTGAGAAAGAGACAGAGAGAGCGAGAGATAGTCTTTGTGTCTGTGATTCAGTTTGTATTGTATGTGTGTGGTTGTGTGCATTTGAGTGTGTGTGTGTGTGTGTGTGTGTGTGTGTGATTGTGTGTGTATGCGAGAGTGTTTGTATGGTTAGGAATGAAAGGGAAGGATATAGAACTCTAACTCTGCACCCACAGTAGGTCAGTAGCTGTAGAAATGGTCATTTTGGCTATATTACTAGGTAGGTGTCTTTTTTACTGGTTCATACCTACAGTCCTGGTTACCATTATTGACACCCATGACATTTAAGACACAATACGTACAATATCTTCTGGAAAACAAACTAATCTAGTGAACCAGCTATGGTCTATAGACACTCATGTTTGGTACAGAACAGCAAGTGATGAATCAACAATTTTAAAAAAACAATAAATGGAAAAGAATTAGAACAGAAATATTGCCATGACACTGGTATTGGTACCCTTTGAATCACTGTGAAAGAATAGATTTGGCTCACCTGTGATAAATTGGAAGTTTGACTCACCTGTCAGTGCCCACATGACTTGAATTAGCCAATGAAAGATGACTTCAATGCTTAAAAAAAACTCATGTTATTCCCTGTTCCTTTTTTGGTGAAGAAAAGTGAGCTCTCTGAGAACATCAGAAGTCCTGTTATCAAAAAAATGTATGGCTTCCAATGGGTATAATCTCCAAAGACCTTGGTATCTGTTTCAACAGTATGCAACATTATTAAGAATTTGATAAGTATGGAACTGTCAAGAACCTCCCTGGATGTGCAGGAAAGAGAAAAATTGATGAGAGAAGTCTTCATAGGTTGGTGCAAACTGTGGAGAAAACACCACCAAAGTCCAAAGACCTAAAGGCTGAGCTGGAACAATCTGGAGTCATGGCTTCAGGATGCATCATACACTGCACACTGAACCAAGAAGGGCGTTATGGGCGATGGCCAAGGAGGACCCCAATGCTCGAGGAAAGACATCATATGGAACTAATGATCTTTTCCTAAGAGTAGCTGGACAAAGCACAAACCTTCTGGGTAAATGTTCTGTGGACAGCCAGATCCAGAATAGAGCTTTTTGGCAAATGCAGACCAACATTTGTTTACAGACGGCAAAGGAAGCTTATAAGGAGAATAACAGCCCACCTACAGTTAGGCAGAGTGAGGATCCATCATGCTGGGGGCTGCTTCACTGGCTCTGCTGCTGGAGGCCTTGAGCATATGACAGGAATCCTGAAATCAGAGGATTACCAAGGGATGTTAGAGCAAAATGTGTTACACAGTGTAAGAAAACTAGGTTTACGTTGAAGATTATGGGTTCTCCAGCAAGACAAAGTTCCAAAGCACACCTCCAAAGGCACACAGGAACAATGGAAACAATGGATTGTCTTAAAGTGGCCAGCAATGAGCCCTGATCTCAATCCTGTTGAAAATCTTTGAAGAGAGCTGAAATCTGCCATTGGGAAAAAGGTTCCTGCAAACATCCAAGAGCTTGAACAAATAGGAAGAGTTGGAGAACATTCCAGCTGACAGGTGTAAGAAGTTTATGGATGCTAGAAGAAAGTCTGGAGGCAGTAATCACTGCCAAAGGGTGTGCAGCCAAATACTAAGGAAAGGTGCCTTCTTCTTCATCATTGTCCATATCATATTTCCTGTTTCTTCTTAGAAATTATTACATGTAAGTTGAAAAATAATGTTTTTTGGCTAAAGTCCTCTGGATCCAATCGAAATATGCTGATGATACAAATTTTGTACATTTCCATTTATTCATTGATGATATTCTACAGGTTATGCAAAAAAATGAGAGGATGCCGATAATGATGACCAGGACTATAAATAAGAGCGGAAACAGAGACTTATGAGATGCCACGAGCACCTGACTTACCTGCGTCAACTGCTAACTACACGCTGAAACAATTCACAGGAAACACACACGGTTTACTGCAAAATAAACTTGAGCTGAATTTTTCCATGTGTAGGTGTTTATCCTGGGGGCTGAGTTATCTGCAGGAGAAGATTAAGAGACCACAGTGACCCCTTTATCCACTGACTGTCAGTCAACCCCCCCCCCCCAACCCGGCGAGATTCAGAAGGAAATGCCATGGCATCTGCCTGTCGCACCCTGCTGGCCTGCAGGGGTATTACAATGCCAGTAGTAAATATGCCTCCTTCTTTTGTGCCAGATTAGAAGGCCTCACTGAGGCTTCATTACATGGAGAGCACACTGCACAGAGCCACTCACAATCCCATTAACTTTCAGTTTGATGGTTTACCTTCCAAGGAACTGGCACTGGGAATTTATAAACAGGCTGGCTGTCATGGAGCATTGTGGGTATTGCTGACCTTGAGCTTTCTCTCCACCCTGTGAGATGATGGTTTTGCCAATATCAGTAAGACTTGCACGACTCAATCTACTAAGTTCCTGCTTCCAGGTGGCTGAGCCACTGAAAACTAAAAGACAGTGAACCGTAAGAGAATACAGAAGCGAATGCACAGCTATAGGAAAGAGTAATGCATAAAAGAAGGGAAGGGATCTCCAAATTTAGCACGTAGTCTGGGTGAAATATGTGGAGCGACTCAGCTGAAGTGAAACTGAAGTAACAGTATGACGTAGCAGCGCTGTGCCTGGCCATGTCCTCCAGAGATCTCCTCTGAGGGATCTCCATGAGCTTCCCTTCAGCATGGAGACCTTGCTAATGTGACTTGAACCTGTGATATGTTGCCAATAGGTTAACCACTGACACCCATCAAGGCCTGCAGAGACCCGACAAATACTGACATCAGGAGAGCTTGTGTCTGTCTGCCTTTTCAGTTTAACGTTAGCTTAGATTCCCAGTCTGACGCTATTTTTTCAAGAAGAGAATCGATAGCACAAAGTCGATAATACAGACAAACAACAACAAAGTTATTTTTGTATGGCGTGTTTTCACAGCATCACATTGTGTCAAAGCGCTTTACAGCATCCCCACCCAAAGCCCCCAGTGAGTAAGCCAGAGGCGACAGTGGCAAGGAAAAACTCCC
>JAODJU010000095.1:618021-634767 GCA_026776725.1 Gnathonemus echidnorhynchus
GCTGGCCCCCTGTCCAGGGTTGTTCCCTGCCTCCTGCCCGTTGCTTCCGGGATAGGCTCCGGACCCCCCGCGACCCAATAGGATAAAGTGGGTTGGAAAATGGATGGATAATAATAATAATAATAATAATAATAATAATAATAATAATAAATTGTAATTATCTGTTTATACAATAGCTAATTGAATTCATTCCCATAGTGCTACTTACAGGTAGATCCTTGCAGCCATTTTCTGCCTGAATGCCTCATGTTTCTGGACACATACCACCCCCCGCAGGACAGGAAGGGCATTGCATGATCACTTTGAAAGACATTGTCCAGAAAAGGTGAGAAACTGCACAGCCACTTTTACCAGTACCCGACTATGCAAGAAACAAAACTTTCCTAATCTATTTCAGAAAATCTCGAATGCAATAGCTATGTTGGGTTTTTCAAAGTTGCAAAGAAAATATTTTATCAGTAGTCTGTATTAATTTTATAGCAGAACCTGCACATAAAGACATTATTCATTCCCATTTGTGTAAGCAAAGATGCTTAGGCACAAAGATGTATGCAAAGTCCTACTGAGTCCTACCGGCTAACTGTGCAGTTAGGGCAACAGGTCTCGAATGCTAATGCTAATCCTCACTGTGAGATAGCTGTGTAGAGCCATGGTGATTTTACAAGCACTGCATTCTGTAAAACAGCGCAAATGAAACAGATTAACTGCCAGGGAAGATTCCCTGTCAGGAGATCACAAAAAACTGGCACCCACAAGGTATATTGCTGAAGCAGATAAGATAGAAATGCAGAGCAGTGCTAGCAAATACGCAGGACAGGCTCACGGAAAATACTGAGCAAAGAAGACAACAAAGAGTACAAAGAGAATGTCAGCCCATAGCCAGCTCTGGTGAAGCAGAGGGACAGTCTAAGGCCAAATCGCATCAAAGCTGCTGAGTAATCACCTTTTGACGGTGCAGAGCAGTGCTGGTACTCACCATTACCGCCGTAAGGATGCGGGGCACATGGACAAGCTTCCTGGGGGGGGGTGGGAGGGTTTACCTGCGCTGGTCTCCTGGGTGTGCTGACCTTCTCCTCTTGCTGCGGTAACAGGCCCACCTGGGAGGGCAGGCTTTGAGTGCGGATGACACACCTGGTCGCTGCTTTGGATGGAGACAAACACCGAATGCGGGGCATGCAGGATGTGTAAAAAATACATGCTAAATTCTATACAAAGCCAAGGTCCACCACCCCCTGATATTGCTCTGTTTTGCCGAGCGGGGGTGTAGGTGCTGGCTGATTGCTTTTTGCAGGGCCCCCGAGTTTGCCTGACCCTAACCCTAACCCTAACCCTAACCCTACCTCACACAGATGAGAGCTTTGGCGTGGGCTGCATGTTCCTCTCACAGGCTGCCAACTGGGGAACCCCGTCTCAGGGACTGCAGTCAATGCCATTGGTCTGATCTCCAGAGGGAATCCCAAAAAGCCATAATTTCATATCTATCTTCCAAAGCTTGTGCAGCCGGTAACAACATTGTGGGATAGTTTCTTTTTCAAGCATTTTAAAAATACAGTTAGCATTTCAATGTTTCTCATCAAGTGAGTAGGAGGGGGGGTAACGAGGCACCCAAGGCACCACAAAGAGAAACCTGTCTACACAGCCGTCTGTGAACAGTATTGTGTTTAAAATGGACTTTTGTGGATTGTTGTCAGTGAGGCGAATATGTCAGTGTCAACAACATACAAACTAATCTTGCTTTATTCTCACAATTAATAATGAAGTTAGTTAGCTAGCTATTTAGCCATCATCAGCCATGTTAAAATTAGTGATATAATCCAAACAAATGACCATCATGAATACAAATGTTAACTAGTAGAAACATAAATAGTAGTTGTGTTGATGACTTCATAAAACATGTTTTCATTGATCATTTGGATTCAAATGGCATCAGTAAACAGAGGAAAATGGTTATACTCCATTTATAATTAAAAAATCAATATCGTTAAAAAGTGGATGTATGTGGTTTTCAGCAGACGGCGAGGATATGATGATGCTTGGACAGATTAGGTCTCTGGGCTAAGCCCCTGGGGTGAATATCCTGAAGCCTTCTTAACGCTACGTTGTTTATAAGTTCCATCTTTTAATGTAGAAAAAAGTTTAACATTGAGGTTTCAGGAAACCGGGTCCTGGTGTCTTAGGATCCGAGCAACACCCCTGAACACTACAACTGCTTTGCACAGAGCGCTAACAGCGGCGAAACATGACAGCGGTAGGGGCCTCCTGTTATTCAGCTGGAAGATGCTGAAACATCGCAAGTGGCAGCCATTGGTCCTGCACACACAGCCGTCCTTTTATGAGAAAAATGAACCAGCTTTTTCAGGATGAGTCAGACAGCAAAGCTACACCTCAAGATCTATATTTGGAGAAGCTGGAACCAGAAAATATACCAAGTTACATCCGATACACACCCTTTGCACTTCTGTCACCAAATCTGAGACTGCGTAGGTAGGGCCCTTAAACCAAAATGCTGCAGGGACATTGTCTGGCCGGGCGCCTCAGACAAAAGCTTCTGCTAAATCAGGTGTGTTAAATTAAGGCTGCTCCTAAGTTCTGCAGGGTGGCAGGTCTCCAGGAGCTGGGTTGGTGACCACTGCCCAAGTCAGTCTGCTTCGAGAGCATTTTAAATGCTACATCATCAATACCAACAAGTGTAAGCTTGCAGCTTGAATAAAAGAAAACTCTAAATGCGATGATGCTTATTTATGCAATATGCACAATGATATAGAATCTTTAGTTTAAACTAGACTCGTTCATCCTTTCAGCGGAGCTTTGCCTCCTAGTTTTAAAGCTACAGCTTCCGCCCACGTTGATGCGATGATTACGATTATGTCACGTGACATTAATGTCCACATTCATCGGCGTCAAGGGCCAACTTTTTCAAATTAAATTAGTACAATTTTCATCCATATTTGGCTGCATGCCCGTTTACATTTATGCAAATATTGTTTGGACGATGTCCTGTAAAAGTACGCAGGATACACGACACGGAAACGTCGGACGAAGAGCCGATATCCGTCTGGAAATGAGTGAACTGAAAAGATAAAGTCGGAGCCGAGAATATTGCGTCATCGAAACAAAATGAAAAATGAATTAACATTACAAGCAGCTGAAACAGTATTAGATATTCACTTTATCACTTTAATTTTTTTGCGTGCCTCTTTTAGCACTACAAAACTTTAGCACTTTCAGGGGCGCATTACCACTGTGGAAATGCGGACATGGACCAAGCGGTCACGCAGGAATTATGAAAACTGGGAACCTTTTTCCATGCAGTAAAATGAAATATTGCACAAATGCATATTACACGATAACGCTCTATGTTGGATAATACCAAAATATATGAATACTTCAGTAATATGTTGATACACATGGCATAACATTTCAGCGATCGGAACGCAAATGATAAAATGTACGTATGGTCATTAATCGATTCATTTCAAATCACAGAAATACTGCTGCTGTTCAACCCAATCTATACACCCGAAATGAATCGGAAGAAGATTCTTCGATCAGACATCAGAGGGTTTTTTTTGTGAACATGCAATTAATCAACTTTTTCCTAATATAGAGAACATCGTCTGTTCGTGAACTAAACTCTTTTAGATGTCATTCAATATTAGATAGGCCTATTTGGTGTAATAGGAGTTAAAAATTTACCGTAGCCTTAAAAATGAACACTGTGGGGGACATCTTAAGAAATGGGCGTATGGACGGCGGAGTTCTTTGTTCTGAAGTAAAACATTTCAGCTTTCATGCAAGAATCAATTTCAGATGACTTTAAATCCTGTAACCTTCCAAAAAGGCATCGTTGGCAATGGAAACCCAGACCTAGAAAAGATTAAATTCACAAGGTCAATGTAGGCAAGCTGAAATAAAGGTGGTTCCTCTGCCTCAATTTATTTTTATTTCCCCCAAAATCGGTTATTCTGTAATATAACCGAAAGTAACGGGGGACACATGGACAAGTCAATAAGGATGCTCTTCATCCCGCAAAATCGCAGGACACCACCCAGACCGGTACTCCTTCTTACCGGTGGATTCTGGGTACCGAGAGCATCCAGCAGCATCTGATCCGCCTCCACTGACCTGCTCGACGGTCCTCCGTTGCCATGGCGATGACGTCATCCTGCAGCACAGGGGAGCCTGGGCGGCAGCGGCGCGAGCAGTCTCACGCACCGCGAAAAGGGTAAGGAGCTACAGCCCAAGCGAGAAGCCGCACGCCCCTGCAGTCCTCCGTCGCGAGCCGCCCTCGAACCCGCAAGTTTCGCCATGCGCGAGATCGTGCACCTGCAGGCCGGACAGTGCGGCAACCAGATCGGCGCCAAGGTGAAGCGGGGGTGTGCACTGGGAAGGGAAGGGAATGGAAGGGATGGGAAGGGATGAAATGAGATGGGGTTTGGCATGGCTACCTGCGGGTTTTTAAATCACTTTGCCTCCAATGTGCAGACGCTTTATTTCAGTGCCCATTAGTGTGCATGCATGAAATCGATATGTTTTTTTTACACCATTCCGCTGATGACAGAGGGAAGAGCATCCGCTATTCTGAACTTTAGTAAGAACAGTCGTTCATTTAGCCGCAGAATTTTCCAGAATCCCCATGTAGAAAATGGAGGAAATCCACCTACGGTGGAAACAATGGAACAACGCGAGACTAGTACCCGCCGGTGCATCTGTCTGCTTGTCCGTCTATCTATAGCTGTCTGCATTGTGTCTATATTATCATAATGTTTTATACGCGTGTATTTTATTTTTAGTTACTTTTTGTTTAAACGGTTCGTTTTATATATTTGCGTATTTCGCGGCAATGCTTTCAGCACAGATGCATAAAGATGGTTATAGATGATAAAAAATATGCATTATTTTCATAATATGATCGACGATCTTTGCGGTCTGGTTGCCGCGGGGGATAGTCGGGTGGCAGCGGGGAGTGGCTGGCGTTATACGCTCTGCAAGTCATCTCTCAAAAATGATGCAGACGAAATATAAACGAATACGTGCAGCACTTGTTAATGTGCGATGCAACAGATTTGTTATAGTAAGTAAGGCACAGACAGCGGCAGTAAAATGGCTATCGTAGTATGAAGGATTGCATTTAAGTCGCTGGCTCGTTGCCCCCTCCCCCGTTCGCCCTGCAGTTTTGGGAGGTGATCAGTGATGAACACGGCATCGACCCCACCGGAACTTACCACGGGGACAGCGACCTGCAGCTGGACCGGATCAGTGTGTACTATAATGAGGCCACAGGTAAGGTGCTAGGGCCACGTACCCTTAAACGTGACAGTAGTGAAACGGCAGAAACGGGCGTAGGCTGCTGCATGACAGACATGAGAGCGCTGTTAGCTATGTCCGTGATTTGGGATGTGCGGGTGCTGCCATCTTACAGATCAGCTGGACTTTCCCGGGAATGAGGAGAGTCCACAGAGGAGTACAAAGACTGTGTGTCATGGATGGCTAGTGAGTTCTTAACAGCTGATCATGTTTCAAATCTCTGTTTTCCAGGAGGAAAGTATGTTCCCCGGGCGATTCTAGTGGACCTGGAGCCAGGGACCATGGACTCTGTCCGCTCTGGACCCTTTGGCCAGATCTTCAGACCTGACAACTTCGTGTTCGGTTTGTTGTTCTCTGTGCTTGCTGTGCTTAGCTGGGCTCATCTCTGCTGTATGCAGCGTGAGTGTGTCTGATCATAGCTGCAGGGATGGTAGCACATCGCGTGGGTGTGTGTGTGTGTGCACAGGGTGTGCCTCTTTCATACCTCACTCTTGCCTTAATCCTTGCCACTAGCTTCATGCTGTTTACTCATTGCAGTGGTCGTCAGTCTCTGCGATCGATTGACCTCGTCTGCTTATACTTGCTGATACAGGCCAGAGTGGAGCTGGGAACAACTGGGCCAAGGGCCACTACACAGAGGGTGCAGAGCTGGTGGACTCGGTGCTGGACGTGGTGAGGAAGGAGGCAGAGAGCTGTGACTGCCTGCAGGGCTTCCAGCTCACCCACTCGCTGGGCGGGGGCACGGGCTCGGGCATGGGCACCCTGCTCATCAGCAAGATCCGCGAGGAGTACCCCGACCGCATCATGAACACCTTCAGCGTGGTGCCCTCCCCCAAGGTCTCCGACACCGTGGTGGAGCCGTACAACGCCACGCTCTCCGTGCACCAGCTGGTGGAGAACACAGACGAGACCTACTGCATCGACAACGAGGCTCTCTACGACATCTGCTTCCGCACGCTGAAGCTGACCACGCCCACCTACGGCGACCTCAACCACCTGGTGTCGGCCACCATGAGCGGGGTGACCACCTGCCTGCGCTTCCCCGGCCAGCTCAACGCCGACCTCCGCAAGCTGGCCGTCAACATGGTGCCCTTCCCCCGTCTTCACTTCTTCATGCCTGGGTTTGCCCCCCTCACCAGCAGGGGGAGCCAGCAGTACCGCGCCCTGTCCGTCCCAGAGCTCACCCAGCAGATGTTCGATGCCAAAAACATGATGGCCGCCTGCGACCCACGTCATGGCCGCTACCTGACGGTGGCCGCCGTCTTCCGTGGCCGCATGTCCATGAAGGAGGTGGATGAGCAGATGCTGAACGTGCAGAACAAGAACAGCAGCTACTTTGTGGAGTGGATCCCCAACAACGTGAAGACGGCCGTTTGTGATATCCCACCCCGCGGCCTCAAGATGGCCGCCACCTTCATCGGCAACAGCACTGCCATCCAGGAGCTCTTCAAGCGCATCTCCGAGCAGTTCACCGCCATGTTCCGCCGCAAGGCCTTCTTGCACTGGTACACCGGTGAGGGCATGGACGAGATGGAGTTCACAGAGGCTGAGAGCAACATGAATGACCTGGTGTCTGAGTATCAGCAGTATCAGGACGCCACAGCCGAAGAAGGCGAGTTTGAGGAAGAAGGCGAAGAGGAGGTCGCCTGAAATGCCAAGCCTGCTCCTTCCTCTACCCTCCTCCCTCATCATCCATTTTTCCTGCCACCCTCCCTCTAGCTTGCTCTCCCCCACTGAATGACGGATGGTGTCCCTTACAGAAATATAGTGAATAGTGTTCCCTCCAGAAACACACAGCCATTTTAACCGGTACATTAGTGAATGTGTTTGTTTCTTTGTTTTGTTTTTCATCGCCATGAACACATCACCTCATCGCCATGAACACATCACATCATGTTTCATTGCTGCCCCACATAAAAAGGGAAGGATTTTATCAGTAACCGTGAACCTGAATTAAAAATGTGTGCAATTTGGCCTTTGAATAAAGACATGGAAACACAAGGTGATTATTGTGTCTGGGGTGTGTTTATTTTCATGTGCTTTCACTGAGAGGCTCACCTCCATGTGGTTTTAAAGGCTGCAGTAGCGAGCTGTGAAATGTCCACCTGAGGAGAGAGAAAAGACAGAGCTTCAGTTTACCTGCGTCTTTGTAATGTAAGGAGAACAACTGATATGTCACTGACCTTGTCCACAAATGCCAGAAAAGTAAATAGGTTTACTTAAGCTGCCCATCCTTCCATAGATATCAAGCACAGATTAATTAATATATGCATAGTTGGCGCATGCTGAGGAAAATGGACTTGGTATTTAGTAAATTAAAGCAGAACTAAAATTTCTTAGTGTTCCTTAAGCACTGTTGTAGTTGCTAAATGAGTACAGGGAAGTACTTCAGCTCAGTAGAACAGCAGGTTAAGGTATGTGGAGAAAAGAATGTGTTCTGGCCACCTGATGCAGGAGCGAGGTCTCCTTAGTTGGGAAGCACCCCAACACTTTCTAAATAAATGGCTTCTGACGAGAGGGTCTCTGCATGAAAACAGAAGCGTTACACTAATGTGGTAACAGACACGGCCGGATACACTTCCTATTTTGAGAGAGAAAGACACGTCACACTCACTCTCTCATACCGACACTGACACTCAAATGTGCAGATCAGGAAGTGAACCATCAAGTAGCAGTTCTTCTGAAGTCGGTCCCCTGGGGTGCAGTCTCTGGCTCTGAGAGGACCCACGGTTCGCTGTGGCTATGACCCCCCCCTGATTACGGACCTCTCGCTCATCTGGACTCGCGGCCTCGCCATGGGCACCCGGCTAAAGTGAGTGTGAGCCTTTCTCCACATAACACTTCTTCTCCTCGACCTGCCGCTCATTTCCTCCGTCAGAAGCTCATGTCAGGACTTGCTGGCTTCCTGTGCATCTGTATTTTCACTGTTATTTCTTGACCAAGGTGCTATACCGGATGAAATTCACCTGTATAAATAAAAGCAAACTTTTCTAGTGAAACTATATGGGCTCGAAAGCAAACTCCACAAAACAAAACACCTGCTTAAAGCATCTGCCGTAATGATATCAATAAAGTGAAAGATTTAATCTGTTGGGCTGAGTTCTGTTGGCTCTGCATTGGAATGGGACTCACTGGCAAGCAGTAGAATTGTGTTTGTATGTGTCTGAGATGCAGGTAAAATAGGGGAATCACCCTCTGCCTGTTTGTAATTTATTTCGTTATGATTTTGACTACCTAGATTTGTTGTTTGTTTTTATATATGACTTTTGTATATTGTTGACCTCTTGTATATATTGCTTGCTTAATATGTTTGATTACATCAGCTTGGGAAGTCAGTAATCTTATTGTATGTAATACAATGACCATAAAATCTTTGAATCTTGAAACTTTTCAGAGAAAATACAGAGAGAACCTTCAACTGGTTCTTTGAGGCCTCCTGTCCCATCGCCAAGGACAAAGGTGAGTAGTGTGATAGGAGTGTACTGGAACACACACATACACACACAGGTTTGTAATTATATCTCTGTAGAGGCTATCCATTTATTTCTATGGGGAAAACTCTAATCCCAACATGATGACCGTAACCCCTACCCAGTCCTAACCTTAACCATAAGTAACCAAACAAAATAGAAAACTTTTAGGATTTTTTACATTTTTAATTGCATTCACAGATCTTTGTGGGGACCTGAAAAATGGACATTTGGTCCCCACAATGTAATATAAACCTAATCTGCACACACACACACATCACTACGCAGCACCCTCAAGTGCCCACGGGCAGACTTTTTTCTAAAACAAGCTGTAGGTGATGAGGACAATCAGGCTTTTGTTTCAGCCAAGGAAATCATACTAACTGGGTTAATCAGGAAATGTAAGTTGTACATTTTAATAGCAATGCAGGATGCATATGGGTAACATAAGGAAAGAGACATATTAAAAGTTTTTAGAGATTAAAATAAAGTTGCCTGTCTGAAGTGAGCATATTAACTGGCACAAGAAAGAGAGGGATAATCATGAGTTGGGGGATGACAGAGGGAAGAGCAGAGGAGGGAGAGCTGGAAAACGAGTGGAGATGAAGGAGAAGAAGGATGTCAGGCTGGGGATGAAAGATGTGAGAGCAGGGCTGCCGGATCGGGGGGAGTGAGGGAGGGATGGCGAGCAGAGCCTTTCTCATCAGGCAGCCGGCGACAATCCTGGCGCAGCAGCCCGGTTGCCTAGAAACCATTTCCCCCAACACTAATGGAATCCGCCGAAGCGAGGAAGGGATCCGGCTGCTCTCGAGGGAGAGGGAGCCAGTCCAGGGACATCCGCGAGCAGTCGAGAGTGAGGCGGCTTGTTCCGGCGATGCTGCTACCCAGCAGACCTCAGAAACGGCGCTTCCTGTTTTGTGATCAAGCAGCAAACCACAGCGAGAGAGACAGAGGCTTTTCATCTAGCTACCTCCCTGCCAGCCTCACGGCCTATTAGTCTGAGACCCCACCCAGCACACACATTGTTTCCTGGCAACGGCTGGCCAGAAAAAAAGGTCAAAAAAAAAAAGGACCACTGTAATTGTCAGGACAAGCCCTGTGTTTCTTAGTAAAGCCTGGATATCTGGGCCAGTGACATATTTGGCAGACAGAAGCCAATGATTCTTGAATGAAAATTTCACTTTTTAACATGTGAATTGAACCAAATGCCTTCCATAAATTCAGTTCGGTCACGTTTCTGGATGTGACTTAAATCCCCATGTGATCAGGGGAACCTGGTATTCAAGAGGTAGATGAATGTTATAAATGATATTTATTCACTTCTGTTTATTTTTTGTGACAAGAAGAGAGTAATGGTGAACATAGAAATGAAAGCCGAATACAAACACATGGAAGAGCCTGTTGTTGGTGGAGGGGGGGGCGGGTCCAGATTCAGATGCAAATGCAAAAGAAACAGACACACTCAGGAATAGATGCACGCCCAGTCAGCCACAGGAAATGACATAAGCACAATGATTAAATGGTGATCTCTTTGATGGAGGATGTGCACTGCTCTTCACTTTCTTTGTCTGTCCATTTTCTTCACCTTTTTTTTCCCAGATCCCCTGGTTTTGTTCCAGTTTCCTGAGGACTACAGCGATGAGGTGCATCATCACACTTACCTCAGAGCCCTCGCCCGGCACGGGCATGAGGAGCTTCGTCACACTGGTGACGCGTCCTTACCTCAGAGCCCTCGCCCGGCACGGGCATGAGGAGCTTCGTCACACTGGTGACGCGTCCTTACCTCAGAGCCCTCGCCCGGCACGGGCATGAGGAGCTTCGTCACACTGGTTGTGTAGGGGAGTGGGCAACTGTGCCAAGTGTGAAGACATACTAGGGTCAGGGTTGGGGTCTTGGCCCCCTTTGCTGGATGTTAGGATGGAGATGCTGTGTATATCACCCCTTAGAGGCAGCCTGAATTTTCCCTAAATGCAAGTATGTTTGCTTCTCTCAGGAATCCATTCGCAGTCTCCCACGGTTCTGCTTCCCGTACGACATAGAAAGGTAAAGTCACATGTCGTTTGCACAAGCCTCCAGTTCGTGGAAGATAACTACAATGGGACTCTATTTATGGACATAGTGCGCTGTTACCTATTGGAAACTGGTGGACTCTCCCTGTTTTCTTGTGTAATAGTGAGAGTAATAGTACCTGTCTTTATAGGTTCAAAACTCATTTACTCTTTCTGTTACATGCAGGGTGAAACCAAGTATGGTAGTACAACACTTCACCTTTGTACTCACCGATCTAGAAGGATGTCAGCGTTTTGGATTTTGCCGTCAGACTTCTGGGTCTAAGAGCTGTCTCTGCGTCTTGAGGTAAAGTAAAATGAAACTGACTGAAAAATGAACAGTTGTCTCTGTAGATCTACTGCCACCTGCTGGATATGTGAAAGTGTACAGGTGGGTTTCCCACAATACTGCAGCAGGATCCTTAGACACAGTTGTGAAGTGTAGTGGAGTTTCCATTAGTCAGCATAAGCTTGCTACTATCTCGGTTAGTTAGTGCTCTAACAGCAAACCGACTGATTTAGGCTTTCACAGGTGCAGCCTCCATTGAGAGCTGTAATGGGTAAACGCAGCATAACCTCCAAAAAGGGTTTTCACAGAAAAACCCTCCAATGAGATCTATCACAGGTGCACCGTCCATTAAGAGCTGTAATGGGTAAACGCAGCATAACCTCCAAAAAGGGTTTTCACAGAAAAACCCTCCAATGAGATCTATCACAGGTGCACCGTCCATTAAGAGCTGTAATGGGTAAACGCAGCATAACCTCCAAAAAGGGCTTTCACAGAAAAACTCTCCAGTGAGATCTATCACAGGTGCACCTTCCATTAAGAGCTGTAATGGGTAAACCCCACAATGAGAGCTATCACAGGCATACCCTCCAAAAAGGGCTTTCACAGAAAAACCCTCCAATGACAGATTTCAAAGTGAATCCCTCTCCAAAAAGGGCTTTCACAGAAAAACCCTCCAACTAAACATATATTTTTATATGTTTTTGATGCATCGTGTCCATCGCGTGACGCAAATCTCTCACATTAACATATCTGATGCGAAGGAGAACAACAAAGCAGCAAGAGAGTATCATGATCCTTCATACATACAGACACCTGTTAGAAGCCTGAAGTCACTGGATAAATGTAGGCTTAGGGTTATAAAAGATTGCAATGTCCTTTCACAGTCTTATAAGCGTAGTTGAAAGGGTAGAGTGTAGGGGATTTGAGAAGACTACATGCGCAATGACGCAGCTGCCAGAATTCGGGATGAGGTTCTGAATTATTTCTGTAACCCTGTTTTGCGATTTGATGTGCACAGTGAGCTGTACTGAAGAGTATTACTCCGGCCAGGACTTCTTCCTGGAGAAAGTCTGTTAGAACATCCCCCACCTACTCTCAAGCCTCCCATTTCTTTTTGTTGCAGTTACCTACCCTGGTTTGAGGTCTTCTACAAACTCCTGAATAATCTGGCTGACTATTTGACTAAAGGACAGGTAAAGCCACAGTCATTAATAAGCATTCCCTGGATTAGGAATGTTCCCTGTGTGCTTCCTGTGAAATATGTCCTGCTCATGTCACGACTCGCTGCTGTTTGACAGACCAATGAAATGCGAGAACTGCTGTCCGCCCTCCACAAACACCCCGTCCCACAGGCTGACAGCTTCGCCACCCTACGGCTGGTAAGGCAACAGCAGCCAATGGCACCCTGCTTCAGGTCAATGTTAAAGGATAAACCTCCCAAAAAGAGTGTGTTAATTGTCCTTTGTACTAATACAAATGACAGAATAACAACCATTTTTCTGAAAATGTTACCCTTTGCCTGCCGTGCCGTGGGAAGTGAAGTTTCATTTTATGGGAAAATACTGACTGGGAATGAATCTGCTTGATAGCGGGTGTGAGGAAAATGCCTAGCATCTGCAGACATCTTGTTAGACACAGAGCTATGATAAACCTGATCTAGCACACAAAAACAGGTCTTCACTGTGGTGATGCCAAATTATCGATGATGCATCTATTCCGTTGAGTTGCATCAATGCAGTCCTGCTACACCGATGCTTGGTTGACTTACTGTAAATTCTTGTAACTGTACTGTGTGGTATGTGTCCTCTCGCCAACTCTGAAGAGTCTTGCCACTGTTTTGTGCTGTGTTGTCACATGATGATCAGTTGTGTTTTGCCTGCGTCTTTGCTGTATCTGCTGTGGCATGCTGTCAGCAGTATTACGTTATCTCACTGACCAGTGCTGCCAGCAGTATTATGTTATCTCTCTGAGCAGTGCTGCCAGCAGTATTACGTTATCTCACAGACCTGTGCTGCCAGCAGTATTACGTTATCTCACAGACCTGTGCTGCCAGCAGTATTATGTTATCTCACTGACCTGTGCTGCCAGCAGTATTATGTTATCTCACAGACCTGTGCTGCCAGCAGTATTATGTTATCTCACTGACCAGTGCTGCCAGCAGTATTATGTTATCTCACTGACCAGTGCTGCCAGCAGTATTACGTTATCTCACAGATCTGTGCTGTCAGCAGTATTACGTTATCTCACAAACCTTTGCTGTCAGCAGTATTACGTTATCTCACTGACCAGTGCTGCCAGCAGTATTACGTTATCTCACAGACCTGTGCTGGCAGCAGTATTACGTTATCTCACAGACCTGTGCTGTCAGCAGTATTATGTTATCTTACAGACCTGTGCTGTCAGCAGTATTACGTTATCTCACAGACCTGTGCTGTCAGCAGTATTACGTTATCTCACAGACCTTTGCTGTCAGCAGTATTACATTATCTCACTGACCAGTGCTGTCAGCAGTATTATGTTATCTTACAGACCTGTGCTGTCAGCAGTATTACGTTATCTCACTGACCTCTGCTGTCAGGAGTATTACGTTATCTCACTGACCTCTGCTGCCAGTTGTGTTACATGTATCTGTGCGTTTCTTGGCCTCAAGGTCGCGCTCTGTGTGATTATTATTATTTCAATTAGATTCGGAAGCAATGTTTATTGTTTTTCATTTACTTGCTGTTTATGATTTTATTTTCGTAACTTGCTTTATTTCAGTTTTCCTTTTCCTTTTCGCTGACTCTTTGTGAGCTGCACTGTGAGATGAAGTTGTGTTACAAATGTCAGAGTGTCTCTTCCTCCTTGAGGGTGGGCAGCTACAGGTCACCACAGGGGTACAGGACCCTTTGGGAGGCTGTTGCCCTGCCCTGTCAGGGGAGTCAGGGGTGAGTTTTGGTACATCACTGTAGTTTGTGCTTCAGCTGCCTAATCCCCGGAACATTGGGGCAGGATTCACCCCAAAGCATGAGGCAGACTAACTCTGCTGGACTAACTCCTTATGACTGGACTAACATGAGATCCCAGGCTGGAATGACCCCTAAAATGAGATTAGATCTGAATTCTGCACAGGCCTAATACACAAAGAGACTCTCTTTTCGGAAGAGGGGGAAAAACCATAAAGGCATGGATCGACCTTAACCCTTAACCGGCAAGCCATGACAAACTCATGCTGAACACCACATGTCACTAACACTCTGTTTCTGTACCTATGGGGGTTCATGCAGCTGCTCCTTGGCCATGGATGCATAAGCATGTGTGAAGATCCATGTCGCCCTCTGTTCTGTTGGGCCTCTGAGCCACAATATCATCCTGCAGCAGGCTTTTCAGGTCTAACCACACGCATGGCCATTCAAGCCCATGGTCAGTTGGTGTTCTGGCATGTCGTTGCTGTGGTAACCTGCTGACTGTAGCCTGCTCTCTGTGACCCGACAGGTACCGTACTTCATCGCTCCAGACCCCAAGAGTCTGCCCTCCATCCCTGAGAGTGTAAGCTTCTCCACCGACACCGGCAACTGCTCTAACACCCCCTTGCTGCGTACCTGCTACTTCCAGCAGCATGGATTATTGACATATGATCACACCGCTGACTGCCCCAATGTGTTTGTTTGGGCCTGTGTGTGTGGCCTGTGCACTGTGCATGGGAGTTATACTTACACAAAAATGATCTGAGGGCAGAACAAAAAAATGATTGGTTCAGAGAGATAACCAATCAGATTGTACAGGAGGTGGGTCGAGGCGACTAGAGGAGGCAGGACCGAGACATCTGATTGGTTGATTCTGCCTCCTCTAGTTGCCTGGACCCACCATTTTTCATTCTGCCCTCAGAACACTTTTGTGTAAGTAAAACTCCCTTGTGCATATGTGTGTGTCCAGTACTCGTATGTGTGTGTGTGTGTGGTCTGTGCTCATGTGTGTGGGTTGTGCATGTGTGTGTGTGGTCTGTGCTCTAGCATGTGTGTGGTCTGTACTTGTGCATGTATGTGGTGTTTGCTTGAGTGTGTGATGTTGGTGCTCGTGGGTGTGGTCTCTGTGCATGTGTATGATCTGTACTTGTGCGTGTGGTCTTTGGTGATGTGTGTGTGGTCTGACTTTGTGCATGCGTTTTGTGCTTGTGAGTATATGTTGTCTGTCTGTGCCTGTGTGTGGTCTGTACTCGTGTGTGTGTGGTCTTTGCTTGTGTGTGTGGGTCTGTGCTCGTGGGTGTGTGTGTGGCCTTTGCTTGTGTGTTTGGTCTGTGCTTAAGCGGGTGTAGTCCGCCCTTGTGGATGTGCCTGATCTATACTTGTTTGTGTGGTCTTTGTTCATGTGTGTGTGGTCTTTGCTCATGTGCCTGGTCTGTGCTCGTGTGTATGTGAGCTCTGTGCTTGTTTGTGTGGTATCTGTTCATGCATGTGTTCTGCACTCATGCGTGTGTGTGACTCTTTTCCAGAGGAACCTGACAGAGTTGGTGGTTTCAGTGGATGTCAGTAACCTGTTGCAGCTTTATGCCAGCATGCTGTTTGAGAGGCGTATCCTCCTCTACTCCAGCAAGCTGAGCACAGTGAGTGCCCAGTCTCATCCTCTTGCGCCATTATTGGCTCTCCCCAAGTGTCATGTGATGGCATTTCAGAAGTGATGATTGGCTTTAGGGCCTGCACACAGACTGGCTGTGATTAGCTTTTTCAGGACTGCAGATTGGCAGTCCTCTTATGTGTTTGACTGTGATAGTGCTGATTGGCTCTCCTCCCCAGCTAACGGCTTGCGTCCACGCCTGCAGCTCTGTGCTCTTCCCCATGTACTGGCAGCACATTTTCATTCCCGTTCTTCCTCCACATCTACTCGACTATTGCTGGTGGGTCTTACTGTGATGGTCTGCAGGCCTTCTCTTAAGGACACGTGAGCCGCGGCGATCATGATTGGCTTATAAAACAAAAAATTAAAACAAAAATAATGATAGAACTGGAGGTGAGGAAACCTCATGAGTGATGGAGTTTTCTTTTGTCTTTTTTTTTTTCTTCTCTCCTCTCCCTCTTCATCCCCAGTGCTCCCATGCCCTACCTGATTGGAGTCCATTCAAGTCTCTCTGAGGTATCGACCCAGTGCCATTCAGAATCAGAATCAGAAAGAAGACAAAACTGGGATTTTTATAGTAATACTTTGAAAAATGTAAAATAAAGTTTAAAAACCAAGTGGAATGTGGGGTGAATATACCGTCAGAACGAGATAAAAGGTAAAATAAGGTGACGGTGACGAGTATGTGAACAAACTGCCAAGTGTAGCAGTGTTCCACAGTGGGTGCCACGCCGCTCATTTGGCTGAGAGCTGAACACTGTGTGTTGACAGTGGGTGCCACGCCCCGGGTGCCACGCCGCTCATTTGGCTGAGAGCTGAACACTGTGTGTTCCACAGAGGGTGCGAGGCTGTGCCTTGGAAGACGTGGTGATCCTGAACATAGACACAAACACCATGGAGTCTCCCTTTGACGACCTGAGGAGGATTCCCTCATACGTGGTGATTCCCTGAACGGGCTGAGGTCCCTCTCCCCGGCCACTTCCTCCAGCTCCTCTGGGGGAATCCCGAGGCGTTCCCAGGCCAGCCGAGAGACATAGTC
>JAODJU010000095.1:651794-664418 GCA_026776725.1 Gnathonemus echidnorhynchus
TCAGATCAGTCTACATGTCCACATGGTTTTATGGATACTGATAAGGGGTCTGCTAATGCCATTCTGTGCAGACAGCTGTCAGATCAGTCTACATGTCCACATGGTTTTATGGATACTGATAAGGGGTCTGCTAATGCCATTCTGTGCAGACAGCTATCAGATCAGTCTACATGTCCACATGGTTTTATGGATACTCAGATATCCTTAAGCAGGGGCAGACTAACGACCCGAGGCTGACATGATTCTAAACAAAAAATATCAATGTGGATGTACCCTCATTAAGCCTCAATGTATGTGTGACCATGACGGAATACAGTTACATGTCGTTACACGTACAGTACTGTATGAAAGTCTTAGGCAGTCCAAAGAAATGTTTAAAGCTGTTTATCTGGGTAGCAAATGTACTTTGGCTTAGAAGAAAAAACACAATTTAACATAAGAACATATGCAAATTAAGAGTAAAACTAGTAATAATTTCTTCTGTTTTCTAAAAAGTTACTGATATCTAGTTGGATGTCTAGATGAACATCGCTTCAGTTCCCAAACTTCTCCTCAGGGGCACCTCAGCCGTTCCATGATTTTGTTAGATTTCACCAACAGCTCAATTAAATAATAAAATTAATTTGTTTAAAAAGTCAGTGACAGATTGACTGGCTGTATGAGGTGAGCTAGTGGCCAAGTCAAAAAATACATGGCTGCACTGGACGGTCACTGCAAATACTGGGGTGATTTTAGCAGAGGTTCTGAAATGGCTACGCTGACACACTCTGACAGGAATAATATCATAGTTTTACACCAACATGAGGATAATCTAAACATCATTTTCTTTGCCTGCCTAAGACTTTTGCACAGTACTGTATATCATTACTGCCCAGCCATGACTGCGAGGACACTGTCAGGATAATCATACATACACACACTAATGTACCTCTGTAGTGTGAGTAGGACATTTGAAGCACATTCCCGAAGTTTTAATAGGTCTAAAGGGTAAATGTCACGGCTTAAATAAAGGCAAATAATGAAGGACGGATTAATCAACAACTACAAATGTAATCAAGTTCTTGTGTTTGACTTCTGGAAAAAGTTTGAACTTTGATCAATCATTTGGCAACTGCCCCTGCATTTAGTTGCAGCACGAGTTAAAGGGGTTCTTGTTAAAGTTCAGCCTGCAGCCTGATTGGCCAGGGATGATGAAGTTATTCTCCAATCACCATTTCCTATCACACACTCCTCTGCGCCTGAATGTTTTTACTGAATTAACAAGGACTTACAGACCATCTACTCTGTATGCTTGACATTCACCCAGAGACATATCTAAATAGCATAAAACAACTTGAATTAGTAGTATTTATTACAGAAAGTGGCCTTTAAGTTGAGTGTTTTTGCTAACAGGAAGCTTGCAGTACATGCAGTTTAAGCCAATTTCTTCTAAAGCAGGCAGTCATTGGTCCACATCTGGACCATAATACAATTTAATCCAGGCGGCATAATCAATCACCCCCACCTACCCAGTGAACTGGGGGCAGTGTGAGTGGACCTTGCCTTTGTATTGCTGATGGAATTTGCCCCAGGGAAGAAAATAGTTGGACACCCCTGTTATAAAACATCAAACAATAACTATGTCATTGGATCCTTCATCTTGGACTGTGGTTTGAGGCTTGTTATTGAGAGAGTCGGCTGTGTGAGTTTTGTTAATATACGCTTGTTGAACCCTACAAGTGACAGACTCACCACTTCACTCACTGACCGTCATACACACTCACAGTCTACGACTGTGCCTGGGTGTCTGTGTTATGGACGGTCTACATATGCTATGAACACAGCCTCTCCTTTCCCTGTGCGTCTCTTGGTTAACGTAGCCTGCTTGGCCCTCCCTTTGCACAGCTACATCATGAGCGCCCCCAACCTGCTGCGTGTGGGCAGCAAAGAGAAGGTATTTGTGGAGGCCCAGGAATATACTGGAGGTAACATCGAGGTGGAAATTGCAGTGAAGGACTTCCCGGCCAAAAACAGGGAGTTCTTCAGCAAAAAAGTCCCTCTCACCTCTCAGAATAAATTCCTGGCTCTTCAGGAGATTGAAGTAAGTCCATTTTCTTTATTCTCAAATAATACACATTTCGAGAAGTTAGAAAGTAATGCCTGGATCTAGACCAGGCTTTCCTCCTCAGGCTTCAGCTCTGCTTAATGTCCTTTGTACTCCTTTGAAGGACTTGCTCTTACTCACCCTCATTTCCATGTCAGTCATCAAATGTTTCCTGCTGAATGTCAGCCACAGTATTACCTTCCCTTCTTTTCCTGTCCAGCACCCATTTGTTATACATTTTCTGTCCTATTAGACATAAAGGAAGGACCATCTTATGATGATGCATTTTTGCTTCACCCTAGATCAGAGAAGATGCGTTTGATAGAACATCAACTAAAAAACAGTATGTGTACTTACAAGCAAAGTTCCCCCAACATCAACTGGAGAAAGTAGTTCTTCTGTCCTTCCAAGCTGGCTACATTTTCGTTCAGACCGATAAAACCATCTACACACCGACCAGCACGGGTAAACTGAGAGATATATTTATTATAAGAGCAAAATAAAAGCAGTTCTTTAAATTGTGTTCAGAAATTGTAAAAAGTAGCCAGGGATTTGAAATTAAAAAATATTGGGATTCAATGTAAACAAGGCAAATATTAGGCCATATTGTTTTAAAAGCTTCATAGTTGTGTAAGTTGATGTTTGCCCTGGTTACTTAAAAAATAAAAATAAAATGTTTCAGTTCATTACAGGATCTTCACTCTGAACCCCAGCATGGAACCTGTTGACAATGGTGTTTCAGTTGAAATCATGGTAAATAATTGTTGTCAGAATTGCTGGATTATATCTAAAACAGTCTGCAATCTATCCCCTGAATATCTAATGAAGTACAGTAGTACAGTTAACATCAATGGGTCCCTGCCAAGGACCAGCATGGATTAACTGCTGTCTCCACTCACACTCTGAGTCTGTAACTAACTGCAGTCGGCTTACAGAGAACCACTGTGTATCATTTAGACCCCTGATGGAATAACGATTGACAGAGTCCAAGTGCTTCCTGCCAAAGGTGTCACATCAGGAACCTTTAAACTGCCAGAAGTGATCAGGTCTGTGCTCTGAAAGCCAAAGCATCATGCTCCCACCCCCATCTCCAGTACGTTGACCTCTCACCTCTCACATTGCAGCACTGGCACATGGAAGGTGGTGGGGAAATTCCAGAAGACTCCGCAGATAAATTTCACTGCTGAGTTTGAGGTCAAGGAATATGGTGAGTCAGTCGTCCATGGGAGGAATACACCAGCCATATGTAGAACTATATATAACAAGGAGATGTCACTGGTTGCATGATGTTTATTTTGTTTTTTCTCCTGCATCCTTCTAGTACTTCCAACGTTTGAGGTCATTCTGGAAGCCAAACAATCATTTTTCTATGTGGACGATAAAGAACTGCTTATCGACATTACAGCCAAGTAGGAGGGTTTGATTAAATATCAATTGAATCATTTTTACATTTATTCTTTTGTCTTGGACATATTTCTGTGCTCTTCAAGCTGGTCTTTCATCTGGCCCTGAAGGTACCTCTACGGGAAGGAGGTGGACGGAAAGGCGTTCGTGGTGTTTGGGTTGATGACTCCAGAAGGAGAGAAGAAGAGCTTTCCGGGGTCTCTCCAGAGGGTGGAGGTCAGTTCTTCTGCTCCATGAGAAAAGGCTTCCTTCCTAAAAGCTTTCTGCAGAGTATCTGAAAATATAAAACCCTTCTGGTGACCCAATGTCACCCAATTATGAAGGCACCTTGGGTTGGGTTTTCCATGGCATTAGAGTAATGGGACATACAGCCTGGCGTTGCTGATTCTGGGAGACGGGAATCTCTTAGTGCTGTTTAAATGAGAACTGGGAATCTCCCTGGGCTTCCCTGCCCTTCCGGCCTGTTGGCCAGCAGAGTGAGTAACCTGTCTGTCCCCCCCACCGACAGATCAACGCAGGGAAAGGCAGTGCTACGCTGAAGCAGGAGCACATCTTACAGGTCAGCCCCAACATGCAGCAGCTTGTCGGATCGTCCATATACGTGTCCGTCAGCGTCCTGACCAGTACAGGTAAGCTCACAGCGCCACCTAGCACTACACTGCTGTAGTAACAGATAACGCTTAATGCGTCAGTATGTGCTACTAAATGACAAAAATAATGATTTAATTATATAACAATGGTAGGTGAAACATTTGATGCATATTGATTGCTAGATTTAACTTTCATATCTGCAGCCTGTGTGGTTCAGTACAATCATTCCTGTTTCACTTTCCATGAGCAGCTTTCTGGACATTTGGTATTATATCTGAGCCTTGACATGTCCATGTAGCTGCCGGTGGCCTCACATTCATATCAGCTGTGTGAGATCAGGCTGCAGGCCTAGAGCGGCCTGCTTAACCTCACCTCCCATCTCTCCAAGGCACGGAGATGGTGGAGGCGGAGAAGAAGGGCATCCTCATCGTCACCTCGCCCTACACCATTCACTTCCAGAAGACACCCCAGTACTTCAAACCCGGGATGCCGTTTGACATTATGGTACAGCGACTGTCATAACCTTCACCCTTCATTGTTTATTCTGTATTTTGCATGAAATCCAATTAAGTTTTTGGCATATTTTTAAGCTAAACATTATATTTATGAATCAAAATACACATCGGTTTTAAAACCTGCAGAGTATTTATGAAGTATTAGATCACCGTTAATGTGATACTGTAATACACCTTTGTGCTGCCAGACGTGTCCTCGCCGATATCCAGGGCACCATTATGAGGTTTCCTCTGTTGTCCCTTAAAAGGTTTACGTGACAAACCCAGACGAAAGCCCTGCTAGAAACATCCGGCTGAAGGTTTCTCCAGGAAACGTGTATGGCGATACCAACAGGGACGGCCTGGCCAAGATCACCATCAACACTGGTGGGGGGGCCAATGACCTCAAAATTACTGTGAGTCACCGTGAACGCAAAGGGGAGTGTAGAAGCGAGGCTTTCTCTAAATACCAGTAACACCAGAATTACCACCCCCAGAGACACCCAGACACAGAGCTGGGCCAGACCAAAGGTTCTGGTCCACTTTCTTTGCAGAGGGGCAAACTTGCCTGAACATCAAAAGTTCAGTCTGGTCACATTGTTAATTTCATTTTGAAACAAGCCCAGAATACAAACATTCATCCACCCATAAATGTTAATCCTGCAGAGGGTCCTGGTCAGCCTGGAATCTATGTCAGACATGACAGAAATCAAAAACAGAAAACAAAAAGTAGAGATAGCCATCTATTCTCCAGTTACAGACCAATTTCTTTGTCTTCCAAGTTCTCAAAAATTTAAAATAAACTATTTGTGCAAAGGCTTGATAATTTTATAGAAAAACACAATTTGTTGAGTGACCATCAGTTTGGTTTTAGAGTAAATAGGTGCACTACGATGGCAGTTATGCAACTGGTAGAAGAGATATCCATTGCAATGGATAATGAAGAATATACAGTGGGGGTGTTTCTAGACTCAAAAAAAGCATTTTATACTTTTGATCGTGGTTTATTAATAATAAAAAAAGAACGGAGAGATATGGTATTACAAGCATACCTTACAAGCTACCTTGACGACTGATATCAATTTGTAATGTAAAATCAAATTTGTTCAAGGTTACTTGTGGGGTTCCACAAGGTTCAGTGCTAGGCCTTAAGTTATTTATATTGTATATAAATCATATTTGTAAAGTGACTAAATTGTTAAAATTAAAATGTGGTCCTCTGCTGGAGGGGTCCAGAGGAACAGTCAGGGAGATTCCGAGGGGTCCCACTCGAGCTCCTCCTCCGCCTCTTTTGCTTTCTTCTTTTCCCTGCTGTCTGAAGAACTTTGAGCAGCTTAGACAGCGGATCACAGGGGAGACCGCAGTCTAAGTTTACTCGCTGCATATTCGTCTCAGCTGCCCAACTTCTGAGTTGCAGCAGGTTCACCCGTACCTCTTCCGCGAGGTGTGGATCCTTTGAAGGGGAAATCCTCTTCAGGATGTCCCCCAAGTGCGTGGCCAGGGCCGTGGGGTCCTCCTGGATCTCGGGTTGCTGAAGCTAATACATTACCTCGTCACCGAGGTCGAAGTATTCCGCCTAACTCAGTTGAAGCGTGTCGTTTGAGTCCAGTCATTCTGTCATGATCAAGGCGGAGTCCATGGGCCTGGTTCAGTCCCATGGAGGGGTGACATCGCAAATGGGCCATACGAACTATATCATCGTGGGTGCAGCCAACGTGGAGAAAAGACCTTGGCCACCCTCACATGCCAACATGGATAACGGACTCATTGATGGACTTTGCCTTCATTCTTAATCCCAGCATATACCTCCCTTTTAGCAAGCATGTCCACTCTTTTCTGTTTTTGGTAATGTTAGTATGCCCAGGGGGGTTGGGCAGCCAGTTGACCTTGGACCCCCAGAAGTTTTATGTCTCTCTACTTGGGAGTTTTTGGTTCCTCTCCTCCGTTGTCTTCTGGCTTTATTCAATTTCTTTCTTTCCTTTTTTTCCCCGTTCTGTATCTCCCTCTAACTTCTGTTTTTTGTATCACAACAGAACCCTGTAAAGCACTTTGGGACAACTCCGTTGTGAAAGGCACTATATAAAAATAAATTGAATTGACGGAGTGCTGTGTGTTTTAAAAAAGGAAGCATGGGGGCAAATATAAAACAAATGTGTATCTGTCAAAGGGATAAACTTGTGAAACAGTTATAAAGAACGATAAAGTGATAAAGAACGAAGAATGTGTAGTTCACACTGCAAATGAAAAAGAAAACGTTTAAAAACAATTATAAAACTCAACTTTAGAGTGTGCGAAACATTTGAAACTTTTGAACTGTTGAGTATTGTAAATGTTAAAAAATAAGGTGCAAACAATCATGAAACTAATCACTTAATGCTTAATCTGTGTGTTTTTGGCCAGGTGGAAACAGAAATGAAAGAACTGAAACCACTGCAACAGGCAAGGAAGAACATGGTGGCCCAGCCCTACCTGACATACCAGAACTCCCAGAACTACCTGCATATCGGGATCACCTCAGCCGAGCTGGCGATCGGCGACAACCTGCTCGTAAATCTGAACCTTAAGAACAACCCAGGGGTCCAGGATCAGATCAGTCACTTCACATACCTGGTATGCATATACTGCTCTTCCACTCACATTATTACAAATAATCAGTTGTAGGTCTATGTGTTTTGAACTGCCATATTGATCTGACGTACTTGGAATGTTTATATATAATCTACAAGTATGGTGACATCTTAGATACTTATATTTATTTGCAGCCCATTATGCTGCTGTTGTATTTAAAGTCCTAGTTGACTTGACATGACACCTGAAATATTAATGCATGTGTTAAATTTGCACCTGCACAGGTAGTGAATAAAGGACAGATTGTCCATGCGGACAGACAGGAGCGGCAGAGAGGTCAATCGCTGGTGACCTTGTCACTGCCGATCAGGAAAGACATGATCCCGTCATTCCGGCTGGTGGTTTATTACCACCTGGGAGCAGCAGAGGTGGTGTCAGACTCGGTCTGGGTGGATGTGAAGGACACCTGCATGGGGACGGTATGTGACCATGATGCTATTTAAGCGTGCGACAGCCTGTGCACAATCGTGTGGCTGCGTATGTTTTTAGTGCTGTTTCCCAGTTCTTGTGCATCATCGTACAAGGTCTCCACCAATCACATCCGCGCTTGATGTGTGTGAAGGTCTTTCAGTGATCACACTGAAACACAGGCCCCCCGCCTGAGACCTCCAGGATAACATCAGCTGTGGCTGTGTTGTGTGAAGAATGTTCTGGTCTGTTATGGCCATCGCATCACCGATGTTTGTTATGTCGCATTGATGTTTTGTCAGTGACATTGTTCAGTCACTGATGTTTCTGCTATTCCATCAGTGTTTCTTTGTCGGGGATGTTATTGCTGTTTCATTGATACCTAATGACTTTTCCTTTCTTTTCTGGCCAAAAGCTCATAGTCACCTCGAAGAAGACACAATATCAGCCACGTAACAAGTTCACTCTGAAAATTGAGGGTGACCCCGAGGCCAAGGTGGGGCTGGTGGCTGTGGATAAGGGCGTCTACGTGCTGAACAGCAGAAACAGACTGACCCAAAGCAAGGTAGCACATCAGCTCAGTGTTTACTGCCAGCATACATATTCAAACACAGCTCAGTGGTGCTTGTGGGACACTCAGGCTGTCTGCTGCTCTGTGCTGTCGGACACAGATCTGGGACACGGTTGAGAAGCACGACATCGGCTGCACGTCGGGAAGCGGGAGAAACAGCATGGACGTCTTTTATGATGCTGGGCTGATTTTCCAGTCAAATGCTAATGTGGAGACCAAATCCAGAACAGGTGCTGCTCCATAAGAAACACATGCAGAATATTAACTTTCTACACCCACGTTAAAAAAGGTTAGCGCTCATGCTGTATGGTATTGGTGCCCCGGGCGACTCTGTTAACTTGCCCCTTCGTCTTTCTACCCTCCTCTCCCTCTTTGCCCCCTCCCCCCCCCCCCACTGCAGAGCCACACTGCCCCGCCCCCCCAAAGAGGCGGCGCCGCTCCATCACCTTGCTGGACCTGAAGACCTCGTTGGGTAAGACCCACCTTTGGCATCTACTCCAGACGCACATTAGACACAGCTGGGATGTGTACTCTGCCAGCTGTGACCCATGATAAATATGATGCCTGGTGACCTGCCATACTGGGAGCGATGTGTTTCAGCGTGGTGAGGTTGTTTGTCTATAATCAGAAGGTCACCAATTCATAATCTGTGGAATCCACTGTTGGACCCTTTAGCGAGACCCTTATACCCCGCAGTTGTTCCCCATCTTTGCAATGATATATTATTTGGATAAAGGCATCTGTTAAATAAAGGAAAATGTGCAACTCTGTGAATCCACCTGCTGCCCTGGAGGCTTTTGACTGTGCAGCATTATGTCTCAGGCCAGAAGAAGGGGGGTCTTTTGGCCCCATTTACACTTTTGGTTTTGCCACCCCTCAGTCAGCAAATACAGCACGCAGCTGCAGAAGCAGTGCTGCGCAGACGGCATGGTGGAGAATCTGATGGACTATACCTGCGAGCGCCGCGCCGAGTTCATCATTGACGGGGCCGAGTGCGTCAGCGCATTTCTGCACTGCTGCAACGAGGCTGCGACAAACCGACAGAAGGCCGCCAATGAGAACCTGCTGCTGGCCCGATGTAAGCCTCACCCCCGACCTGCAGACTGTGGCTCAGGGCCGACTGCTAAAAGCTCTCAAATCTGGCTTTGCCACCGAGTCTCTGCATTTCATTAGATTAGACAAACTTCATAGAATTTCTGAATGGGGTAATTCTCATGCATATAGCCTCAGCTGCAAACACGCAGTGGCAAACAGGCAAGGTGTGAAGGCAGTACACATAGTGCCATGTATACATTTTGTGAGGACTTCCAGTTTTAGAAGATGGTGTCAGTAGTAATTTCCAGCAGTTACTTTTGGATAAAGAGGCTGCTTTTTTGTCCATTCGTGTTGAGGAGATGCAACAGGAAAGGAAACTTCTTGCATAGTTTAGCTGAGTCTGCAGGACACGTTATCACACAGATATCAACTCGCATTATCCTTGTCTAACTGCAGCAGAAGATGATGACAACTACGTCTCGGACAGAGACATCGTGTCACGCACACAGTTCCCTGAAAGCTGGTTGTGGCAGGAGGAGACACTGCCAGCGTGCCCCAATGGAAAGACAGACTGGTACGACCTACTGCCTTTCAGTCCCACTTATTAGCCATTTATTAGTCTGTGGCTGCACAGCCCTTGGATTTGACTGTATCAGTTATGACTCTTTGGCTTGCAGCCGTTTGATTGCACTCTATCAGTTACCAGTCTGCCGTTTAGCAGCCCTGGATGTGACTATTAATTATCAGTCTACGATTGCACAGCCATTTGATATGCTCAATCACCATATAACTGCATCCCATCTGCATCGCTGGGGCAGCCAAACTGCCTGTCTGCAGCAGAAACACACTGCTCTGTAACTCAACAATCCCTTTCTGTCTTAATTTTTTCATGTTTGTTTCCCATCCAGTGCTTCTACATCAATGGAAATTACAAATTTTTTGAAGGATTCCATTACCACCTGGGAGGTCACTGCTGTCAGTCTGTCCAAAAAAAGTGGTAGTGTATCTGTCCATTCTGGCCCAGAAATGCACATTTCAGTGACTGTTTATCCACATTAGAAGCAGAATCACAAACACACTCCCTCTCTGTAGGAATCTGTATGGCGAGTCCCTTTGAGATGAAAGTGATGAAGGACTTCTTCATTGACCTGAAGCTGCCCTATTCTGCTGTGCGAAATGAGCAGCTGGAGATCAAAGCTGTACTTTACAACTACATGGATGATGACATAAAAGTAAGCTCTTTCTGTAGATCCTCTCCACTCCCAGCCCACCCACCTGAGACTTCCAGGATAAACATGAAGCATCTCCACAGGTTCGTGTGGAACTGATGGACACTGAGACAGTGTGTAGTGCGGCCCACAAGAAGAGGAAGTACCGGCAGGAGGTGGTGGTGGAGGCATTGTCCTCCAACTTTGTGCCCTTCGTCATCATCCCCATGGGCCTCGGGGATCACTCAATTGAAGTCAAAGCTTCGGTCTATGACTCCACCTTCAGTGATGGTGTGAAGAAGGACCTGCTGGTGGTGGTTAGTGCCCATCAACATCTGAGTCCCACATCTGTACATCAGCATCTCAGTCACATTCATTACATGTCGGTAGTGCGATTAACAGCAAGAAATTAGAACTTATTTGTGGAAAAAGTAAAACAGGGGAGTAGTTGAAAATGAATGGATTGGGGGGGCTGAGTCTTATTTGGGGTGGCTAAGAAACATTTTAGGGGTACAGCTCCCTTAAAATATGCTTAACGACGCCCCTGAAGCTAAGCAAGACTAAAAAGGACCAACAAGCTCAGACAATCAAATGCGACCTACATATCTGTTTGATGGTTGGTATGGGGGCTCTGAGGGCCGTACTATTACTTTGCAGCTTCAGCAATGGGGGGTTTTGAATCCCACCCCCTGCTCTCCCCGACTTGTGCGGGTTTCCTCCTGCCATCCTGAGACATTTGATTAGTCATGCAACCTGGCATCTTAAAATTACCCATAGTGCATGATGTGTGTTCTTGACTTTGCTGACTATGTTGTGATCTTACCAGAGTAAATGGTGGCTCTTATCGGGGCTCTCGAGAGACTGAGCAAAGAGTTTAAGTGTCTGGGATTGTGGGTGTCCTGGATAAAGACCAAGATCCAGGCATTTAATGACTTCTTAGGCACGGCCATCAGTAGTGTGTCTGTCTGCAGGGAGAAAGTCAACCTAGTTGAGAGATTCACTTACCTCAGCAGAGACATCCATGTCTCTGGTGACTCTTCCTATGAAGTCAGCAGACGGATTGGAAGAGCATGGGAAGTGTGTGGAATTGGAATTGAACTGAAACTGGAATTGAACCCAGTTTGCAAGAATGGGAATTTTGCATGATGCTAGTACACTAGTGGTGCTTTAAAAAGTCACAGTTTTAAAGTTTTATTCTTTTCTGTCATAAATGAGTTTCTCACTGTCCAGTTGTTGACGTCACCTGAGGATGTCACCTGTTGGGTCTATAGTCCGACTGTGTGAAAAACATTCACTCTCCTGTTGTCTGAATCAGTTCTTTAAGCATGTTCTTCTTGGGTTCCTGTGTTTGTTCTGACAGCCTGAAGGGATACACACCAGGAAGGAGATTAAAACAGTCATTCTGGATCCTGCTACACACGGTAAGGCTTTGACCTGGATTTCTGTTGCTGTTAAAAACCCTAAACACCTGTTAAGTGAATGAGTGTGTGACAGCCTTGTGCTTGATTCTTCCAGATGGGAATCAGATGGAGACAGTCAAGGGTGCAGATCTGAAGAATAGGGTGCCTGGGTCCCCTGCTGAAACATTCATCAGCGTGACCGGTAAGGAGTCCACCCAGAGCCCTTTGATGACCTTCTGAGATAAGGGTGGTGTTGGGTGATGTAGTCTAACCATTTGGTGTATGTTCATGTATGTGCTGTTATTTATTCTAATGTACTGTGGCAAAATGTAAACCCTTTAGGATTACCTCATTTTATGCGTTAATTGGTCATGAAATGTGACACAATCTTTATTTAAGTTACAATAATGAATGAACACACTCAATTTTAACTAATGAAACACAGACTATTGTATTGTTCTTGTATATATTGAAGACATCATTCAAACTTTCACAGTGTAGGCTGGAAGATACATGTGAACCCCAAGGCTATTCACTTCAACAAAAGCTAAATGAAGTCTGGAAATGCAAACCTGGAGTGCAATCAATGAATTGAGATCACAGGTGTGGGTTACAGTTAGTTTGACTTGTAAATATCACTAAGTTTTGAGTTTGCTGTTCACTAGTAACATCAGGTATGCCTAGACTCAATAACATCTCGGTATGCCTAGACTCAATAACATCTTGGTATGCCTAGACTCAATAACATCTCGGTATGCCTAGACTCAATAACATCTCGGTATGTCTAAACTAAATAACATCT
>JAODJU010000095.1:688713-703015 GCA_026776725.1 Gnathonemus echidnorhynchus
AAATACACGCGTAATATTTCTCGTGTTCCCCGGTTCTTGTTCCACTGCGGCTTTTTCGCGGACGGAGCGCTGCTCCCGCTCTTTGGTTTGCAGTCCCTCTCTGATAAAGTTGCTGCCCGGCGCCTGTCCCCCTCCGGGGGTGGGATGTGCTTGGCGACCCTCCCCCACTGCCACGCAGAGACGCTCCTCATATCGCCTTCGCCGTACCTCGCCGGGGACCCTTTGGGGGAGCCATACAGCGGCGTGTCCGCAGTCTGTCTACGCTCTTTCTCCGTCGTTAATCTGGGGTGAGCGCTGTCATGGCGCAGCGGCGCCTCAGATGGCAGCCTGGTTTGCGGACGGTGGGTATAACGGTTAAAAAAAAAAAAAAAAAACTCTCCCTCCAGTTTCAGGTGTACCGACTACATCGTGGCCATCGTCTTTAATTCTTCATAATAAAGCTTAAGTGGTACGATTCTGCGAACTTAGCCTCAACCCCCCCTGATACATTTATCCAGGTATATTTGTCCCGATCAGTAACACTGTTTGGCATTAACGATGTTGAAAACACCGCTTTTTGTTATATTTCAATAACGTTTTACGGAATAAAACGATGAAAGAGCGGAGTAATTAACCGGTTGTTACTGTCCTGGTTTCATATTTTTGCTTACGTTTAGTCAAATTTAGGTTTCCTCTAAATGCGGGAATGATGATGTCGTCTGGTACCTTTCGGGAAATAATATCATGCAACTCTTTTCTTTCTGCGCCCTAAATGACTTGCCCTCCGCCGCACGATGGGTGGAGAACACTGTGTTACAAACAAAAGAATAACAGCCATCGGTAATATATCGAAACGAATAGGTGTCATGACAATAAATTTTTATTTGCAGAAATTATATCTGCCGACGTTAATCTAGCACTTTATTGTGCCGCTGTACAAGTTATTTAACCCGGTGATGTTGCGATGATTATATTTATGGTTTCTGCGGTTATTACAGATGTGCAGTAATTAACAGCCCTTGCCAGTTATAGTAACGCCACCGATTTTTACCAGATTAACTTGTGGAAATAAGCTTTTTAGGCGGATGAGTTGGCGGACGGCGCGGGTAATAATGTGCGCAAATGGATAACTCCGTAATACCACCTTAAATGATCGCCGCACGGCCTATTAGGCAGCAGTTTCTTATCGTTCCGCGGTCCACCTTAAGCGCACGATGTGGGCAACGCAGGCGTACAGCGGGTCTTCCGCCTCATTTCCAGCCGGGCTCGGACTGTATCGGAGCGGCGGCGTCACTTCGGAGACGGCGGGACCTGACCGAACCCGCCCAGCACCATGTCCGAACCCAAGTATCGCGACTGGATTCTGGAGACTATCGACTCCCTCCGCTCCAGAAAAGCCCGACCGGACCTGGAAAGAATATGCCGGATGGTTCGGAGGCGGTACGGGTCAGACCCGGACCGGACCCGTTCGGAACTGGAAAAACTGATCCAGGAGCAGACGGTGCTGAAAGTTAGCTACAAGGGCTCGATCTCGTACCGGAACGCTGCCAAGGTGCACAGAAAAAGCCGAAAGAAACCAGAAGCGCTCGGGGAGCGGAGCAAGCATGCCGACGATACGCACGGTCCGACGGGCGCCGAGGAGACCGGCTGCCCCACCGAACCCCCCGAGCCGAAGCGGTGCTGTGACCTCCAGCCCAACATCCTGGCCATCCCCGGTCAGAAGGACGGGACGCCAGCGGTGCCGGCTAGCGGAAACGGCTGCTTAGGCTGCGGCGCAGCGGTTTGCAGGAGTCAGGCTCGCTGCGCTGCCGGTGCGCCGCGAGACAAGAAGACAGCGCCGGCGGGGGGCAGCGCCACCGCGGCCGGCCGGGACAGATGCACCGGCAGTAGCAATGGAAGTGACGCCCCCGGCAAGATCAGGGCAAGCCGCGGCGTGGAAGGGGGCTCGTCCGGCCAGGGGGGCAGTGCCGACAAGGAAAGAAGAACTTGCACGCTGACAAACAGCAGCCACCTCCTGAGGCGCAAAAAGCAGGCATCCCTGAAGCCCAAGCTGCGTGTCGGGAGGAGAGCTACGCCGGATGCCGGCAGCCCCGACCTGGGCGACCGCCTGGTGGCGTCCGTCCGGTCCTTGGCTGAGAAGAACCGGGGTGCAGTCGCCCGGGGCCACACGCCGCTGGGCTTGAAGGAGATCCTGGGCTTCCTGGGTTCGCAGGAGCGCCTGTCGCAGGAGAAGCTGACCCGCAGCAAAGTCAGAGCGGTGCTGGAGAGGGAGGTGGCGAAGGGTCGCCTGCGCAGGACCCGCTTCGGGAACATCACGCTGCCGATGCGCGGCGTGGGGGCGAAGCCGAAGCCACCCGCCCGGCTGCTGAAGAGCGCGCTACAGGAGCGGCACACGCAGGCGGCCAAAAAGGTGACTTCGCGTCGGCAGTGTGTCCTGCGCCCCGCACGAACACTCCTCTCCCCCTCCCTTGGCGGCGCGGTCGCGCTATATAGGGCTTCGCCCGCCTCTTCGGTTTCGTAATTAGATGCTGTAGAAATGGACATGCAGAACGCAGGGGTGTGGGGAGCCGTGCGCTGGCCCCCCGGTCACATGCACAGACTGCGGGGGCCAGGCTGCCCGTTAACGTGTGCGCCGTTACTCCCGGTCCGGTGAAAGTTACGCGATCACGGACTCCCCGTGATTCCGCCGCGGACGCGTTTGGAGGAGGGACTGTCGCACCTCAGGCACGACCGAGAGCGGTGGCGGAAACGACAAACCCGACTCTGGCTTTGTCTAATCCGCTTAGATCCTCGGTGTTTAACACCCCTCATGCTGCGCATCCAGCGGCGCGTCTGACTGCGCACCGGCGCTTTGCTTTCGGTGTATCTCTCTGGCGGAACCGGCATCTTCATGTTTTATTGGCACATAGCAGACAAACCGTGCAAAAAAAAACAGGCCAAAAAATTCTGGAATGGCTTAGTTGATAAATATAAGATTCATTGATGAAAACTATTTTTAAGCAGCATTATATCTAAAATAATTCACCTTTTAAGTTAAGTCAGTGAAATGTTCTGGTGCAGAGAAGGGGATGTCCTTTAGCATATGCCTGTCAGTTCTTCAGCATTTTCACGTCTTTCTACTGCTGTGCCTTGAGGTGGCGCTGAAAGAGGAGGAGCCCATGGAGCTGAACAGCAGTCAGCAGAAACAGGAAGAGGAGGAGGCGCACCGTGAGGAGGCCCAGGCGGGAGGTGACGGTGGCCCTCTGTCACCAGCCGAAGGGGATGGGGGGGCAGCTGTGGGCCAGGCTCTCGGGCCGCCTCAGCTGCCGCACCCGGACGCCGCGGCCCACACCCCAGGGCCCCCCCCGGACGCTGCCCCTGTGCAGGTGGAGAGGCCGCCACCCCTGTGCTCCACACCCCCCCCCAGCTGCACAGCCTCGACGCAGGAGGAGTACGGCCTGGAAACCTGCCCCAGTGACCTCTGCCCTGGAGAGGAAGCATGCACAGAACCCCCAGCTGACACAGGTACATGGGGTGTGTGTCTGTGTGTGAGCAGGGTCTTCAGGTGACACAGGTACACGGGGTCTGTGTCTGTGTCTGTGTGAGCAGGGTCTTCAGGTGACACAGGCCAGCTGAGATTCAGGTGAACCCTCCCATAGCAACAGAAAACAAATTTTGTCAATTCATTGATATTAAAAATTAAAAACATTTCAGTAGCACAGGGTACCTGGCTGCTGACCAGCTAGCTTGCATCTGTTTTGCAAGAAAAGTACAGAAATAACAAAACTAGTGTAAATAACTGTTATGAATTAGGTGATCAGTGCTTATTGTTGACACACCACAGCACACGGTGCACCTCAGTGGTGCTTTGTTGGTCGGGGATTCGAACCTGCAATCTTTCAATGACAAGTGCGCTTCCTTAACCATTAAGCCACCCCTGCCCACGTGGGATGCTACCAGCGGTATCCTTTTCTTACTCGCTCTTTTGCACCCTCCAATCAAATGGCGCCCTATGCGATCGCCTACATCACCTATAGGGCAGGCTGGCCCTGGGTGTATGAGAGAGAGAGCGAGTCTGCGCAGTGATGCTGTGAGATGTGTCACGGCACAGGCTCGTGTTGTATGTGTGCCACATGGTGGTGCTGTCCTGTGTGTGTGTGTGTGTGTGTGTGTGTGTGTGTGTGTGTTTGTTTGTGTCTGTGTCCTGTGGGGTTTTGTAACATGGAGAGGAGCAACAACATTAACATCATCATCGACTTTGAAAAATCTCGCTGAACTGAAGGACTGATGCAGTGTGACTGATGCAGTGTGACTGGTGCAGTGTGGGGTCACCACTGAGTCCCAGAGCGGGGCCCTTAGCCCCAGTCACTTCAGGGACTCTGTCTGACCCTTGTGAAACTTTGTCGCTGGAGTGTGAGCTCACCCTGTGCCTCCCGCTCTACAGATTCAGTGGGTGCTGGGATCTGTGCTGAAAAGGCCCCTCGGCCTTCTTCCAAACCCCGGCCCATCGTCTGGGGTTCTTGCTGGTGCCCATGCACTGATTCGCTGGTGAGCGGACATAGTACCTGTGACTGTCACTGTGTGGTCACAGATGGTCACTCCTGCCCTGTGGATGGAGGCATCGGTCCTCCTGAGAGGCTCTGCTCCCATCGGGCTCCCTGCTCCCCCTCTTGGCCTTGAGGGAGAGTAGATGTCAGACATTCCCGGACCATGCCACCACTTCACAGCAGAGCCTATACTCCTCTCCTGTAGAGGACAAACAATCAGACCTCTAGGTTTCTTTCAGTGTTTCCACATCTGTGTTCAGCTGATCCTTGAACACCTTGGAGGGGGACTAGTTTGACCACATGGTTGTTTTCTACAGGGTTCTTTGCACCACTGTCCTTGCAGGAACATCAGAGGTGCCCTGGGGAGCCTCCTTCCATTCTTCCCGATGAATCAGATTTGATGTAACTGCCTGCTCACACTTCAGACTGACCCTTATTTGAGGGTTATTTGTCCCCCTTGCGCCTTGCTGGGTTGTTCCCTTTGTGCCGTCGTTCCCCTGCCTCATGCCCCTGCCTCATGCCCCTCTATCAGCTCGCAGTGTCTCTGTCGTCTGAGGCTGTTCTCCTCACACTGGCAGTGACTTTCTGTCAAACATCCTCATCCTTCCCTGAAAGTCAGACATCTCCTCTTATTGTGGCAGACTTGAAGGCCAGCTGGGTCTGTCCGCGGTGCGCGATGGGTGATATGATGCTGAGCGATGGACCGGTCCAGGCGGTGTGGCCGTGCCGCAGCCCTGCCTCCCCCCATTCGCTCGGCCTGCTGAGCAGGGAGCTACCTGTACATCAGCCCTGGAATATGTGCGAAGAGCTCGACTGTCAAATTCCACATAGAAAGTGTTCTGTGATTAAACTGTGTTATAGGTTTATTGGTACATATTTTTGTGACTGCAGTCAGTGCAGGTGTGCAGCGACATTAAGGCAATTGTGTGGTTCAGTAGCTTAATCTTCCACGCCTGTGACTGGAAGGTTGCTGGTTCGAGCCCAGCTTAGGCAGAACAGTCACATGTCTGTGGGCCCTTGATGAGGCCCCTAACCCCCCCCCCCCCAGCTCCATGGGTGCCGCGGCAGGTGGCTGCCCTTCGCTGCCCTTACAGAGAAGCGGAGTGGACTCAGCGCTTAGCACCGCCTCCGGTCTTCGTCCACACATCCGTCTGTAACTCACGGTGACGGCAAAAGGACAGCAGGGTGACGGAACCTCTCCTCTACCAACAGGGGGCCCCCAAGGTGGCCAGTCGCCACAGCCTGTGTCCCCACTGGCCCCAGGAGAAGAGGAGGGAGCAGAGGGGAGAGTGGTGAGCCCTGTGCAAATGGCTCCTGATGCACAGGTAAGCGCGGCCTGCGGCCCCCACTCCGGAGCACGTGTCACGCCATCCCCCCTGACAGTGCCTCGCTACAGAGACCTTTCCCTGTCTGTCCACCAGGGGGCAGCACTGGCTGATGGAGGAAGCGTCTCCCCGCCACGTTCAGCTCAGGCTTGTGAGTCAGGCTCTTATGCCGCTGCCATGGGGGGGGGGGGCATGCGAGTGACGAGCAGCTCAGCATGATCTTGAGCACATGTCTAGTCTCACAGGCACCATCTCTGTTCCTCCCAGGTTCCGGGTGCAGGGTGGAGACGGGCGTGGCTTCCTGCCTGCTGACCCCCACAGCCTCCCCGCCAGAGTCAGGTGCCGTGGAGGAGCGGACTGTCAATGGAGCCGTGTAAGAATGTGGGGATGTGGGTCTGGGGGGCGCGGTAGCTTTGCAAATGAAACCTGTGATCTCCCAGTGGAGGGACGCCCTGCAGAGAACAGCAGCACCTTCAGCTTCATGCCAGCTGCCTTCAGAGATACCCCCCAGGGCAAACCTGTGCCCGTCACCCCCCCGGGCAAACCTGCAGCCTAACATTACAGTTTCTTCTTTTTATTGCTTAGGCACCATCTTTGAAACTATAGGCTATTTTTGCAAATCTCTACACACTCACCACAAAACCTTACACCAAATACCAAATCAGCAAAACATTACTCATCTCAGTTCTTGCAAAACCCTTCAAACTTTTTAAAACATTTTCTCATCAATATAGTGCACACAAACCATCATTTAAATTTGCACAAGAAGCACCAACTACACACTGGCGGTATATGGGTGAACAGTAGGCCTCTTCCACCAGATGCTGGTTTTCTTGCAGTTCTGTGATGGATCTTCTCATTATGAAAGTACAGTACATGGTACTCTATCAGTAAGGCTACAGTAACTTACTAATTCTCATTTCTAAATGTCTGAGGAGATCCCTGCGACAGTATAGCGGCTCAGATTTGGTTGAGCCCATTGCACAGCCTCCCTCATGCTCATCCCATGGTCAACAACATGGTCAACCACAGTCGCTCTGATTTCTCCCCTCCTCTTCCCCATCCTCTCTTTCTACCCTGTCCTACTTCATCTCTTCTTTCTACTCCTTCTTCTTACTTCACCTCCTCCTCTTACTGCTTGTCCTCCTCCAGTTCTCACCGCTCTTGCTCCCTGTCCAATGTTGGCCTCCATTACTGTCCAAACCAAACGTGTACTTGTATCCCATTTCTAGTGCTCAAAGTCTGATTTTTAAGCAAACTAATTATTTAAGTGTTTTTGCATGTGTCAGTGTGGATATGCAATTGGCAAAATACTGTAGGAATGTGGAGACCAATGTTTATAGTCTTGCTTAGAAGTGTTAGCAGTGAGTTGTGCTAACACTTTTCCAAAAAGTGTGTTTTAAAATTACAAACTAAGTGCAAAGCAGAGAACGTGCATTTAGTTTGGCAGACTTGGTAAATGCATTGGCTACACGTTAATGGCTTCAGAGATCGTACTTCAAGGACCACTATTAGTGTTTAATCATTCAGAAAAAAAGCTGCAATATGTGTGTGTTTTCCATCTCTCCAGCTTAGTGAAGATAGAGAAGAGCTCCCAGAACTTGGTGGAGTGGACTGTGGCGGACGTGGCCAGCTACTTCATTGCCGCTGGCTTTCCGGAACAAGCCGCAGCCTTCAGGACACAGGTACGCCTTGCAGTCGGGCCAGAGCGGCGGCAGCGGGGACATCCAGCGTGTTCTGTCACACGTGAGATGTCACTTATACGCCAGTAGGGGGAAGAGTTAACAGAAAAAACTGCTAAGTGGGTTTTGGTCATTCCTGGTGCCTGGCATTGACTGTTACTGGGGACACTGGAAAGGTACTTTTTATCTGGATATAAATACTTCTGGATGATGTAACACAGAAGGAGCCCATGAAATCAGATCCCGAGGCAGATCCGGTGCCCTTTTGTCCTGTACGGTCTTCTCTGAATCCTGAACCGGTTCTCTACCAGGGGATAGATGGCACCTCCCTGGGTGACCCCATGTAAAGTGTCCGGTCCAGGCTGGTGTTGGCCAGATGGAGCGCATGTCCACATTGTGAATTCATGGCTGTCCCGCAAAAGCAGACCAATAGATCGAGGCAGATAGAGACTATTGGTCTCTGGGCCTGAACTCGGGTCTCAGATTTAGGCCGGTTTTATAATGCGTTGGCCAGGCTTGGCTCGGGCTTATTGTAGCATCTTGACTTTATTTGGATTTTGTTGTGTTAATTGCCTCTTCTTTTGAATCATTGCATTAGTGTGCAAGACTAGTGCGCCCATGTGGTTGTTAATGGTATCTGTGTTTAACTTTACGCAGCATCACGGCGTAAAAGCTGACGGCTGCGTTAATTTGGGTTGGGGATTCTGTTAATATTCGGGCTTGGGCTGACATTTGAGGCCCGTGCGGGGCTCTAAGCAGGACAGGGCAGCCATCTCATCTGTAGGTCACATGCTGGAAATTCTGGTATTCAGAGGCAGACATTTAGGTTCCTCCACACCCTGCCCATCCATCTACGGGAGTCCCACTAACGTGTGTAGAGACTCCTCACCTCAGGGTTTGCATGAGAGTCTTCTGCTGGTGGTGGGAGGTGTTGTCCCAACCTTTGGTTGCACTCTGTCTGCTGGTGTGGGTGATTCTCTTTGCGTTCGCACCCACAGGAAATCGATGGGAAGTCCCTCCTCCTCATGCAGCGCAACGACGTGCTGACCGGACTGTCCATCAGACTGGGCCCCGCCCTCAAGATATACGAGCGACACATAAAGGTGCTGCAGAGGACCCACTTCCAGGATGAGAGCACCCTCTGCTGACCGGACAGGGAGAGACGCACAAACGCCTAGAGGCGGCCCAGTCTGCCGGTACATGGACACACTCACACGGGGGCGTGTGCACACACGTCTCACATGCGAAGGCAGACACATTTACGCATGCGCACACATGCACATGGCAATGCGGGGGGGGGCTGCTGGCCCGTGTTGACCCGGGTCATGGAGCACAAGCCGGCCTGGAACCGGCGGAAGCACATGGTCATGCTTCTGCCCTGGGGAGGTGTGAGTCCACAACCTCACACCAAGTCAGTGCTGCTTCCTTCCTGGGGGGTGCAATACCCCTGAGCAAACTGCGCCCCCCCCCCCCCCCCCCCCACCCCAGTTGTTGTTCCAGCTGCTGACACCAGCAAGCACCTCCTCCTTCCCCATGATTGAGGAATGTTCCACCCCCTTCCAGAACAATCCAGCCCCAACCGCACACCCTGTGGATTATAGCTGACTCATGGAACTGGAAAAAAAAAAAAAACATCCATCCAGTTTTATACTAGCGCTGTTTTTATATGCTGACTTTCTGTCTGTGCAGCCTGTTGTTTTGGTAGGGAAGGATGACACGGGGGTGGGCAGATATGGTCTTCTGCTTCTCCACAGACATTTTTAGTGGTGTGATTTGCTTTTTAAACTCGTAGTGAGCCTGTTGTTCAGATGAGTGTTGGCATCGCTCACCACTGTGCACCACTGCCTGTGCCTGAAGCGCGGTGAAGTTTCTAGCCTGTCCACCAGGGGGCGAGACCGTCATCAGCATCATCACCACCACTTGCCTCCATAGGTGACTGTCAGGTAGAGTCCAGACAGAGAATGTTTGGCTGAAAACAGACTGCGTGAAATTGACAGGCCTACATCAAGGCTACCAGAACATAAGGATACAGTAGCTTCAGGTTTGTGCCCCACTTTATTATAAGGAGCCCAGCAGATGCCGCTCTAGATCTCTGGATTTTATCCATGTAATTTTTTTGTATTTGTGTCACAAGTTTACAAATTGCAGAGTATTGCTTATACTGGAGTCTTCCCCACATGTGTTTATATGGAATACATTTAGAGCAGCTTTCCAACGCAGCACCCAGCCCTCCTGTGTTGGACGTTCAGTGTGCATGATTGCCTGAGTGTTTGGTTCAGGTGTGCTGAGCGCTGGAAGAAGAAATGCTGGTCGAGAGGAAATGGAAGGCAGAGCTGTGGGTTTGATGTTGGGGACGTCATCCCTGAAAGCCAAACATCACCACAAGCCTCACGTAGCTCTGGTTTGTAGGCAGCTCACGGTATCAGCGCCACTCTGGCCCAGCGTTTCATCAGCATGGAGCCTCCCGTGTCCCCCAAGGTCAGGTGGCCCCATGACCCATCTACAGTCATTTAGATAACAACATATGCAGCAATAACAAGCATTTCCTGCCCCCATTGAGTGAAATACAAGGTGGGACGTGGGTTTCTCAGTACAGAATTAGATATTCTGATGCAAACGAGGACCAGGTAATGTTGGATGACTTAAAAGTTTTAAATGTCAAAAGTCAGGCTGGAATCATTTAGTTGGGCTGCACGCTGCTTTCTGCAGTGTCTCTGTGATGTCACAGACGTGACATGGTTATGTCTTTTATGTTCTTTTTGAGCTGTAAATTTTATTTAAGGGAGTCTTTGTCTGTTACAGATCTGACTGTAGCCTCCCACACAGGAACGTGTTCTTGCAGGTGGAATATTGCCCCTTGGTATGAAATGGCACAACATGTTTTCTAACTGGCTTATTCCTCTGTGGTTGTCAAAACAATGTACAGACTGTTGTATTAATCTACATTTTTTTTTACAGTCACACTTGAAATTATATTGCTTGTTTTCATTTTTTTTTTAGGAAATGCTTTTTTGAATAAAAGGTATGAAATAAAAATATATATGTAACTTATTTTCATTTATTACATTATTTGAGTGTCAAGATGCTTCTATCAGAGTGCAGAAGTTTCGAAGCTTCAGCTACCATCTGTCGTCATGTTTGTACATGTATGATCGAGAGACTACTGGTTTAGGCAGATCCAAATACCTGTGTTCCCACAAAAATGATTCCTGATGAGGTTACTGGGGAAAACATGGAAAGTCTCACATCAATTATCCCCCCATGTTTTGGTATGGGAGGTAGACAGGGGTGCTATAAGAACAGCAGATGCCTAAATCCCACAAGAGCCAATGTCTCCTTGGATGATGGGATAGAGGAGTCCAGTCATCAGGATGAACAACGGCTGTTTGCCATGTTTTTGACATCATTCCTTGGAGATACACCAGCATCTGTCATGGGGGAGCACAGAACTCTCATGGAAATACCCTAGAATGTCTCACGGAGAAGCGGTACGCGTCTCTCAGGGATATACCCAGGAATCTGTCACGGAGAAGCGGTACTCGTCTCAGGGATATACCCAGGAATCAGTCACAGAGAAGCGGTACTCGTCTCAGGGATATACCCAGGAATCTGTCACGGAGAAGCGGTACTCGTCTCTCAGGGATATACCCAGGAATCAGTCACGGAGAAGCGGTACTCGTCTCTCAGGGATATACCCAGGAATCTGTCACGGAGAAGCGGTACGCGTCTCTCAGGGATTTTGACACCCCATTCTAAATCCATAGGTATCAATATGGAGTTGGTCCCCCCCTTTGCAGCTATAACAGCTGCCACTCTTCTGGGAAAGCTTTCTAGTTCTTCCACACCAAACTTATCCAACCACATCTTTATGGGCCTTGCGTTGTGCACTGGGGCACAGTCATGCTGGAACAGAAAAGGACCTTCCCCAAACTGTTCCCACAAAGCTGGAAGCATAGAATTGGAACTGGAACTAAGGGTCCCAGCCCAACCCCTGAAAACAATCCCATACCATTATCCCTCCTCCATCAAACTTTACAGTTGGCACAATGCAGTCAGGCAGGTAATATTCTTCTGGCATCCGCCAAACCAACTCACCATCAACATCAGACTGCCAGACGGAGAAGTGGGATTCGTCACTCCACAGAACCCTTCCACTGTTCCTGTGGCAACATGCTTTACATCACTCCTTCCGACGCTTGGCATTGCGCTTGGTGATGTGAGGCTTGCATGCAGCTATTTGGCCATTCCATGAAGCTCCTGGTGCACAGTTTTTGTGCTGGAGTTAATGCCAGAGGAAATTTGGAACTCTGTAGTTACTGAGTTGAGAGCATTAGAAACTTTTATGCACTATACGCCTCAGCACTCGGTGACCCTGCTCTGTTACTTTGCCTGATCTGCCACTTCGGGGCTGAGTTTCTGTTGTTCCTAAATGCTTCCACTTTGCAGTATCACAGGACCACACTTGAATTAATTTTGCTCTTCAGAATGACCCATTCTTTCACAAATGTTTGTATACCTGACTGCATTGGCTAGGTGCTTGATTTTATATGCCTGTGGCAATAGGTCTGAGTGAATCCAATGATTCAGAGGTGTGTCCCAATACTTTTGTCCATGTAGTGTAATCAAAACATCCACTAAAGTGAACATATATTGACATCAGCATCAACATTTTACTGCCTGCCTCGCACCCCCTGCTGGCTGGCGCTTAATACAACATTAACAAAGATTAACAATAAGTATTGGCATTAGACTATAATCACAACAGGAACAGTAAATAAGGGATGTGCTGCCTGACAGTGTATCACCTCTGTGTGGTTTGTTCATCTGAATCTGAGGAACCCACAAAGGAACTTGCTATGTCTCCATTTGCCACCAACAAAATGTGTCCCTATTCAAAAGCACGAAGCCATGGACGGGGGGGTGTCTGGTGACATACTATATGTGCTGGGATGTTCTCCAGGGCTGGGAAGGGCAAGCAGCCGAGGGGGCGGGGAGGGGAGGGGGCACATTCTTGTGAGTGCAGGATTGGCAGCAGACGCACTGCCACCCTGAGCCCTGCCATTTTCACCCAGCCCCGAGAACCACAACCCAGACTCCAACACACAGTCCTCAGTACCCAGGACCCACAGCGGGTGCCCGGTCTGCTCTACGGGGATTTACCCAAAAAATGCCAGCCACAGGGAGAGCGGAGTGAGTGCTTACTCTGTGCGAACTTCTTAGTCTGTGTCCCTGTGCATTCGTTTGCCCAGGCTTGAATCGTGACGCCTGTGCATCTCTGAAAATATATAATCTAGTGTCCCTTTTGTGTTGGCAACTGTTTCAAGGGTTTCGTAAATCAGTGATTATAAAAATGTTTAAAGCTGTTGCCATAAAAAAGACAAGTAAGAGAGAGAGAGAGAGAGATTTGTGTTGTAGAGGGTAATGGAGCTGCTAGTGTTGATCTATCTTGGGGGTAAACAGGGCTGTGTGCCGGGCTAATTTCAGACTCAGCATCACATGGAGTAACAAGAGCTGAAGTGGGACAGGCGGGGTGTGTGTGTGTGTGTGTGTGTGCGCGCGCTTATATGCATGAAATGCTGCATGTGAGTATGGATGGATGGATGGATGGAAGAAGAAGAGACCACGAGTCTGTGCTGCAGTGACTTGCTGTCAGTGTCGGACACGTTCACAGACTGTGGCACACAACAGGTTCCATTAAGGGCGGATTTGTGTTCTGTGACACGGAGCCTTTGGACAGGGAGTACACACATTCACATACAGCAGAAACTCACTAGGGTCCTACTGATTTTGCAAGAGATCTTATCCATTTCCCAGTAAAAGCAACCTGACACGATCCTACTTGTTACTTTTAAACATCGAATGTGACAAATGTAGGCATATTGATTAACAACAGACATAACAGAGACCAACACTCCTGCATGCAGACAGGACACACATCTCCCTCAAATTCCCATGCAGTATCAGTGTAATGTGGGGCACCTGGGTCTCTCCTCTTCCATTGTGAAAAAGCTGCCTTATATGCATGAAGCTGGTGTGTTTTCAGACATTCTGAGTTCTCTGACGGATGTGGCGTCTAACACGCTCACCTTCACTCACCTCCCAGCCCCAAGGCGGAGGACTACTCCACAGCTATCCTCAAGCAGAAGCAGAGGCCAAACCGTCTCATTGTGGATGAGGCTCTAAATGAGGACAACAGCATCGTTTGCCTGTCCCAGGTCCGTATTTGCATGTTTTACTGATGTCTCTCCAGAGCAGTTGTGTGACCCATATCTCTCAAGCATGTTGGTGTTACCTGTATCTCTCAGGCATGTTGGTGTTACCTGTATCTCTTAGGAATGTTGGTGTTACCTGTATCTCTTAGGAATGTTAGTGTTACTTGTATCTCTCAGGCATGTTGGTGTTATTTGTATCTCTTAGTAATGTTGGTATTACCTGTATCTCTTAGGAATGTTGGTGTTACTTGTATCTCTTAGGAATGTTGGTGTTACTTGTATCTCTCAGGCATGTTGGTGTTATCTGTATCTCTTAGTAATGTTGGTGTTATCTGTATCTCTTAGTAATGTTGGTGTTACTTGTATCTCTTAGGAATGTTGGTGTTACTTGTATCGCTCAGGCATGTTGGTGTTACCTGTATCTCTTAGGAATGTTGGTGTTACTTGTATCGCTCAGGCATGTTGGTGTTATCTGTATCTCTTAGTAATGTTGGTGTTACTTGTATCTCTTAGGAATGTTGGTGTCACCTGTTTCTCTCAGGCATGTTGGTGTTATCGGTATCTCTTAGGAATGTTGG
>JAODJU010000095.1:704669-715859 GCA_026776725.1 Gnathonemus echidnorhynchus
ATCTCTTAGGAATGTTGGTGTCACCTGTTTCTCTCAGGCATGTTGGTGTTACCTGTATCTCTTAGGAATGTTGGTGTCACCTGTTTCTCTCAGGCATGTTGGTGTTACCTGTATCTCTTAGGAATGTTGGTGTTACCTGTTTCTCTCAGGCATGTTGGTGTCAACTGTATCTCTTAGGCATGTTGGTGTTATCGGTATCTCTTAGGAATGTTGGTGTCACCTGTATCTCTTAGGAATGTTGGTGTCACCTGTTTCTCTCAGGCATGTTGGTGTCACCTGTATCTCTCATACATGTTGGTGTTACCTGTATATCTCACGCATGTTGGTGTCACCTGTTTCTGTCAGGAGTGTTGGTGTTACCTGTATCTCTTAGGAATGTTGGTGTCACCTGTTTCTCTCAGGCATGTTGGTGTTATCGGTATCTCTCAGGCATGTTGGTGTCACCTGTATCTCTTAGGAATGTTGGTGTTACCTGTTTCTCTCAGGCATGTTGGTGTCACCTGTATCTCTCATACATGTTGGTGTTACCTGTATATCTCACGCATGTTGGTGTCACCTGTTTCTGTCAGGAGTGTTGGTGTTACCTGTTTCTCTTTGGCGTGTTGTTGTTATCTGTATCTCTCACGCATGTTGGTGTTACCCATATCTCTCTTGCATGTTGGTCTTACCTGTATCTGTTAGCCATTATTGAGCATGTCTTCTAAATGTAATTTTAATGTTTTCTATTTTGAATGTATCTCTGTGCTGCTGTAAAGCACTTTGAATTGCCTTGCATTAAAATTGTGTTACGTATATAAACTATTTTCAGAAGGTTACTATTGTGATGGTGTCTTTATAGTCGTGGCTCAAAATCAATCAGAAAGCTGCAGCCAGAATCCTCACTAACACCAAGAGAGTAGAGCTTATCACACTGGTCCTTAAATCACTGCACTGACTTCCTGTGCATCACTGGATTAATTTTAGGGCATCATTACTTATCTACAAAGCACTAAATGGTCTCAGGCCTGCATACATTTCTGATTTACTTGAACATTATGAGGCATCCAGACCCCTGAGGCCATCTGGGAAAGGTTTACTCACAATCAAGACCAAGTGAAGTAGCACTTAGTTTCTATGCTCCCAGTATGTGGAACCAGCGTCTTGAAGACCTGGAGTAATGCACTGTCACTGCAATGTTACATATTTTAGTTTTTGTAACTATTTGTTTGTTGTCAACTTTTATTTTTTGTTTGTTGTCTTTTAAATGTAATTTTAATGTCTTCTATTTTTAATGTATCCCTACTAAACTGTGCTATGTAAATAAAATTTCCTTGCCTAGCATCTCGCAGGTAGGCTTGTGTTATCTGTATCTCTCAGGCGTGTTGGTGTCACCTGTAACTCTCAGCTGTGTTGGTGTGGGTTCCTTCACTTTCTCAGACGAAGATGGAGGAGCTGCAGCTTTTTCGGGGAGACACGGTGGTTCTTCGCGGCCGAAAGCGCAAGCAGACTGTCTGCATTGTTCTGACTGATGACTCCTGTGCTGATGAACGTGTGCGGATGAACCGCGTGACACGCAACAACCTGCGTGTGCGTCTCGGGGATGTGATCAGGTATTTGGGAAAAGGAGATCAAGGAGCAGGTTTGTCGGGTATCAGAGGGGCAGTGCATTGTGTGTGGCTAGCAGTGTGCAGGGCAGAGCTCAGAGCATGACTGGACCACACTCAGCATCTGTGACGCAGGTAACTTGAGATCGCCTGACTGCAGTGTTTGTACATCGACAGTATTCAGGCATGCCCAGATGTGAAATATGGAAAACGCATCCATGTGCTGCCCATTGATGACACCATTGAGGGCTTGACCGGCAACCTGTTTGAGGTCTTCCTGAAGCCCTACTTCCTGGAGGCTTATCGACCTGTACACAAAGGCATGCAGTTCATCGATCTATCCTCCTCAAAGCAGTCAATTACAAATGCTACTAACACTCTTGGATGTTTTGTAAACCCCTTCATTAACATTCCCTGCTGGAGGACTCATACAGTAAGTTAATTGAGGAAATTAGACTCTTTTTATTGTCTGTATAGACATTTTCAATATATAGTATCCATCATTGTGGAGCTAGCATATAGTGTTTGTTCTAATGCTTTCATATTGGTGAAACTGCACATGCACTTCCCAGCCTGCTGTAACGCTGTACAGTTACCTTGTGGCAACATGTCTCCACTCTTCCCGCAGGGGACATCTTCCTAGTGCGGGGCGGCATGCGTGCTGTAGAATTCAAAGTGGTGGAGACAGACCCAACGCCACATTGCATTGTTGCCCCAGACACCATCATTCACTGCGAGGGCGAGCCAATCAAAAGAGAGGTGGGAGAAGGAAGTCATATGACTAAAATGTAGCATCACGTAATACCGGCCTGCAAATCTTCTTGGTTTACATCTGGATTGCCTTTGGCCAATAGTTCTTGATAGCATGTGAATAATTCACTTTCTGATCAGCTACGTATACTCAAGATGAGGGCTTAACTTAAAACAGCCTTTTTCTGATGAATGACATTATGGTCAAACAATGAAGCTGTTGATTGCCCTGATCAAGGATGAGGAGGAAAGCCTCAATGACATCGGCTATGATGACATCGGCGGATGCCGTAAGCAACTGGCCCAAATCAAGGAGATGGTGGAGCTTCCATTACGACACCCCACCCTCTTCAAAGCCATTGGTGTGAAGGTGAGGCAGGCAGCCAGTGGCATCGACTGCTAGAAACTGCTCCTTTACAGTGATCCCTATGGAAACACGTAAGCAGTGAGCGGATAGCTTTAAAATTCACACTTGTGAATGGATGTAAACAAGGCAGTGACTGTATTGCTTGGTACTGCACTATTCTTGCCTTGACCCCCAAGACCAAAACATGCTACTGTCACATCCTTCCCTGTAGCCTCCACGTGGGATATTACTATATGGACCCCCAGGAACTGGGAAGACCCTTGTGGCTCGCGCAGTTGCCAATGAGACAGGTGCCTTCTTCTTCCTCATCAACGGTGAGTCAGTCCCCATAGCCTAACTTACTCCCCAGTTTTCCTTTCTGTGTGTTGTGGACAGTGTCATCATCTCAAGTCACTCAAGAATTGTTTCTACTGCATGTTGCATCAATCAGTTGAAGTCAGATCAATCTGGTAGTGTAAGGTTGCACTGTAACATCCTTCTGTTGTTGTACCTCTGGTTCAGACCCCATTGCTGTACTCCTGCTGTTATACGTCCTTCATACTATGATCTGCTGTGGTCTGCTTTACTGATGGAAATATTGTTCAGCCCTAAGTCCTGTGACCCGCTGCCCCAAGGGCCTGAGATCATGAGCAAGCTGGCTGGCGAGTCTGAGAGCAACCTGCGCAAAGCGTTTGAGGAGGCAGAGAAGAATGCACCTGCAATCATCTTTATAGATGAGTTGGATGCCATCGCACCCAAAAGGGAGAAGGTAGAGAGTTACTGTGTCCTGCTGCACCATTTCAGCTTTCTGTCTTTTGTGATGTGCTCTGTAAGGTCACATCATTCAACAACTTCATAAAGTTATATGAAAGAGTTTTGCGGGTGTTGTCAGGCCATAAGCTCTGTAATGCTAAGGTTGTTAATACAAGGGGTTGTGGTCTTGCTGTGAGCTCTACAGTGTTAAGGTCACTAATGACTGAGGGTGTGGTCTTGCTGTGAGCTCTACAGTGTTAAGGTCAGTAATGAGTGAGGGGTGTGGTCTGGCTGTGAGCTCTACAGTGTTAAGGTCAGTAATGACTGAGGGTGTGGTCTTGCAGACACATGGTGAGGTTGAGCGGCGAATAGTGTCACAGCTCCTCACCCTGATGGATGGCTTGAAGCAACGTGCTCATGTAGTTGTCATGGCAGCTACTAACCGGCCCAACAGTGTGGATCCTGCTCTGCGACGATTCGGTGAGGAACAATCCGGGGGCTCGAGCTGGTGACAGGCAGAGAAAGAGGGGTTATGACCAGTGCAGTTACTAATGACCAGAAGGACAGAAGTGTCACTGATGACCCAGAGACAGAAGCAGGCCACAGAAATAGACTAGACACCAATGATGAGAACTACAGGAAATATGAATGGATAGAGGGACAGTGGTCAGTGTTAACTGGGCATGACTCAGTGATAGACAAGAGTCACCAATGAACAGAGGGACACTGATGACAATACAAAGAGAGACAGCAGCCACTGACTGATCTTGTCCACTTCTCTCCTTGCCCCCCACCCCCCACCCAAGGGAGGTTTGACCGTGAAATTGATATTGGAATTCCTGACTCCACTGGACGGCTGGAGATACTTCAGATCCACACCAAGAACATGAAGCTGGCTGACGATGTGGACTTAGAGAGGGTGAGAGGATAGGAGGGAAAGAGATAGGGAAGAATAAAAGGGACAGATGAAATGCATAAAAGAGCAGGAAAGATGGAGGGAAAACAGAAGAAAATGAAAAAAGAGGTTCTAGACATTAAGAAACAAAATACTGACCAGCTGTAACAGATGGCACCGCAAGGAGCTCTGCAAGGCTGGTATACAGGTGGTCAGGGTGAGGTCTTTCCGTAATACTGAGAAATGCGAGGTATGATGGTACTAATGCTTAGTATGGAGCTCTTTGTCATTGGGAAGTCAGTAGGGGCGTGTAGATGCATTGTAATGAATCAATTATCAAGGTGGCGATTCAGCTGCATCAATCATTCAATCATCAATAAATCACACAATTATTTAAAAAAGTAATGATAATTGTACTGGACAATCAATAAATTTCTGTAGTGGAGAATGAAGGATTTCATCAGCTCATTCAGCACTTGTAAGAGGTCTGAAGGTACCAAACTGATGACATATTTATAATTCATTATTAAATCTGGCCAGCAGATAGATCTTTCATTTTCCATAGAATAAAAAAAAAACAAGTTTTACTGCCACTAGATTTTCACATCAGTGCACAACTAGTTCCCATGGTCATATTTGTGAAATCTGTTTAGTGAAGTTTAAAGAGGTTTAAATTTAGGATATCAAAATATCAAATACAGTGGTACTTCAGAACTCCAGATCTAATCCTAAAAAATTTGAGTTTTGATCGAATTTTCCCCATAAGAAATAATGGAAAACCAATTAATTGGTTCCCAGCCCCAAAAAATTACACATAAATATGTTTTTTTAGCATTTAAACACAAAATGAACAGGATAAAACAAGAAGAGCATATACTGTACTAAGCACACCTATCAAAACAGTAATTTGTAAAGTAAGAAAAGAAATTTATCCAAACAATGTGTAAAGTTAAAAAAAAAAAAGTGTCCTGCCCCGATCATCCGCTCTTTCCGTGTGCCACGCCCCCTCGTTAACCCCCTGTGGAATCCCCGTGTGATCAGCTGTTTCTGGTTGTTGTCATTAGTCCTCTGTATTTAGTCTGTGTTTCAGTTTGTTCCCCCAGTCCAGTCATTGTATTGCCCATCTGCGTTTTGCCTGCCTTACCTGTAATTAAACCCTGTATTCCCCGATACCCTGACATATGCGCCTTTGTCTCCATTCCATCCCCGCTGGGCACGACAATATTATTATTAAATGTATTAATGGTTTATTATTAATATTAAAATAATTCACAAGAAATCTTTGTTTTAAAATGTATTTTATTATATAATTACTGTTATTGTCTATCATTGTCTAATTGTATTTTTACTGTCTATATATATGTATTCAGCTAGTGTAAACATGCACGATGCAATCACAGCGAATGCGAGGCTGAGACTGAAGCGTTACCCTTTGTTTCCACTGAGAGACGTGCCGCGTGACTCATTTCCCTGCGCATACAAGTTATCTTAGATCGGCGTTCTCGGTTCGACTTCTGAGATTCAGATAGAGTTCTAGGTAATTTTTTTTTTCAAACTGGTTGGTTTGACTTTTAAGAAATTCGAGTTCTAATGAGTTTGAGAACTGAGGTACCACTGTAATCGATAAATCAAATTGTGGTAGACATTAAAGATTTCTGATGCATTGAATCATATTCACATAAAATCACCTTGGGGCCCACAATTTACACCCCTAGTAGAGGGTAAATAGGAGAGCACATGCAATGTAGGCCTTCAAAGAGAGGCAGAGTCACCACACTAATGGGGAGATACGACCGTGTGGCAGTGTAAGAAACCCCGTGTCCCACGTCAGATCTCCATGGAGACCCACGGGCATGTTGGTGCGGACCTGGCGGCACTCTGCTCAGAGGCAGCTCTGCAGGCCATCCGAAAAAAGATGATTCTTATTGACCTGGAGGATGACACCATTGATGCCGACCTCCTCAACTCCCTTGCTGTCACCATGGATGACTTCCGGGTCAGTCTGCCTTGCTATTCCTGCTGTTGTATATTGAATAATAATCTTCAACCATTGCTGGGAATGACTCATACTCCCCCAAGAACAAAGTAATGGATGTGAGGGACTCTAACAGACCCTGTTTCCCATCCTCGTATGTCTGTGTTTCTTCATTATCACGTGTCTGTCTGAGAGTTATATCCATCTCCATCTGTCTGTGTTCCTCCATGCCACTCCATCCACCTGAACTCATGCTTGTGAGTGTGTCGCAGTGGGCTCTGGGCCAGAGCAACCCTTCTGCCCTGAGGGAGACGGTAGTGGAGGTCCCACAAGTGAACTGGGAGGACATAGGTGGTCTGGAGGAGGTGAAGCGGGAGCTACAGGAACTGGTGCAGGTAACCTCTTCATGAGAGACCTAACCACTTTGTAGGATATCCACGCACTGAGTATAGCTCTCAACTCAATGTAGCAGGCCTGATCTTATCCTAATACAGGATTATAATTCATGCCAAAGATATTCTACCATACCTGAGGAGTTTACCAACGGCACAGTGTTTTAATCATATTCTTAGTAAATCAAAATATTTGTAATTGGGGGTATCCCAAAGATTTTCATTGTCTAGGGATTGACCAGCAACTTGCCTCTGCTTTTCAATTGCTTCCTCTCAACCTGCACAGTACCCAGTAGAGTACCCGGACAAGTTCTTGAAATTCGGTATGACCCCTTCCCGTGGAGTGCTCTTTTACGGGCCCCCTGGCTGCGGCAAAACTCTGCTGGCCAAGGCCATCGCCAATGAGTGTCAGGCCAACTTTGTGTCCATTAAGGGGCCAGAACTGCTGACCATGTGGTTCGGAGAGTCAGAGGCCAACGTCAGGGACGTTTTTGACAAGGTGAGGCTTGATGTGTGACAGTGATGAGGGAGAGGGCATCGTGGATAGGAATCAAGGCAGGGACTGTTGTAATGGCCTGTTGGGATACTGATATACAAACACCAACAGGTATGGTGTGAGGCTATTAGGTGTTTGGATGGCACAGTGACCTAAACCCTCCCAGGAAGGACCTTGTCTTCTCCCACTCAACACAATTTCAAAGACACAACGTGTGAAGGACTGTCAGTTATGGCGCTCATGGACTTTTCCAATTGAGGACATGCTTTGTGTGCTCCTGCCGTCACTTAGGCCACGAGCTCCGCTTTCTCGTTTGCAGGCACGGCAGGCTGCCCCCTGCATACTTTTCTTTGATGAGCTGGACTCCATCGCCAAGGCGCGTGGGGGTGGTGCCGGGGATGCAGGGGGGGCAGCTGATCGAGTAATCAACCAGATCCTGACAGAAATGGATGGCATGACCAACAAAAAGAATGTCTTCATCATTGGCGCTACCAACCGGTGAGAAGTCCACACAGGTTTATACACACCTATATGTGTGTGTGGCCATGTATATTACATTGTGGGGACCAAAACCCAGCTTTATAAAAATCTGTCATTGCAATAAAAAAAACTAAAAATGTCAAGTCTTGTATTTTGTTTGGTTAATTATGATTAACGTTAGGGCTGGGTAGGGGTTAAGCCCGTCATCGTTGGGATTAGAGTTTTTCCCCATAAAAACAAGGACATGAATACAAACGCGCTTGTGTAAACATGCCCCTTTCTGGCCCTTCAGCCCAGATATCATCGATCCAGCCATCTTGCGCCCTGGCCGCCTGGACCAGCTGATCTACATACCGCTGCCTGACCTGCCTTCCCGAAGTGCCATCCTGTCTGCCAACCTGCGCAAGTCGCCCGTTGCCCGAGTAGGTGCCCCGCCTGCATGCCAGAGCAGCTGGTACCTGCTCTGGGAACATAACTACAAATGAGATTGGCCATATTTCATAAAAATGCTCTTCAATCACCGCGGATCATCTGAATGAGGGGTGACCTTCATGAGGGGTGACCTTCATGAGGTGGCGGCGTGCTGGCTGACTGAGAACACCACACATGCGCGTCTCTCTGTAACACGCTGTCCAGGACGTGGACCTGGCGTACCTAGCCCAGATCACAGAGGGCTTCTCTGGGGCTGACCTGACAGAGATCTGCCAGCGTGCGTGTAAACTGGCGATCCGGGAGGCCATCGAGGCTGAGATCCGCATGGAGAGGCAGCGGCAGGCGAAGGCGGGCACTGCCATGGTGAGACCCAACCCACCCGCTATATGAACCACTTGGAATTAGTGTGCCAGCCTGACTGACTATGAGTGCAGCCCCTGAGGGGACTGAAACAAGTAAATTAAATTAATGACTGAATGGGTAAGGGAACACACACACACGCGCACACACACACGCACACACAGTTCCTTCTTTCTCTCTCACACTCTTATTGTGCTCAGTTTCTCTTTCACCGCTCACTATTTCCCATTTAGGATGAAGATTACGACCCGGTACCCGAGATCCGCAAAGACCACTTTGAGGAGGCCATGCGTTTTGCCCGTCGTTCCGTCAGTGACAATGACATCCGCAAGTATGAGATGTTTGCCCAGACGCTGCAGCAGAGTCGGGGATTTGGTAACTTCAGGTAAACAGACAAAGATGCACACACACATACCCAGTGATTTTCCCCAGAGGAATGTTCCTTTTCCAGCTGGTGGCTGTCCTTTACTACACATGGCATTAGCATGTGTCAGTACCTATGTCAGAATGAAGTGACAGCAGTATCCATTTCTCTTTAATTATTTTTATAGGTATTTTTCTAGCTTTTTCTTTTTTCTGTAAAACACAAACGTTTTTACATATGACCTGTTGCAGATTCCCTTCAAGGTCACAGTCTAGCGGAGGTCAAGGGTCAGGACAGGGGGGCAGGGACCCAGGGGACCTGTACAGAGACGAGGGGGAGGATGACCTGTACCAGTGAGTGTGAGGCAACACCCCCAATGTTCCTGACACCCCCATGGAGACCCCACACCTCTGCAACACAGGGCAGTTTGCACCTGAGAGAACCATAATCATCAGCAACTTGTGGTTCCGTTACATAGCTACTGGCTGAACGTGTGTGTGTGTGCACGTGTGCGTGCGTGCGTGTGTGTGTGCGCCCGTGCGTGCACGAGTGCCTAGGCAAAAAACCACGGGCGATGTTAGCACATGCTTTTTTGATTCAATTTTGCCGTTATTAATACGACATGTAAACACAGACTCGGAAGATGCAGGACTGTGACCTGAGAGCCTGGAGTCTGATAATAAAGGGATTTCACATTCTCTACTCTTGTGATAAAATAATCATTCTGTAGGTTTATAAGCAAAAAGAAACAGAAAATATTATGCAAACACTTTTGTGGCTGGTCATCTTTTTTTATCCTCTCACCGTGTGTCACTTCATACTAATGATCCTGCAGAGTTTACCTCTCATTCTCCGTCCATCCCTTGCTGTAGGGAAGTTGCAGCATATCCCAGTCAGCACAGTCCAAAAGGCAAGGAAAACAGGACAGGAGGCCAGTCAGCTGCCCTGCTCATGTTCACAAAAGCAAACATTCTGGCAATTTAGATTTAGATTCCATTACACTTAAGCATGAGCCTTCGGACTGAGGGCAAAACTTCAAACAACTTGGTTTGAATATAAACTTTATAAACTTTGCGTTTTATGAACTAGATATATTAAATGTATACAGAAAATCTGTGCAGTCCTTCACCTGGTAACTGTGTATCAATATTCCTCAAAACACTCTGTAAACTCACACAGCTCTACCTGCTTACCTGATGCTATCACTGCTGACCGCTGTATATCACAAGCGAGTATGGGACCTGCTGGCCACGTGGGAGGGATCTCATGGAGGGCTGAAGGGCGGAGCAGACCAGGCACAGCTGGGACTGCCATGAGGAGCTTGGTGCGCCCCAAGCCCCGTTTACTCCGCCACCTATAAGAGCGCTAGCACGCACTCACCATGCTTGCTGGCACACGCCTTTCTCAAGGAAACAAGCTCTATGTACATGAGACGCGTTTCCAATGTCACAGAGCAAACTCAGAACTCTATTTGGACTTCCAAATGGTTTATTTTAGAAATCGGTCCTACCTACAGAGCAGTCATCAATGTCATAACAATTCTGGGTTAGCCTTTGTAGGTTTTAGGAGCTGGACGTTTTACGGTGATCCTCCTCTCGCAGAAATTGATGGTCATACCAACAGATGCATCAACAGCCAATGGATGAAGAGCCCTAGGAGTGGCGAATCCGACGTGAGCAGTGGTGGGGCTGTGCGGGGCCGCTATTGGAGGATGCCGAGCAGACAGTGGGGTGGGGGCTGGGGAGCGCTTCTACAGGACGAAGGGCAGTATGGGGGAGCGCAGAGGGGGGTAGTCGCGGAACTCCTTCAGGTAGCTGCGGTGCTTCCCCTTGGCCCATACCGTCATCTGCACAAAGCCCACAAAGGTGAAGAAGGCCACAGGCAAGCACTGGGTCATCATGGTGAAGCTCACCCAAGATCCCAGCTGAGGAGAAGAGCAGGTGGAGAGAGAGGTCAGTCAGTCTGGCAGGGGGCTGGCGCACTGGTGCCTCAAGGAGCAAACCTAAAGAACCCAAGCGGCACCGCAAAATCCTCCAATTTTGCATATTTAGTGTATTTAGCATAGCATATTTATGGGTGTCACTGTTGTATTATTTGCAAACGGCAGCTAATGCTTAGCAAATGTGTGCAATATTCATCCATCCATCCATCCATTTTCTGAAACTGCTTGTCCTACTCAGGGTTGCAGGGGGTCCAGAGCCTATCCCTGTGGCTATGGGTACAAGGTGGGGAACAACTGAGGATGGGGTGGCAACCGATCGCAGGGCACACGCACACGCCAGTCACTCACACGCCAGTCACTCACACGCCAGTCACTCACACGCCAGTCACTCACACGCCAGTCACTCACACGCCAGTCACTCA
>JAODJU010000095.1:721106-736952 GCA_026776725.1 Gnathonemus echidnorhynchus
TACATAAATATATAATGCATAAAACATGCTACTGTTTTTCTAAATCATGGAAGCGATAAGCACTGAAGTGGAGGTGAAGTTGGTGGTACTTTTTGCAGTTTAAAGTCTGACACGTTTATTAAACATAAGGAAACATCACAATACTCATCTCATTAATATTTTAGGCACTAATCTGCTTACCAAACTGTTGGCGTGTCAATCAGACCCACAACACTGACTGGAGATTATACTAGTATGACCCCCCCACACTCCTGCCAGCTCTTCTTCAAGCCTTTTTACTGTATCATTTACAGAAAAATAAGACACTTTTTTGGTAAAATGTAAATGAAAGAAGATGAAAGGTTGAGACAAAAGTTTCACTCACAGTAACCCAGCTGATCTGGGCCCCCAGGTCTCGAAAGTAGAAAGTAGCAGTTGTTCCGACAGGAAGCTGCTGTAAGACATCCTCATCCTTCAGAGACTTTCCCTCTGGAATTTAAAAGGAAAAAAGTGGACAAGTATCAGCTAAGAACAACCTGCCCTGCCAAAGGCCACCGGGACGGCAGGCGAGAATCAGGTCCCCTGCCAAAGGCCACCGGGACGGCAGGAGAGAATCAGGTCCCCTGCCAAAGGCCACCGGGACGGTAGGCGAGAATCAGGTCCCCTGCCAAAGGCCACCGGGACGGCAGGAGAGAATCAGGTCCCCTGCCAAAGGCTTGTACCAAGAACAACAGACTAGCTGTAGTTAAGTTGCACCATGTGATTGACATGATGAAGTCTTCAGGAATTAGAGAACTAGGACTTACTAGGATCAAGGCGAATGGACTGTCGGGCAGGATACCATTGTGGGTCTACACAAGAACAAAGATAAAACAGCAGTCATGTACCACACTTCCTTCATGCTAATGAAATGGGTCAGTTAATGTATGGTGTACAATAAACAGTACTAGTGTATTAGTCTATGGTATACTGGTGTGTCTACAGCCTCTTCGTCATTTCAGGTGTTTGGTTGACAGGCATCTGCATGTTTGCATGAAGCTCACCACGTGTGTGTCATACTCACGGGTCTTGTGAAACATAGACTTTATCTCCCCGATGGTAGCATTGGGCTCCACCTGTCAAAACAAAGCCCTCTTTAACCATCACTGACATGACCGTGTCAATTATTGTCTATGTTAAACAGTACACTTGAGAAGAAGACTATGCCGTTCTTTAAAGAAACTTTTGGTTTGTTTGGAATAAGCCAGAGTTTATACACTACATTTTTTACAGTTTAATCCGTTCTCACTCTACATGCTAAAAATGGGGTCCTTTCTCTGCACGTTTATACCATGGCCACCAGATAAACTACCATTTTCACATCATTCTGCCAGCTTGTGGTCACAGTTCTTGTTACAACTCTACTTCACTTTCAGAAAATGCATTATTCTGTTATTAAAGAAAGTAACTGGAAACAGCTGCAGCACGAATATCATTTAATGTTGATTTATGGCTCTTTGGGGTGGCAGGGCCCAGACGGTTGATTAAAGCTGCTGTCAGCTTGTACTTCAGGCTGCTCCTTTGAAAAACTCCAGACACCTGCCTGTTGTGGCCCGACTTGCCAGACGAGGCGCTTCACGCGACCTACAGGGCTGTGGAATGTGCTCAGGATCAGCGTAATTCTCACCAATTAGCTTTTGTTATCTGACAGCCAGATTGGCTAAGATGGCCAGGTACCTCTGCCACTGCCAATGGCTGCATTTCCCAGCTAAATCATGAAGGATCACAGCTGGCTTCACATGCTGATCTCTCCATGATGAGCTCAAATGCTAAAAAAGCAGCTTCCTCAGACATCTCTCTTTTGAGGAACAGACATATAAAAATGGTTACCAGTCTAGTACTGCACAGACATGCAAATAGAGGGCAAAAAATGTTCAATATAAGATGATTATAAAAAAAACTAAATAGGACATAATTTATTTTAAGATTCTCATATACTAATTAAATGTAATTACAAAGCCAATTTAAAATCCATAAAAATTAAACGCATGCAAAAATGTTCCTGGTCTGTGAAGAATGGGAAAAGGAGAGCCTTTGTCTGTCAGGCGGGCTGGACCAGGGCCACACTGAAGACATGTTAGAGACGCCCCCACTGAGACACCCGGTGCATGATGAATGGCAGGAGTCCTACTTCAGCTAGCAATGTATTCTTTGGAATCGATACACAAATCAGATTGGATATCTGTGAGGAAAATAACTGTCCAACAGCAGTACATTTTACTTACGTACAGTAGCATAGGAACATGCCCTGAAGCCCTAAATCCTTTGTTGAGTTTGGTTTCATGCTCACACTGAGCACATTGTAATTTGAAACCAAATTATCTAGTGTGACATTTATCAGGAGTATATACAACAAACATGAAATATCATAATGATACCCAAAGAGGCAAGGAGGCAAAAGACAAGTTAAGGTCTAAGGTTTCCAGAAACTTCTTTTGTCATGGAGATTGGCACACATGGTAGATGAGTGCAGACCGCTTACCTTGTCAAGGAAGCAAAGCTTGTCCTTGGTCTTGGCATCCAGGATCTCCACCTCAAAGAAAACCACAGCTTTCTTAGTTTTCTTGGCAGGTTTGGGCCGCTTCACCGGGGCGGAAGGGGGTACCACGGCTGGGGGGGCGGCCCGTTTGGGCTGCGTGGCCTCCAGAGCAAGAGCGTCCATGACCTCTGTCGTTCAGCGTGTTCTCTGACCACGTTGTGGCCTCACAAACCGCTCCCTCAAACCACAGAGGGACGAGGCGGGACCAAAAGGGTGGTGCTGATATGAAGACACTCCCTTCCCTCCCCCCCCCTTTATGTAATTCCTGGCTATCCAGCTAGCGCTCCTGCCCCTATTCCGAAACGCCACCCACTCACACATAAAGGGTGCTGCAGACTCTGCAGTTTGGCTCATCAGGGCATAGATTTAAACAGTTATAGCAGGGAAATAAGATTTTTGGAGACCAAAAAAAAGGCCCAAGGCACTGCAAGGAAACCAGAGTACAGGCGGTCCACCCTCTTGGTCTGAACACACCATCCCCCAAGTCTAATTTTAACCTGCCTGAAAATGCCCCTCTGTCCATAGACCCCGCCCCATCACAAACCCACTTTTAGCTCTGCCATGGGCTGAGATTGGAGGTCGAGGAGGAAGGCCCTCATGGTCATTCATGTCCAGCTTATAAGGTGTCCCCCCCCCCCAAATGCTCAGGGACATGTGACAGCAGGAGGGTGATAATCCTCCAAATCGGAAGAGAAGCTTGCCGCCACCGGACTGATGGATGGATGGACGGACAGGCACGGCGAGCACAGAAGTGGGGCAAGAGCTTCCACATCCAGCCAACACGACCAGCCCCTGCCTTTGCCGGTCAACCATAAAACGACACTAAGGTAACAAAATCTCTATCCTGGGCAAATGGGAAAACTATATTACACAATATATAACCGAAGGTTCAAGTTCAGGTTCAAGTTCCAATTTATTTATAAAGCACATTTAAAACACCCACAGTCGACCAAAGTGCTGAACAATATGATGCGAGTCTCATACTTACATGACGAGAAGATAAAAATATGTTGAACATAAACACACGGATAGTGCCCCATTAAAAACAACCACAGTGCCAAAAGCAACAGACTCTTGGGATCAAGGGTCAAATAAAAGGGGTTGAAACAAACCAAACAGAAAATTAAAGCAGGGGATAGAAATGAGTAATTAATAAACCAAATTTAATAAACCAAATTTAATAAACCAAAGCTCTCAAACTGAGCTAAAAGCCAAGGAGTAAATATGTGTTTTGAGATGAGATTTAAAAGATGACAATGTACAGGCCTGCCTTTCATAGGGGGCAATTCATTCCAAAGCTTGGGGGCAATGACTGCAAACACCTGATCACATCTTCAGTCTAGATTATGGAACACTTAGAAGGTGGTCTACTGATCTCAGTGGTCTGCACGGATGATAAGACTACAGAAGGCAAGAAATGTAAGATGTAGCTTGACCATGCAGTGATTTAAAAACAAACAATATATGTTTTTTTTTTTTATTTATCCTAAAATGCAGAGGGAGCCAGTGGAGGGGTGATTGTGTGTCTCTAAGAAGACATGCTGCAGCATTTTAGACAATCTGCATGTGTGAAAGCGAAGCATGAAGGGCATCGCAATAATGCAGACGAAACAAAAAGAGCGTAAGCTTCTCCAGATCAGTGCGTAAACTTCTCCAGATCAGTGAAAAATAAAGAAAAAGGTTTAACTTCACTTAAAAGGCTCAGTTGGAAAAAGATAACCAACTACAGAGTTAATCTGTTTGTCCAATTCAAACTCCCAATCCATTATGACAAAGTATCTAATTTTAGCTTCCAAAAAGTCCTTTAGGGAGCCTAATTTTGTTTGATGGGCGTCACTTAGTCCCATGCAGAACACCTCAGTTTTGTTCTCATTGAATTTTCAATAATTAGAGGCCATTCAGCCTTTAATGCCCTCAAAAGAGTCCAACAATCTATTTAGTGAGTTCCCGTTATCCCAATCTAAAGATAGATAGACTTGAATATCATCTATATTAACAATGGAAGGGAAATTTATACCGTCTTAAAACTGACCCTAGAGGAAGCATGTACATGTACTCTTCACCTGTTCAAGTCAAACTCAAAACCCATCTGTCTAAGCTGGCTTTACTCGCTTTAGACCTATTGTTGTCTGATTAAGTAAATAACTCTTAATTATTTGTTTTTATTGTTTGTCTATTATGGACTATGTCAGGTGACCTTGGGTTTTAGAAAGGCGCCCACAAATAAAATGCATTACTATTATCATTATAGTACCGATAATTTCTTTGAGTGTATATAAATCCAGCCATCGCACGGTCACATGACTGAGTATGATGCCATCGCACGGTCACATGACTGAGTATGATGCCATCGCACGGTCACATGACTGCTTCCTTCCTGGAAACGAGGTCACAGGAGGCAGATGGTCACAGCCATTCAGGCAGTCAGGGCTCTTTCCAAGAGGCGCGCTGACATCTTTTGGCCACAGCAGAGGTGGGGGTGAGGAGACGGCCAGAAGCAAAAGGTCATGGGGGTAGGAGTGGCGGGACAAAATATAAATGTAGACACGAGCCATGGGGTGGGGCGCTGGGGATCACACACTGGCACTGAGAGGATTACACCAGCCAGAAACACCTGCAAGGCCCCCCACCCACCACAGACACCCAGGAAATAGCACCCAGAGAGCCCTCTGTGCCAGAGGGACACATGCAGTGAGGGAGGGGACAAGCGTTTGTAAAAACAGGTCGGCTTGTCAGAGATGGTATAGCTGTATGGGGTGGCTTGTTTACCCCGTTTTTGGGTCTGTTACAGGCTGGAGATCACAGAACCCAAGGCAGCAGCCATATACAGACATGGACAAATATCAGACTTTGCTTTTGATTGATTCAGTTGAACATTTTATATAATTAAACAAATGAAAATGGCTCAGACAAAAAAGATGGTATCCTTAATTTAATATTTTGCGCCACCACCTTTTGCAGCAATCACTGCCAACAATTGATCTCTGTACTTCACAGTGAGATGTCTGCATTTGCCAACAGGTAGTCTGGCCCACTCTTCCTGAACAAACTGCTCAAGCTGTCTGAAGTTTGAAGGGTGGCGTCTCCACACTGCAATTTTCAGATCTTTCCATAGATGTTCAATAGGACTAAGATCTGAGCTCATGGAGGGCCGTTTAAGAATAATCCAATGTTTTTTTCTCAGCCATTCTTGAGTGCTTTTAGTTGTATGTTTTGGGTCATTATCCTGTTGGAGGACCCATAACCTGTGACTGAGGCTGAGCTTGCTGACACTGGGCAGTATGTTTCGCTCCAAGATGCCTTGGTAGTCTTGAGACTTCAGTGCGCCCTGCACTTCTGTAAACATAGAGCTGATGTGACTGGCAAAAAAGTTCCAGTTTTGTCTCATTAGCCTAAAGGACATTCTGCCCGAAACTTTGGGGCTTCCACTGCATTTCACACCAAAGGGTGCTCTCTTTCACCCACTGCATTTCACACCACAGGGTGCTCTCTTTCATCCACTGCATTTCACACCACAGGGTGCTCTCTTTCATCCACTGCATTTTGTAAATCGATGCTAGCAATTCAATAACACTTCATGCTTGTTTTACAGAGCCCTAAGTACTTCATGGGGTAAAGGTTCTTAATTGTGTTATCCTTGTTGCATAAGCCAAGCTAGTAACAGCTCGTAAGCCGTAACTTACAGGTTACAACAGTGTACATCACCAGGGTGCCCTCTGGTGTATGAATCAGTAATTGTAGCCGGTCAAATTTGTCACTATGTCACTGTGATTGTTCAGACAGAATACATAATAAACTTCAACCTCATGCCAGAGGCAAACTGAATTAAATGTGATATGTGTAATGCATCTTTCAAACGCTTATCCTGCACAGGGATGCATGGATCTGCAGCGCCTATGCCAGGCACCAAGTAGCAGTACAGCCTAGATGGGATGCTAGTCAGTTTGTCATTAACTTATATGATTTTGTTTAAGTCAAAGTGGAATATGTTCATTTTGATGCCGTCTTAAAAACGTCCTATAATCAAAAACAGTATTAAACAAATACTGGTACATAAATTTAACGCAAAAAAGGAGACGAACATGAACAACCAGCATGGTAAAAAAATTAAAATAATTCTCTAGGTACTACAACCTTTTACATTCTTAGATGGCGCAATTAAGAAAACACGCTTCATTGTTCTAAAGTAGTTACGATTACTTCGGAGAAACAGCTACCTCTGATTTACATTAGTTATCGGAGGCAGGTGGGTTAAAGCTGCCCCCTAGTGGGCAGTTACCACTAATCTCTGCATTCAAAGCAGACACATACAGCGCACCTGCACAGTACACTTTTTAAAACTGTAATGCCGAAGTTGTTCTTGTTTCCATTACACATGTATTGCCTATTTATTGATTATTTCTATACTGTTAGCTATTTTTGTACTGGGTGTACCTGAATGACTTAACCCATCATAGAAGGAGGATGGAGATGACAGAAGATGTCACCCTGGATACCACCGCCTGACCCCGCCATAAGAAAGATTAAATAATAGTAAATAAGAGAAAAAGCGAAGACACGCGTGATGGGCGTGTCTTCGGGGCCTGCAGATCTGCCGAATCTGCAGGCCCCGCTGGTTTCACTGTTAAATGAACGAGGGGTTCCAGGATTGAGCATGACGTGTGGTATAGGTTACACATGGAGAAAGGTATATTTATAAACGCTCAAGTGTCTATTAGAATGGCTTGCAACGCCTTCTCCGGACGCTACATTTTGCTGCAATCACTTTATTTAATGGTGTTAAAGTCCGTTACATTCTGAGGTATGCGGTGACACTGTTAGGTCAAAGCGATTCATAATTAATATTACTCAAATACAGTCTGACCCTAACACCCAGTTAAAATAATGGTACAGACAGCACAAGCAAAGCATATCGGGCACTGAAAGGGGTTACATAGCATGCAATCGCGAAGTGAACGAGTTTTAATGACACGAATTCATTCAATGAACGAGATTAAATGTCACGTAAGAGCGCGGTACCACCCGCCCGCATAGAAACTTCGGCGTTGCACGAATGGGCCCGTAAAGCACCTGCTACAGCCGTGTAGTCAGGGTGGCCGGGCCGGGATAGCAGCGCTGCTTTCAGGGCCCTGTCTAGTGAAATTGAATAAGCCATTAATAGCCTCCGGCTCAAGGCCGTGTACAGATGAGCTTCGCTGTGATCTGTTCATTGCACTTCGCCCGTTCACGCAGGGCCACGGCCGGCCGCCAAACGCCGCTCAGTACGGCGCACTGCATTACTACTCCGATAACCTGCGGTGAGCCGCACATCCCCACGTTCATCCCTCACGGATGTTCAATGCAAACCTGATATTATACCTCGCAACTGCTCAAATCGCAGCCGACAACATCTTACCTCGTAATGCTTCATGTTCGCTGCTACAAACTCCCTTTCCTGTACCTAGGCTCGCGGCCAAGACGTCCTACCAGAGAGCGGGGAAAGCTTCGAGCTCATCCAATAGGAGAAGGGAAGGGAAGACCGGCAAGTTACCTATCCGTGCATTTTTTACAACCAATAAGCGCGTCCTAGGAAATTCTTTTTTAGCCAATCGGAGAACAGCGGCCCGATATGGAGTGATGGATTTGGGCTAATAGGGATTGAGAGTTGAAACTCAGGCGTCCTAAGCACTTTAATGCGGATATGCAGAGTTACAGTTGCCCGCAGTATGGTGTGAAGTAGTATCCTTTCTGTTCTTTGATTCTGCGCTGTGTAATTACGCTACTAAAATTTCCCTCGTAGTTAGCCAGCCAAGGAAGTATTTCTTGAGCCCTGTTTAAAAATACGTCCGATTTACCACTCGTATCTGGAGGGCCATAGTAGACGAGGCAGTTTCAGATTTAGCACAGAGCAGAGCTTATTTTAAGTGTTAGTAACATTTACCAATCTTAATTATTTCTGATTAAATATATAAAATAACGATTTAAGATGCAATGATTTGTAAGAATACCACGTGAAATTAAATCAGTTATATACTACCGTCATGAATTGTTTTATTTTGTATCATTTCTTACTTATGTGTACTGTACTATGTGTGTTAATATTTCATGTCAGCATTTAACGTATAGCGTCTACGCAACTGAAGCGCAAGTTCAACTGATAAAATAAAATATTTCTACTCTATATCATATGTGACCGGTGTATATGTTTAGACTTGGATTCATACCCTTAGGAGAAACACTACAGAAAGTTTGTAAGGCGCGGCGTATCGTGGGAAGAGATGAGCCTGCATATCATATCTCTATAGCGTAACCACGTGTATATTTATCTCCATAACGCGCTGACCTGTGTACATAACACACATAAAGGCTGACAGCTGACTGCGCCGATAACAGACGACACGAGGCTAATGGGGCGCGCCCGTGACGTGGCAGCGGGCGCCAGGGCGTGCTGAAGCTCGCGATCCTGCGAGAGAGCTCTCGAACTTTCTGCATCGATACAAAAAGCGCGCTGTCGCGAGCCAGCGCTCAGATCTGTCGAGCCTCGTCTCATTTCCCAAAGAAACCGGAAGAATAAAGCGGGTTACAAAACTATATATCAACACAGAGGGTGGCTTATTATTTCAACTGCGTAGCAAGTTGGGAGTCACGAAACTAACCGAAAGTCGACCCAGCGGAGGCGACGTAAATAAAGTCTGTACTGTGGACCGAAAGGCGATCCGGAGTCAGAAGGGGACTTTGAAGGAGAACGGTGGGTTTAACGTCATCTAGATGGTAAAAATGGGTAAGGATTATTACGGCGTACTGGGCATACACAAGGGGGCGTCCGAAGACGAGATCAAGAAGGCTTACCGAAAGCAGGCTTTGCGCTACCACCCGGACAAAAACAAGTCCCCGGGGGCTGAGGAGAAGTTTAAGGAGGTGGCCGAGGCCTACGACGTCCTGAGCGACCCCAAGAAGAGGGACGTGTACGACCGCGTCGGAGAGGAAGGTGGGTGTCTGGCTCATGGAGGGGCAGAAGTTTGCGCAGTACTTATCACGGCGGGTCTCGCTAGTTTACAGTGTTGCGTCTCTAAACGTTACCGAGTTGGTTTTCCAGAAAATTCGAGGGAGCCGTTTATTTTGTCCTTTAAACGGGTTTACGTGACTCATATCCCGTTTGTCAAAAAAGTGAATGTGTTTTTAGACGATACGTTAGACACGTACAATCCGTTAAGTTTCTTATGAATACTGAAGTTCGCCGATCTTCTAATTATACTAATTATAAGTTTAAGGGTGAAACTAGGCGGCGAGTTGCGTTTCCGAAGCTGAACTCAGTGCAGGGGGTTCTGGAAGTTTCTGACAGGCGTCACTCCGGGGTCACGCCCCGAACAGGAATGACGGCGAGCTTTCCGGAACGCGCCGCCGCTTGTTGAATCCACAAGCTCCGGCCGATTTCATGCGCGCAGGTATTGGTGACGGACGTGACACTTAGCCGCTGTCTTCTCACTTTTCCTCAGGACTTAAGGGAAGTCCCGGTGGTGGCGGTCCAAACGGGACCAGCTTCAACTACACTTTCCATGGCGACCCGCACGCCATGTTCGCAGAGTTCTTCGGGGGGCGTAACCCCTTCGATCACTTCTTCCGCAATGGGGGTCCAGATGAGGACATGGATGTGGACGACCCTTTCGCCAGCTTTGGCATGGGTGGGTTCGGGAGGTCTTTCGGCTCAAGGAGTGGGGGCCTGGAGAAGAAGCAGGATCCGCCGGTGGTACATGAGCTCCGGGTGACCCTGGAGGAGATCTTCTCAGGCTGCACCAAGAAAATGAAGATCTCCCATCGGCGGCTGAACCCAGATGGCCGCACCACACGGACAGAGGACAAGATCCTGACAGTGGAGATCAAGCGGGGCTGGAAAGAAGGTACAAAGATCACATTCCCCAAGGAGGGTGATGAAACGCCCACCAACATCCCCGCTGATGTGGTGTTCGTGCTGAAGGACAAACCGCACAACGTGTTCCGCAGAGATGGCTCGGACATCATCTACACAGCCAAAATCTCCCTCAGAGATGTGAGTATTTCTCTTGTCACCAGGAGATGCCATGGTATTTAGTCACTTTGTATTTTTAATGCTGATACTGCAGATCTGTGTAAGGAAGGCCCCCTCTTTCCCCCAGATGGTTCAGAGACGCAGCTCTTTAACTTCCAAGATGCATGTAGTGCCATAGTTCCTGTGATGGAGGCAGCATTAGGTTACAAAATGGCAGCAATGTGATTTTTAAAAGTTGAGCCATGGCTGCCTTTGGTTCCTGTTCAGGAAATAAGGTGGAGCAGAGGTGGTGGGAAGCTGTGAGCTGCATCTTCTCCTGCATTGTGAGCAGTCAGCAATGTGAAAGCTGGCCCTCACTTTCTGTCTTGGCTTCCTGATTTTCAGATCGGCGAAGACCAGTAATGTATCTTAGTTAGCAGGCTTAATGATGGTTGTCGTTTTTATAATCAGTGTTCATTTCTTGGTCGGTGTTGCTATTGTGACACATTTTATCCCCCAGGCGTTGTGCGGCAGCACAGTGAAGGTCCCCACACTGGAGGGCCAGACGGTGACTGTGACGACCCAGGATGTGGTGCGCCCTGGGATGAGGAAGCCAGTGAGCGGGGAGGGGCTGCCACTGCCCAAGGGCCCGGAGCGGCGAGGAGACCTGGTGGTGGAGTACGAGATCAAGTTCCCCGACCAGCTGAACCAGAGCACACGCGAGGCACTGAAGCGGGTGCTTCCAGCCTGAGGGTAGTGCCCAGCTGGCTGGTTACAGGGGGACTCTGTCACAGTTTCCCCAGTAAGACTTCTGAGGTCAGGGATAAGGGGTGGACATGCTGTGCATGGCTTTACGGTCCCCCCCCCCCATTATTCAGCCGTCCGTAACCCCATTATCCTTGACATTCCTTGGATCCCCTTCTCCCCCAGAATGTGCTGCTGGAAGACCTGTTCCACATTACATTTGTGTCCCCAGCTGCACGGTCTCAAGGCGCTCTGCGCAGTATTTTCAGTCGACACCATGATGGTGTCCATTCATCAGGTCTCCTGGGTTCTTGAATGGCCCCTTTGGTTTGGCCTGGTCAGGCAGTCGTGGTCCACTCTCCATGCCCTTGTACTCTTAGCATCCCAGCTGCTCACTATGCGTCCGGCGCGTCTCCATTTAGGGCTGTCTTACAGTAAGACTCTGACTGCAGGTTGGCGCCTGGGGCGTCTGAGGGGTGCCTTCGATGTACAGGAACTTATGGTCATGGTGAGTATGAGATGCAGACTGGAGGGGGTCACGGCTGATCAGCTTCATGTCAGCCCCTCGTGGCTGAGGGTTTTAACTAGACTGGTTCAACCCCACCCCCCACCCACCCCAAAAAAAAAAGATGCTGTACATACAGATTGTTAGGCAATAGGGGATGGTTTAAATGGGAAGGCCAATCATGGGGCTCATTAGGTCAGGGTGGCTTTGTTGGCGATGGTACCTCTGAAATGAGAGGGACGAGAACAGGCCCCTCCCACCCCTGTGGGATGTGTAGGGTTACTTTACGCGTCCCACCCCTGTGTGATGTGTAGGGTTACTTTACTGCAGACTTGAAGTACTAGTCTTGTCTCTTATGCTGGCTTTTTCACCTTCTTGATATGTTTTTCAATAGAGGGGATTCGAGGCACAGTGTGACAGTTGTAAATGGTTTTTTAGTATCACAGTGGTCTCCAGACCACTTCCCTGTGAAGCTGTAATGGACCAACGTCTGTTAATGCCAAGTCATGGCCACTAGAGGGAAGAGCGAAGTGCTGCTTTGAGCTCCTTCCATTCCGGCACTAGGCACAAGCTTTCCCCTGGTATACAGTTATTTTCCAATATCTGTTGGTTCTTGCATCATATTTTGGATAGTTCTGACACTTTGAGGGTAACTACTGCAGAAGTCAAAAGTGGTCAAGACTCTGCTAGCTGCCTGGACTCTGCTAGCTGCCTGGACTCTGCTAGCTGTCTGGACTCTGCTAGCTGCCTGGACTCCTACAGATTTTATTTTATTTTTTAAACCTTAAATCCAGGAAGATCCAGTGCTGGCAGTCACTGATGGATGGAAAGCCAGCTTAGTGTCAGCTGGTTGAAACCTGGCCATCCTTCACTTCCAGGTCATTGTTTTTGTATCATACTTGTGTATTATTATTGTTAAAATAGCTTATTTTACAGAATAAAGTTATTGAACATAGTGCTGTTGCCTTATTCTTCCTTTTCTAGACCTTGGGAATGGGGCTGTTATTGAAGTCTGTGCAGGTTTGACTTGTAAAACTGAAAATACAAAACAGAAATAATATGCACATGAATATAAATGACTTGGCTTCATGTTTCCCCCCAATAAACAGACCTTTGTTGTAAGTTAAGCTGTGTCCCCCTAATATGAAGTTCTCTTCTATGCCATTGATGAATTTACATTTAACCAAAGATGCATGGTCAGCCAGTCTACGTCATCTAGCCTAACAAACATTTGATTGGCCTAATGCGTTTCATTTCTGCATTTTATTTGACACGGTTATATTGAAGATGAAAACGACTTGCTTGTAATTTTTTTATTTATTTTGTTTGCAGTTATCTCCATAATTTTCTCTGAATAATTCCAAGGATATTGTGACGTGGAGATTTACTGTGAAGTGCATGTCCTGTTTGCACCGTGGTCCAGGGAAATCCTATGTGATCAGATGTGCAGATGATATGATAATATAAATACTGACATATGACATTAACAAACCTTCACACACACATTCAAACCTAAACAAACCTGGGGGGGGCACTTAGCAAATTAAAAATGTGCTATGCTTGACCGCCTGACACTGTTCCATCGACACCGTGGCAGATATAGAGAGTGATCCTTAGATATCAATGTAGAATAAAGCTGCATTTAAGCTGCAAGTACTTTTAAAACACACAGCTTATGCTGCCACGCTAAATGATCTCGTTATCTGTAATTGCAAGTACATCCGTTCTCGTCTTCTGTACTTTTACTCACTGTATATGCTTCAGTTTTGCTCAGTCACTTTAAAATGAAGTTACTCACAAACGTTAACAACCACAAAGTGCTTTTGTCACATTAGACCGAGTAACTGAAGTGTGAGAACTGAACTTCTCGAGCCAAATATGTAACAGTACATGTAAACGTCAATAGGTGGCAGTGTATGCACCTGAAATAACATTATTCACAAAACTGATTATAAAGGCATGACAGTAATAAAATAATGGAAGCTGTTTCCATTTTTGACTGTCTCAGTGAGAACTGAGGGTTCGTGATTTGAGTTTGTACATAAATTGGAGCCCAGTTCATCAGTTCATCGTCATATTCCTGCCTCATACTGCCGACAGTCGTTTTGCTTCAAATTGTGCAGTTCCAGCCAAGGTTCAATGTTACCACAGTCAGATTTTAGGAAAAACATCTCGGAGAGGCAGCACTGCCTGTGGACCTGTCTCACACGTTTCATTCTTTCCTTGTGAATTCACCTCAGTTAGGAGAGAAATAAAGAAAGCAGACTGCCGCACGAAAAATAAGACAAAACAAAGAAAATCAAATAATAATAATGACTTTGGTATATCACAGTCCACAGTAAGTAGGACCTAAATCCCACTCTGATGGCCCTGATGGCACGGAATATAATGAGGCAGGTCATCGACTTTCCTACGGACGCCCAAACCATAGAGCAGAAGCACTGCTGTTATGAGGATTGCAGGCTTCCCTGGCATGTTGGAGCCATCGATCGCACTCATGTGCTCATAATAGCACCAACTGTACATGAAGATATTTATGGTAACAGAACAAGAAATCATAGTATCAATGTTCACGTTGTGTTTGATACTAATTATGCAGTTTCTGACCCTGTGCCAAAATGGCCAGTGTCTACACATGATGACCGCTGCCTTTCTGAAAGTGGCTTCAGTGCCTTATTTGCGCAGTGAACACGCAGTGAGGTACAGAATATTGTATCTCCTGGGTGACTCTGGATACCTATTAAAGTGCTGACATTTTACTCCTCACAAAAGACCACAGGAGGAAGAACAACAAAATTATAACCAGTAAGTACAGCAATAAATGTCTAGAAAAAAATGCTAGACACATGTCTGACACATTTTGTTTGTTTAATCACAATTGCAAAGGTATAGCACACAAGGCAGCAGGAGCTGTGGTTGAGACAGTTGAAAAGGAGATTCCATGACCCTCTTTGTGTAAGTCGCATCATTACAGCTTGTGGCATATTGCACAACATTTGCAAACCTCGGAATCTTCCACTGCTGGGTGATGATAACAGTGATGATGATGGTGACAATGATTCTGACAAGATTACTGATACCATCAATGTCATGTAGATTGTTTTAGACACAACATCAATAAGGCACTTTGTAATGTTCTTTTTGGGTATGTAAAGCTGGCTGTAAATAAAGCACCATGCCAAACATGATTTACAGATTTAAAGTGTTTAAATATAGTACTAAAATACTTGGGGCTTTAGTTCTGAGTGATCGGACCTAACGATGCCCATGGTTTCCACTGTATCTGTGTTTATGGGATGTTGCATATACATTTTCCCCAGCACATACTGGCCTCTCGTCAACCGATCTCCCTGGTTGTTGCAGGCAACTCGTGCATGAGATCTGACGTCAGCCACAGCGACGGAGTCTTAGGCCCAATCCCAAACTATACCCTCGACACTCCGCCTTCATTTCGAGTCACACTCCCTCTGAGTCTCCCTCACAACACGCCCTATGCACTTAAACTGAAGGAAATTGTCACAAGAAAGATTAGAGACAGACTTGCCATCGCAGCGCCTTTTTACAGTCTTCTTTACCGGAAATAGGAAATGCATTACGTAGTGATCTGACAAAACGAAGAAGCTGTATTGTATTTTCTTTAATGACATATCAGTTATTTTTAAAAAAGCACAAAACTTATCTAATGCAAGAAGACGGCTACGTCGTCTTATTGCACTGACTGAGCAATGTATATACACGTGTCATATTGACGATTGTACAATTTCTACTATAGCTAACTTACAGTAGTTTACACGCATAAAACATTACGCATTACTTCTGTACCAAATACCAGATCAGGGCCGGTATGCATAAAACTTCCTAAGAATGGTCGACCTTTTTTTTTTTAATCGACCTCGCGAAAGGAAATCAGTTTATAAAGCAAGCATGCAAGCTACAGCTAGGTTTGTGTCATTTCTTATATTGCTCTTATGACACTCGCTATAAGGCCACTTAAAATTAATAAATTGTTTTACATGACTCAAACTTCTAAAATATTGGTGAGTCGGGGATTTTATA
>JAODJU010000095.1:800748-812034 GCA_026776725.1 Gnathonemus echidnorhynchus
GGCTCATCAGAAGCCAGGTAGGATAGAAAACTTACTGGATAGTAGCTCTCCAGGACCGGAGTTGGTGACCCCTGCTTAAATACAAGTCTCTTGTTCAAATGGCGTGTGGATGCAGAATCGAAGGTGTGCTTCCTGCAGATACGTAACTTTGTTAGACTATGACGATTCCTCACTACCCTGAGAAACTGATACATGCCTTTATATGCAGTAGGTCAGACAACTGTAATGCTCTGTTATCTGGGAGCCCACACTGCACATTAAATACCTTGCAGTGTATTCAAAATGCAGCAGCTTGAATTATCACCAGGAGCAGGAAGTTTGAACACATAACCCCTGCTCTTAGTTCCCTGTGCTGGCTTCTTGTTAGGTTCAGGACTGACTTCAAAGATCTCCTACTCATATATAAGGCACTTAAAGGTCTAGCACCTGTCTAATCAATTTAGTTAATTGATCAGCTAATGCATATTTATAAGCCGCATCGTCCACTCAGATCACAGAACACAGGTTTCCTTGTCGTCCCACATATAAAGTGACAGTAGGCAGTAAAGCATTCTGCTACAGGGCCCCTATACTGTGGAATGGTTTGCCAGTCTATGTTCGGGATTCCAAATCGGTCTAAGTCTTAAATCTCGACTGAAGACCTATTACTTCAGTTTAACTTACCCGCAACTTAACACGTAACACACTGTAACTATGGCTGCTGTACATGCCATTGTTTATCTACTATGCTTGTCCATTAATGTGTCCATGCAAGTTCTGACCACCCATGCTCTCTGTCTTCCTTACCACAGAGTGGTTACCATCTAAGCTGGAGTCCTGCTTCAGTCCCATGGAAGGGTGACATCGTGGATGTGACTTACGAACTGTAACATCATGGGTGAACCCTTCAATCTGCACCCTGCCCAGGCACGTGTGGAGAACTGACTCATTGATGGACTTTGGTTTGACCTAATCACAGCTTACACCTGCTATTACCATGCCCGAGGGGGGGGGGGGGGGGACCTTGGACCAGCTGACCTTGGACCCTCAGAGGTTTTTTTTCTCCCTACTTAGGAGTTTTTGGTTCCTCTCCTCTGTTGTCATGTGGCACTTTCTTTCTTTCTTTCTTTCTTTCTTTCTTTCTTTTTTTCTTTCTCTTTTTCTTCCCTTTTCCTTGTTTTTGTAATTATTCTGTATAAATAATGCAGTAAAGCTTCAAAACACACCCATGTAGAGTGCCTTAGGGCAGCTTCTGTGAAGCATGATAATATCAGTACTCAGAATAAAAGCAGCAGCCTGGCTCTCTGTACTCACTGCACTCTCTATACTCACTGTACTCTCTGTACTCACTGTACTCTCTACACTCTCTATACTCACTGCACTCTCTGTACTCTCTGCACTCTCTATACTCACTGTACTCTCTGCACTCTCTATACTCACTGTACTCTCTGTACTCACTGTACTCTCTACACTCTCTATACTCACTGCACTCTCTGTACTCTCTGCACTCTCTATACTCACTGTACTCTCTGCACTCTCTATACTCACTGCACTCTCTGTACTCTCTGTACTCACACGACGTCGTTGAGTTCCAGGCGGGTGTCAGGGGAGGGGTTGATGAGGATGTAGGACAGTGTGTTGCCCTGGTCCGCCTTCTCATCTGACAGCAAAAAGACACATAGGACATGGTGAAACACAGAGCTTGACTCCAGTGTACAGGAAGTCATACTTCACATAGAAAGATAATCTCCATTATGGGCCAGGTGCATTTAGTCATTTAGCCCTTAGAGGGAAAGGTAAAATGGCAATTAATGCGAGCCCATTATAAGTGAGCATGGTTATCCTGAAGGATGTGGAATCATCCAGGATAACAATGTCTATCCACAGGACGGCAATGCTGACTGAATGATCTGAGGAGTGTCAAAAGTTTGTAAACTTGGCCAGTCATCCCAGTTTGGGAGCTTTCAATCACCAACATCAACACTCAAAAACATCTTCTTGTACATTTCGGCAGTACACACTCTGATCTTAATGCAAGTAGCTCTAACCACAAACCATGAAATAACCTCAAAAGAAAGACAAGGAAACAAAGAGATAAATGCTTGCAGACTCACTGTATCCCGATGGAGACAGGCCCAGGTGCTTCATGCGCGTGCGCACCAGCGCGTTCAGCTCCTGCCGCTCTGAGCGGCGGAACAGCGTCAGCCGCTGCTGGTTGATGCGCTCGGCGGCACCTGCGGGACCCTTGGCCCCCCCAGGGCCTCGCCCGCCTTTGCGGCTCAGCCGTCGCGCCCACTGCATGCTCTTCCGTCGCAGGAGTGGGTGATCGGGCACCGAGGATGGCGGGGGGGCCAGAGGCTCGGAGGAGGTGGAGTTGCGGTGGGAGGGGCCCGTGCGGCAGAGCAGCGGCTCCCGGGGCTCCCGTGTGTCCTCGTACTCCTCCACGTTAATGGAGACCTGGGACTGTGGATGGGAAAAGGCCACGTTGGCACACAGACACTGGCTTCCTCACCTGGGGCATCTTTGAACAAACAAAAGTCAGCCCTTTCTCTGAAGGTAAGGAACCAGCCATAGTTTCATCCAGCTCAGCACTTAACAAACACCCTCTAGATGATCTAGGTGTCCTGAAGTCCCTCTTTGAGCTCTTCTTGTTCTCTCTTGCAGGCTCTCAATAAGATGATTATGTAAGCACTATGGATCTTTTAGATGATTGTATGTGAATCACCAGCTTTTCTGAATCCTTAGCCTCCTCTGAACTTGGACTCTATTTTGGCAATCTAACACAAAGCGCAAAGCACAGGTAACATTTATGGTCTTCTCCAAATCTCTATTTTGACGACAGAAAAAACAGACTTTGCACCAGTCTAAGGTACAAAAAGTTGTCCTATATTTCTTAGTTATTCAGAGCCGTGCTCTGTAACATCCAGCAAGCCATTCAGAATAGCACATCACGTCACCTTCAAAAGGCAGCTAGGCCTCATCCTTATCCCTGCTATGGACCCCTGCCTCATTCCTCATGTCCCAGGGTGAGGGTTTGTCAGCGATGTCGGCAGGGAAGAACGAGAAGAATGATTGGAGTCTCCATCTCCCAAAGAGGGAGACAGGGGCATGCCATTCATAATAGGCACTCCTGTGCCCACACCTGCCCTGCAAGGCCCCTCAGGGCCCACCAATCCTTGTTTCTGCCCCTGTCCCTGTTCTCACCCTGGAGGTCCTGCTGCTCTGGTGACACCCCCTTATCCTGCATTTCTGGTGGCGCCCCCCTGCTCCTGTCAGTGTCAGTGCTCCCCAGCTCTCTGGACTCCTCAGTGTCTTCTGATCTCCAAGGTCTTCCAAGACTTGAGAAGACCCACATCCCAGGGTCGGCACCCCGCATCCCGGGATCTAACAGAAACCCAGGCCTGCCTTGGGTTCCACCTGTGTTGCCCCAGTTTTTGATCCCATGCCCTGCTCCGGTTCTCTTGCCAGTGTTTGTTTAGTCCCAGTACTGTAGCTGTGTCTTGTGCCTGATGGTTTCTCCAATTTAACATTTATCTTATCTCTTCTAGTTTTGTAATTTGAAGTGCCCCTACTGTTCTTGTCTGTGTCCTGGTCTCCTAGTTTGTACAAGTTCTGTGCTGGTCTGTGTTTGGTGTGGTGAGTCCCATTGTCCCTTGTCCCCATGGGGTTCCTTGCACCTTGCCTAGGGTTGTCCCTGGTCTGAGTCTGGTGTGCATTCTTTCTCATTGTCTTAGGTCTGTGCTGTGCCATGGTGTGAATCTACGGCTGTCTTGTCTTGTCCTCTGTTCCCCTGGTCTTGAGTCGTTCTCTGCCATTGTTTGAGGTTTTGTTCGCCTACGTTCTGTCTGGCTTTTGTGCTGTCTTGCTGTGTCCAGCGTCTTCACCCTGTCAGTCCACCGTATTGTGTGGACCCTTCCCGGTTTCTCTTTCATTTCTAGAGGTCACACTTTTGGGGAGGATGGTACCTTCATGTCCTGCCCTACCTGATCCCCCTACTCTAACAAGTCATACCAACTGCTCATCTTACCTCTTGTTCCAGCCCTTATTTGTTTCTAGATCCATTTAATCCTTATTAATAAACCTTCCTTTGTTTGCCAAATGCATGTTCCTGCGTCTTCAGTTCCATCTACCCATGAGAGTTTCCTTCACTGTTTGCAAATATACATCTATAAATATTCAGTAAAGCCATTTTCACAATCGCAAAAAGCCTTGGCATTGCTCTAAAACAGAAGCCTCACAACCATTTAACAGTAATGTTGAAGCTGCTTGCAAAGCTCAAGCCACTACAAAGCCTACTAATCCATGGCCTGAAGGAGATTCCCTGCAACTGCAGGTTTGCTTTTGAAAGGACAAATTGGAACATTTTTGAAAATCAGTACTTCTAGATACATACAGAATTGTGTTGACAATATCACAGTTAAAAAACTGGAGAGTGTTTCAGAGAGTCATCAACACAACCCAGAAGATCATCAGCTGCCCACTGCTCCTGGCCTGAAGAGGGCTGCTCAGCCTGCATCCCAATCTCCCGGCATAAAAGGGGTCCCTTCTTCCCGGTCACCTCCAGGTGTCCCAGCTTCACCTCATTCACCTCCAGTTGTCCCGGCTTCACCTCATTCACCTCCAGGTGTCCCAGCTTCACCTCATTCACCTCCAGGTGTCCCAGCTTCACCTCATTCACCTCCAGGTGTCCCGGCTTCACCTCATTCACCTCCAGGTGTCCCGGCTTCACCTCATTCACCTCCAGGTGTCCCGGCTTCATCTCATTCACCTCCAGTTGTCCCGGCTTCACCTCATTCACCTCCAGGTGTCCCGGCTTCACCTCATTCACCTCCAGGTATTCCGGCTTCACCTCATTCACCTCCAGGTATTCCGGCTTCACCTCTTTCACCTCCAGGTGTCCCGGCTTCACCTCATTCACCTCCAGGTATTCCGGCTGCACCCTGCTTGCCTCCAGATTTCCTGGTTTCGCCCTGCTCACCTCCAGGGGCCTCATGTATGTTGCATACACGCTCACACCGAGATGTATAAAACCAAACGTGGCATAATGCTACACATATGTTCACGGCAGCCTCTGACCATGCATATGCACATTTCTGCTTGGTTTTGTAAGTGGGTGGCACCAAGTGTGCTGCTGTTTCTCTGTGGTTTCCCTGTATTTCTTATATTCGCAACCATGACACAGGCTTTATAAAATGCACCAAAATTAACTAATGTAATGCACTTCTAAGTCAATTTAGATTTCCAAGAGCTATCCTTGTGGAGCAGTGTGCTGAACTGGGGCCAGTTTTATAAGAACAGACTTTGAGGAATTGTGCTCTACCTGTTCCATTGCAAGTTCTGTCCAAACTGGGGTCTTTAGCCACAAGAGCTTTTCAACATGAACTGGCTGAATGGGTATTTCTCAGTCAACACTGGGGATGGTATTATCCACTTGCCATCCAGTGAAAGGAACTCTTAATGCTGCAGCTGTCACGCACACCGGTCAGGCGATCGCCACGGGGACCCGGACGTAGGCGATCGCCACGGGGACCCGGACGTAGGCGATCACCAGGAGGACCCGGACGTAGGCGATCACCACGAGGACCCGGGCGTAGGCGATCGCCTCGAGGACCCGGGCGTAGGCGATCGCCAGGAGGACCCGGGCGTAGGCGATCGCCAGGAGGACCCGGGCGTAGGCGATCGCCTCGAGGACCCGGACGTATCGTACGGAAGATAAATAGCCTCCTGAGATCCCACCCATTACTAAATTCCATCCATCCATCCATCCATTTTCCAAGCCGCTTATCCTACTGGGTTGCGGGGGGGTCCGGAGCCTATCCCGGAAGCAACGGGCACGAGGCAGGGAACAACCCTGGACAGAGGGCCAGCCCCATTACTAAATTACTTTTCTAAATAAATATTGAAAGGTTGTGTTGACTAATAGGATCAACTCTGCAAAATAAAAGAAAAGTTGGTGTGTATTTTCTCTCAAGGTGTGTCTTGCGAGATCCTTGTTCTTTGTTCAGGTTACAGAGCCTCTCACTGTAGAGCTTCACATTTGCAATGCTTTAAATTTCCTGGTGCCTTTGAATTTCCTGGTGTGACACAAAAGGAATTTCGTGGCTATGCATGCACACAGCAAGCGTGTATGAGCGTGTACCTCTGACACAGGCAGCGTGCGTGACTCTGTCCTGTAGATACCAATGGCGATGTCTCCAGAGGAAGAGCAGAGCTTCTGGTAGAGTCTGCCATATGTGCGGATCCAGAGGTCCTCCTCTGTGATCTTCATCTGCCAGACACAGGCAGCAGAACCTCATCCACCACCTCCATTTTTGCACCATGTGGTTTTTCTGTTCGTGCTTAGTGTAAATACTCACGGCACACAAGAAGCCTGAACCCGGAGTGGAGTCGAGTCCCAGGAGCAGCCGGGTTATGGAGATCATGTAATCCTTCACAAAGGACTGCAGACATGAATGCAGAGAGAGAGAGAGAGACTTTGACTTTTAAAATCTCTTTATTGACACAAATGCACAACTAATCCTTACTTAAATGAAAAAGAGAAAAAAAACAACACAATAAAGTAGCAGCTCCAGCCAGCACAATCACAACACAGCACAAGGACGTGGCCTCGGGCAAGGTGAGGCAGGACCGGTTTACCTGGTAAAGCAGTGTGTCGAGCATGCTCACACTGAACACCTTCCCCGCGGCGAAGGGCAGCCGGAACATGAAGACCAGGTTGGAGCCTTTCTCTCGCTCCTTCTGTGTGGGAGAATGGTGGAATGGGGTGGGGACAGTGTCAGAGAGGTACACTGTCTCTGAAATGGAGCTAGATCCACCCAAACAGTCAACAGCAGGTGGTATAAGGAACGCACAGATTTTTAATATCTGGAGCAAGACAGGAAAAGGTACAGCTGACGCATTAACAAGCGCGTTCAGTGAAGCTGTACTGTTTACATTCCAGGTGGAGCTCTGAAGGTCATGCTGCTTCAACCTAACCTAGTCAGCGGCTCGATATCTAATCAGCACAGGACGTATTTTATTGTACTTAGGTACACGATACCAGTAAATAGACCAGACACACCTGCATTTAATGCATTAATCTATAGTTTAGTGTTACTCACCTTATAGTAATAGGCCTCAATGCAATGAAGTAATGCATCTCAAATATCTCAACAACCAACAGAAGTGTTCAATATTTCAAAGTTTTCTCAAATTTTAGATTTTCCAAAACAGCCCCATTTTCCTCAATGATAGAAGAGCAGACTCTTGGCATTCTTTCAACCAGCATTCCGGAGGCCTGTATCACGAAGCAGGACCCTGGAATGCTTGTCCAACAGTCCTGAAGGAGTTTCCACAAGTTCTGGGCTCAGGTTGGCTACCTTGCTCTTACTCTTCAATCCAACTCATCCCAAACCAGCTGAATGTGGTTTAAGTTGGGGGATTGTGGGGGCCAGGTTATCTGTCACAACGCCCCATCACTTTCTTTGTTCACAATATAATACAGTTCTTACATAACCTGGAGGTGTGCTTAGCGTCATCATCTTGTTGAAAAACAAATGATTGAGTAAGTGTGTCCAGACTTATAACTGGTATTCTATTTTGAAGGATAATGGCTGCTGTCCAGAAGATATACAAAAGCAAGGCTTCAGGTCCTGCTTATGTTTAATGTCACTTTACACCACCTGCTGGTCCTGTGACATAATGTCCAGCACCCACCTTCTCCAGTCTGGAGAGGGCCAGAGAATAGTGGTCCTTCACCTTGAACTGCATGAAGCGCATGTTAGCTGGGTGGGTGAGCTCTGTGATGATGCTGAGGGCAGGGAAGAGCCTGGGAAAAAGAAAGAAATACAGTGAGAAAGGGAGAGACGGGGAAGGGAGGAGAAGGACACACACAGACAGAAAGAAAGGGACGCAGGGAGACAGAGGGACAGGGAAGAGAAGGACACACGGACAGAAAGGAAGGGATGCAGGGAGAGAGAGGGACAGGGAGAGACAGGGAAGAGAGGAGAAGGACACACAAGGACATCTTTACTTTTAACATATTTTTAAAGTATATTTCTGTATTTTCAGGACTTGTTTTGTGAACTTATTTTTGTTTTGTTATCCTTTCTTACATATTCTGGAGTAGCGGCAATCTAATCTCACTGCTGGTGTACCAGGACATTCATGCATGTGACAAATAAAAATCTCGAATCTTGAGGATGTAATACCTGTGATTAGAAGGTCACCAGTCCAAATCCCATGGTCAGCAGAGTGATGTCACTGTCGGGCCCCTGATCAAGGCCCTTAACCCCCAGTTGCTGCTGGGACTGTGTGACCCTGCTTTCACAAAAATCTTAGTCCCTTTGGATAAAGGTGCCTGCTAAGTAAGTACGATGTAAAAATGTCCTGGTTGTAGAATTTGCTTGCTGTTGTGTTCCCTTGCTTTTTCTGTAATCTGACTGGTGGGATGGAACTGGCTCTGCCAGGAAGCAATGGTGTCCGTGTGAGTCTGGCATTGCTGACTGTCACCTTGTCTTAATGGGACAGGGTCAGTGCCCACCTCACCATGTCCTTGTGTCTCTTCTCCATGTGGCCAGCAGCCATCGCTGGCCATCCCTTTTGTCGTTTCATTGTCTTTGGCCCTAGCGTGTTACTCTGGTTCCTGGGACTGCCACATGGCTCAATGGGTTAAGTGTGTGGTACAGAGGCTGGAACCCTCTAGTCATGAGTTCAAAGCTGGCCAGGAACCAACCTCAGCTGTTTCATTTAATTATTGGTTTTTCTGTTCTTCCTAGTGTTTATTAGTTCTGTGTTCTCCTTGTGAAGCTTGTGCCTTGTTCCACATGTTCCTTTATTTTCTATGTGTTGAATTCCTGATGTTTGATTAGTGTTTCTTGCAGTGTTTGTTGGAGTTTCCCTAAGAAGAAGAACTAAGAAGTTCCATTCACAGCCAACCGGGCACAGATTCATCAGCCTATTTTAGGCTTCAGTGACCATTCCCTTTATATGATAAGATGTTTTAAAAATAAACGCCCTGGATTAATTTGTGAAATGCGCATGTCAGTCCCTTGATTTTGTACTTAGTAAATAGACACAAATAGACACTTAATAGACACAAAGAGACATACAGTGGCTCAGCTCAGTGCAACACTCAAGGCCCACCTAAAGAGAGTCTGGACGTTGACGATGGTCTTGGCATCAGCCATGTAGTCCTCCTCGGCGATCATGGAGCTCTCCTTGTCCACCACCACCATGGTGTCAGCAAATGTGATGCCACAGCGGAGCAGGCTGTCCAGACTGAAGGGCAAGAGGAGGGAAATATGAGTGGAGATGTGAGGGTCAGAGGCAGGATGGATATGACAGTGGCTACTCAATGACTAACTAGAGAGAGGGCAACTTTGGTGAGAAGTGACTACAAGACACCTAGTCATATCAAGTCTTCATGGGTTGCTTACTTGTCAATGGAGCCCACGGTGTAGAAAACCATGGGGAAGCAGCAAATGGCCTCCAGGAAGTAGGCCTCAGGCCTGCGAGCAGAGAGACGCCCCACAGAGTCACAGCAGCACTTCCAGGAATATAACCACTGCTTCTTTAATTTGCACTTGAGGACCAGTGCTTTTGATTTATCTGAATCACAATGGGTTTATAGGCCACATAAGTTCACACTTAAAAGGCATTTAGCTTGCAATTAACTCACAATCAACATTGAATGGTAAATAAGCTAAAAAAAAATCATGAAGCAAGATTGCTTGCTTAGCATGACAACTTGTTAGGATTAAGGTAGTCTGAGCTAAACACAAGTGAACGAAGATAAAGTCCAATTAAACTGGGGCACCCCAATCCTGACGAGCTATCCAGTTAAGCAAAAAAATCCAGTTAAGCAAAAAAATCCAGCTTTGTGATACAGGCCCAAGCTCTCTGACTGCTAAGCACTGCAACAGTTTGCTGACCCTAGCTTTGTCTCCCATGGCTTCTGTAAAGTGCTGGGCTCCCAACGTTAAACACTGGGGCCCCTGTAAAGTGTTGCCCCCCCTGGATCTGACAGGGTTTCCATGCCCCTACTGCACCCTGATGATAAGCTGTGAGTAACTCACGCTTTTGCCGTGCTTAAGTCATGTATCTAAGTGCATCTTCAGCTAAGGATCAGAAGGGCCACAGTCCAGCACCATTCCCAACATCCAACCCAAAACAGTAAACATTACGTTAAAACACAGTAACATTAACCTTCCTAAATCTGTCTACTCGCACACGTAGGTCATGCTTTTCCTGATCACAGAGTTCTTCATTGGCTAATCCTCCTGAATCCCACCCCATTCCCTGCAGAACCACCCACGGGCTCTCCAGCAGCAGCACAATCGGATTCAGCTCCTTCTTGGGTCTGTAGTATGCCCGCAAGGGCACCAGGAAGTTGTAGAGGCCGTTTCCAGCACGCTCTGCCGATACAATAATCAGCTTGTTCTTGAAGCCGTAGGAGCGGGCATCCTCGTAGGGCACGTGGTGGCAGCCCTGCAGGAGACGACGAGATTGAGAAGCGATGCCGGTCACCCAGAGGGGCCAGCGGGGGAGCGTCTCCACCAAGGTGCCTCACCTTGTCCAGGCGGAGGCAGCAGAAGGACACCTTGTCCTTCAGCAGGTGGCAGAGTGTGGGCGAGCTGCCGATGTAGGGCGAGTTCAGGGGGTAGCCCTTCACCCACCTGCCGCAGAGAGACAGTGACACGACACCTTCACATCCGCGTGGCCTTTCAGATGCCGATGAAAGAAAGAAACACCAGGATACCTAAACCTCCCTGAAGAGTGTGTGAGCAGCAGTAGTCTAATGAAATTAAATGCTGCATAATTTGGCATTTACAGATGCATGAAACAGATACAAGGGGGAATGTGTTTTTTCAAATATTCTGTCTTGCAGGCCTTGATATTTTAAGATGCACAGAGGTGGAGACAAAGCTTTGGGTCTGTGCACAGGGTCAGTCATTCATCCAGCATTAGAGCTCTAGAGCATTTTGGGGGTGTGTGTGGAGGGGGGGGGGATTATAAACAGCGACATTCTGATCACAGGCATAGAGGTCTAACCTGCTGAGCCACTTGCCTCCCCCCACCAAAAATGTTTGTGTCAGAAGTGGTATTTGAACCCAGTCCTCCATATGAAGGCCAGAATACCCACTGTGTAAGGTGACTGTCCTTGTGCCTGATGCCTTAAAACATTCAGCCATCCTGACACCGGCTTGGTCCTTCACCGGTATGTAACTCAATCTTTCCACACTGTGTCCCCCAATCAGAGGCGCATCTTGTCAGCAGGCAGGGCAGGCAGCTGCTTGGGGCCCCCAAGCCACTAGATGGCGAACGAGA
>JAODJU010000095.1:857648-870171 GCA_026776725.1 Gnathonemus echidnorhynchus
CCTTTGGCTGGGCTGAGACAGCCGCAGTGAGCTGAGCCTTTGGCTGGGCTGAGACAGCCGCAGTGAGCTGAGCCTTTGGCTGGGCTGAGACAGCCGCAGTGAGCTGAGCCTTTGGCTGGGCTGAGACAGCCGCAGTGAGCTGAGCCTTTCCCTCTGCAGGCACAGGTAGGACTGGCTGAGCCCCACACCTGGCTCTCCACTCAGCACACGAATGTTCTCCCCTGCCGGCTGTAACTGCCAGTGTCATGGGTTTGCTGTCTGGGCAGAGGTGCACTAACTGCGGACAGGCAGGGCAGCTACTGTATGCTGCCATCCAGTAGTAGATAAATGAAAAAGAAATAAATGAATAAATAAATAAATTGACAGAAGAAGCATGCGGTATGGATAGTGGCCCACTTCTGTATGCAGGAAGGTAAGCCAGATTATGTCTAAAAATGAATTCTTCTTGCCTGTTTTTCAATGATTGGGTGGCTATACATGGTCAGATTTTAATATTAAAGGGGACATCATATTACTTACTCAACGTTTTAATAGTAACAAAGCGATCTTAGCCGATAGTACACCGTAAACTATGTAATATTTTCGGGAAAGTGAAATATTTGTCTTAAGTGTTGTATATTTGATGTACAAGATATTTAATCGATGGCATCTTACGTGAAATCACAAAAGCCTCATAAATTTATGTTTGCTGTGGTCACGTCAAAGAGCCCATAAGGTGGTCTAATTTTCCAACCAAGCTGGGACTTGAAATAATACTGATATTTTTTACGAGAAGATGAAGAGTTAAATACTCCACTGCTAAATCTCCTGGGTGAGATTTCGACAGGAAATCACCAGAGAAAAATAAACGTTGTTGGATGTCTTTCATTTATAACATCTCCCTGTTATGGATGCAAACTGTCATAATACATTAATACAGTCTACTGTATCTACAAAGCGTCAAATTCCCAGTGTCAATGACAGTCTAGCTTTCTACTTCATGGAGACTGCAAAATAACATAAAGAAGCTTTGGTGATCACTTATAATATCAATACCCTTTCATGTATTATACGCCAGCGCTCAACGAGGTGCATTAAATCGCAGCTGTTTTCGGTCATAACTCAGTAATTCTGATGAAAATTAAGGCGGAGATCGGAAGGCATCAGCGCGCTTTTCTCGGCAGTCGCACTTACTCCTGACTGACTTTGGACATGAACCGAGGCCACCGACATCACGGTTTAAACTTGCTCTGACAGTATAAAAATAAAATAATTGTTTTATATCAGAGTGAATAAATAAACGGTTTAAATCAGATCAACAAATGGCACAAGGGTTTGCGGAGCGGCTTCTCGAGATCGTACGCAATCGGAGCCTGCTAGACTGGGACCTGTTGCACGAATACGGTCCATAAAAAGGAGCGCCATCGCTGCTGTGACATTATAACACTCACAGAAATCATGTATATTCCATATACCCTACACATGCATGTACACGACGTGCCGCAAATCCTTGGCCAATTCACTTTTATGAGGTTCCACGCGATCAAGTCATTTAACATATGGTTCACGTGTATTCCATGCAGGGATTACAGAGATCTAGAAATAAATATTCATTTTACGCAGAAACGCGTAGAACAGAACTACCGTGCATTGATTCTTACCTGTCATCTGCTTGCCAATCACCGAGCAACAGGTCGCGGAAGCGGTACCGCGGCGGCAGCGGCAGAACGTCCTTCTCCAGCTCCACCATGCTGCCGGACAGGCGAGCGGCGGCTTGATAAGCGGCAGGCGCAGATTCGTGTCTCTCTTCACTCCCGAAATCTCAGCTCATGTGCTGTTGGATTAAGACCATCGATGAGCGAGGGTCTCCTACCCAGTCGGAGCTGGTCCCATGTGCCGCAGATCGGAGCTGCGCGCCTCTTCTAGCGGCGCCCGGTGCCCCGGAGCGGTCCATCGTTACGTGCGATCGGTGCGCTGGGCGTCATTATCGAGGCGCCCGGGGGGCTGTGAACTCACACGGCGGCACTCGACAGACGGTGGGACTTGTCAGTGGCCGGTTTTCTTTTAAAGTTCACACACCCACGCACACAGCAAGACAGGGCGATGGGGGGGTGGTTGGGGGGTGGGCGTTTATGTTATTCTAGAAAATGGATTTAAAGTCCAAATGCTCCTTTTTGCATGCATGCCGTCATGTTCTGCTGCTGTGTTTGCTATGTACTATATTGTCTGCATAGGCCCCGTAAGGCATTATTCATTTCATTAGCTTATTGTATCTCAGGATGTAACTTGATTTGCACTTTTATTTACTGTTCAGTCTATCTGTGGAGCATTTTGAGTGTTTGAAGGTGGACCACAAAGATGAGCTGATGCTGCTTACAGATTTTCAGCCCTTATTGGCCAGCACAGGATCTGGAAACAGAAATATCGAATGTTTCTACATCCTGGGGCTGTCTGAGGCACCACTGAGGCGAATAAGCTTCTGAAGCCTGGGAGGGTGATGAGCTGCTCAGTGCTGCAGACAGACAGGCTGCTCAGTGCTGCAGACAGACAGACTGCTCAGTGCTGCAGACAGACAGACTGCTCAATGCTGCAGACAGACAGCCAGACTGCTCAGTGCTGCAGACAGACAGCCAGGCTGCTCAGTGCTGCAGACAGCCAGGCTTCCAGTACTGCTGCCCCCTCCACTTTTCTTACATCCCTCCTCCCAGCACATCTCCTTCTCCTCCCACAGGAACTCCTTGTGGTGTCCACCTTCCACGTTGTTCAGTATAAATGAATCTCCATTCACACAGGCCTGTTGGTGCTTCAGAGCATCTAGCAGGGCTCAGAAACACATTGGGTTCCATCTATCCCCCGTCTGCCAGCACTTCTATACTATTCATTTTGATTTCTTTTTTCAAGCCATCTTTACTTTCTTGTTGGAAATTATAAAGTAGTTGACTATAATCAATAACTGCATTCAGCATGGCTGATGAGAACTTTCAGTGCAGTCGACTCACAGGAGGGCATTTTCTTTATTATTTACAATACCAGAAAATTCTCTGTTTTAAGGGTCTTCTGGCCAAAGCCAGCCAGTTAATGAGAAATAGAAATATAAGCCCATGAAAACATCACATTGAAATAATGAATTATACAAGATGAAACAGTGAGAGGCAGGGAGCAGCTTAATAAACACTGAAATTAGAGTCAGTACAAGCCCAGTCAAGACACTGCAGACCCACAATAATCCAGCTGGATCATTAAAAACTAACTTTATGTCTTTAATTGCAGTTCTATCAAGCAATTCCTTCTGAACATATGGCGAAAGATGGCTGATAATCAAACATACAACTCATTAAGCATTCATCATTTACTCTCTCCTGTGTTCCGAAATAAGGGCAACAGTGACAATGCAGAAGAGGGAGTCATATGGAGTGTAAGTGTGGGTCTTAGAGTGTAAGTGTGGGTCTGAGAGTGTAATCATGAGTCAGGGTGTAAGCGTGGGTTGGAAAGTGTAAGGGTGGTTCTGACAGTTTAAGTGGGAGTCTGTAAATGTGGGTCTGAGAGTGTAAGAGTGAATCTGAGAGTGTAAGTGTGGGTCCGAGAGTGTAATCATGAGTCTCAGAGTATAAGTGTGGTTCTGACAGTGTAAGTGTGAGTCTATGTAAATGTGGGTCTGAGAGTGTAAGAGTGAATTTGAGAGTGTAAGTGTGAGTCTCAGAGTGTAAGTGTGGTTCTGAAAATTTAAAAGCGAGTCTGAGAGCGTACATGTGGGTTTGAGGATATAAGCATGGGTCTGAGAGTGTAAGTGTGAGTCTCTGCGTGTAAATGTGGGTCAGATAGTCTAAGTGTGATCCTGAGAGTGTACACAAGGGTCTAACAGTGTACATGTGGGTCTGAGAGTATAAGTGTGGATTTGAGAGTATAGGTGTGGATCAGAAAGTGTATGCATGGGTCTGAGAGTGTTTGAGAGTGTAAGGGTTGGTTTGGGGTTGTCTGATGTGCAGATATTGGCCCAAGGGCACATCTAATCTGAAACCTGATGGACCTGTTTGAGATTATTTGCCTATTTAACTTCTGTTTGCGATTTAATAAGAGATGCTACTTCTGCACAGATTTATGTGAGATGTTGCTCTCGTCCAGCTTTCATTACATCCCATGTGAAGTCTTTGGGGTTGTAGGGTACGCTCTGTACTCTACTACAGGTCTGCTCACACGTTGGGATCCCCAGAACTTGAAGCTGGAATCTTCTTTGACCTTCTAGACATGCTGATGATCATGATTGTTGCATTGAGAACCGGTAGATGAAGATGAGAACAGGCAAAGGAATCTATGTTCTATCTATCACATCTGCACCTAATCCCTGTGATGCCTGAAACAGGGCATTGTTCTCCCAAATAATGATCCTACTCCCTGTGCAACCCCATAATACATGGCTAATTGCACCTAATTGGAATTTCACAGTCTGCTGCTGTTTTGTGGTGTTGATGACATTTGTAACAGTCATGTATTACTTTGTAACACAGGAGTTGCTTTGCATAATAGTTTCATCTAAATAAAAACATCTCTATCACTCACGAATGCTTATCCTGGTCAGAGATGGTTCCAGCAAGCACAGGGCACGATGCCGGGGTCCATTGTGGACAGAATGCCTGTTAATAATTCCTGTATTTTGACACCCTTGATAAGTGATGGTAATAGCTGCTATATTATTTCCTCACCACTTTTCAAGGTCTGTGTTGTGAATTGAAATGTAGAGTAAATAAATATGGAAGTATAACATAGACTTTATAGATTCTTGTCCGTTATTCACCGAATCTATTGGAGGTGTTTGTTTCACTGACGGTCATTCAGAGACAGTGACCGGGGCACCACAGCCCAAGAACAACGTGCAAAGGTGAAAACAATCATGAAGGCCAGGGCGGGGAACATGGACACTTTTCTTGGTGCTGCAAATATGCACGACAGAGCCATATACCCACATATATGGATACATTTTTCTCTTGCTATTTTGATAAAACACCTGTTTCCCTAAGAATTATCGTTACAGCAACAGATTGGACCATATAAAAAACTACACCTAGAAAACTCAGATCCCTCTTCCAGCTGTTAGCTAGTTTGAGGGGGGAACAGATGCCAAAGAGAACATGAAAAATTAATGTTCTTATTATTCATAGCCTGTCATGTCAGATCATTAATCTGTTTCTTGGCAGTGGTTCTGAAAACACCAGTTACACTTAGGTGATGCTACATTTAACTGTGTGTTGAAATCTATGCATTGAATCATAATTCTCTGTGATGCTAAGAAAGAGCTAATAGAACAAAATAGGTTTCTGAGTGCCAGAGATGTACCACACAAGGGCCAGGACAAGCTCGTCACACCTGCTGTCACAAGCCAGCTGCTTGATGTGCTTGTCTCACCCATTTAAGGGCCAAATCCACATGTGCAGAGACAAAGCACCCCAGTCGTAAGCACTGCAGATGCCGCCGTCAGATGAGAGGCTGATGTGGAATCCTTGGAAATTGGATGTTCTTTGATAAGTTAGTTGCCTAGTAGCCATGGTAACAGCGTAACGTGCCCAAAATATCAAAGAAAGAAGTGCATTTCCTACCAAACTGACAGTGTATCAGGCAACATTGTCTCTGCAATCCTCACAACAGCAAAGAAAAGGCAAAATACTGTGTGTGGGAAGGATCAGCAGGCACTGCCAGTCACTGAGCTCTGGTGGGAGGGATCACTGGGTACTGCCAGTCACTGAGCTCTGGTGGGAGGGATCACTGGGCACTGCCAGTCACTGAGCTCTGGTGGGAGGGATCAGCAGGCACTGGCAGTCACTGAGCTCTGGTGGGAGGGATCAGCAGGCACTGCCAGTCACTGAGCTCTGGTGGGAGGGATCAGCAGGCACTGGCAGTCACTGACCTCTGGTGGGAGGGATCAGCAGGCACTGCCAGTCACTGACATCTGGTGGGAGGGATCAGCAGACACTGGCAGTCACTGACCTCTGGAGGGAAGGATCGCCGGGCACTGACAGTCACTAGTCACTGACCTCTGTGAGGCAGGATGGGCACTGCCAGTCACTGACCTCTGGAGGGAAGGATCACCGGGCACTGCCAGTCACTTATCTCTGGTGGGATGGGTCACTGGGAACTACCAGTCACTGAACGCTAGTTCAGTGAATTTCATGTTGTAAATTCCAGTTAGGCTGAATTGAATAGCGGATGATTGTGCATGCTTAATCCTGGCCCCAGTAGGTTTGAGGCCTTGTTCCCCCCACCAGCGGCTGTCAGGTGCCTCAATGTGCTTTTCTTGTTGATCATGGTTACTGTCAACCGCTCTTCTCATGTTTTCTGCGTCCTATGAGCTCATCATCCCTATTGCTTTCATTGCTCAGGAATTATTTTTCAATTATGTTCGTATTTGTGCATTACAAGAAAAAGTACCAAAATCCAGTTTCTGCTGCAGTAATATGGATTTGGAAAAGATATGCTTAATCATTGGCACATTTCACAAATGTTTTGTTGTATCTAAAAAAAAGAGTTTGGTTGCAGCTTTTCGTACCACTACATGAATTCAGTAAGAGCATGCTTGTTACAGCTGGGTAAGCGTAAATGCTGCTGATTTCCTGACCTGCAGTAAATCTGGGTTTGTCATACAGAATAAAAAGGAGGTTCAGGCAAAGTTCTGCAGCTGGAGCGGCGGCAGGCCGGAGGCCACAGGCTGGGACAGCGGTCATGTGCATTGAGCTGAATGTGAAGGGTGTGGAGGCATGGCAGATGGGGCTCCGGGGTAGACCTGGGGGAGCGAGATTGGGTCCTTCCCCGCACTTTTGGGACACTGGTGGTTCAGGCTAGAGACAGCAGTGCTCTCTGGACCTCCGTCCTGCGGGGAAGGTTAGCGGCTCCCAGCTCTGCACTGTTGGCATTCCGCATGGGCTCTCCCTGGGGGTGCAGGGGGTGCACACACTCTCCCCACTTCTCCTGTGGCTTCCTTAGTGCTCAGTCGGGAGGGTTTAAGAAGCGAGGAAAGCTGAACCCTGCGTACGTGTGCGTGTGATCACGAGGGAGGCTGCCGTTCATTACAGCCAATTTTAAACCAGGGTTGGATGAATAAAGCTAAAATTGCAAAAGTAAAGAGGCAAAGTGTTTCATTTTAAAAAATCATCCTTCCAGGAAAATCAACACATTCTTTGTAATTAAAAATTGGTGTGAAAGAAGCATGTTGGGAAACCGCCTGGCTCCAGAAGGATGGTGTTCCCACTGAGGCAGACCCCCTGCTGGTGACTCCAAGGGGCCCCGGGCCCCAGGGCCGTCATTTTACCATAGACAGCGCAGGCTGGAGCTGGCCTGCCAGTGATCACGCCACCTCTGAGAGCAGCACTCCTCTCATTCTCATGTGTGGACAGTCTTATCAGAGGCAACGCCTTTGTACTGTTATTGTTTCAAGTATACAGTCTTTTTCAAATTTTAATACATTTCAGTGGGTCTGTTGTTTAGTGAATATAATCCCTCTGTTAATATTTTTCTAGCGCTGGCATAAGAGAGGCTGTATTTGTTCCTGTTCATTGACTCTTTGAGCGTGTGCATGAGAGCTAAGGGGTATCAGATAGATCGCTCAGCGGTCACATCACAGACTCCATGACTGCCACTGAGTCACTGTGAAAGAATCAGAGACCAGGCCTGGACACTGACCTCACATAATCTGCTGTGTTATACAGCATGTTCATTGATCTCCAAGGTTCCTATATCCCTTTACAGAATAGAATTGTGATACATTATTGATTCCTGTGGCAGAAGTTCTCTTTTTGCCAATCCCATCTTGCTCTCCATGAGACACACAGACATATATGCAGGTGAGAGCAAGCTTGGGTGTGACGGCACAGGGTCAGCCGGTGTGCAGGGGCCTTGGAGCTTGGGGTTAAGAGCCCCACTCAGGGGCCCACAGACATGTGACTCAAACAGGCAGCCTTCCAGTCACAGGCACAGAGATTTAGCCCAGTATAAATGCTAACAGTGGTGAGAGTTTATAGCTATAAGCAGTGAGAGCTACATAAAGATATCGCCAGAAGAGCCTCAGATTATTGTGAGCCGGACAGTTTTTTTGGAAACGTCTTAACTGCGAGCTTTGATGTTTCATTTTTGCATGAACTTAAAACCAGAGCCTCCTGTTCCACATCTATTTTTATATACAAGAAAAGGGAAATATAAGTTTGTCTCATTAAACAAACAGCGTCCAGGACAAATATTAAAACACCATGCTCTGCCTTCTGAGATGATTAATACCAACGGTTCTTTTTATTGTGCATCCAGCAGCGTGTGCAGCGTGTTACATTAAACAGACAAACAGATGTCTGGGGAAGGACTGGGTATAGTCTATGCAGAGAAAAGAAATCCCAGAAAAAAGGGATGGGATACGAGCCGAGGAAGAGCCTTGGCCTGCAAAGCCGCCTCGGAGCAGACCGGCGTTCAGTAGCAGATGGGGAGGAACCCTACCTTTTCACATGCTCTGAGCGTCTGCAGGATTCGGCCACGCTTTACTCTACTGCGCCTGGCTACGTACGCATGGATATGTCATTTCCTCCATGGTTCTAAGACATTACCTCATCTCTGATTAAAATTGGTTCTATCTGACATGCCTTTATGCCACCAAACACCAAAATGCCTGTTCACCTTCTGCTGTCCCCCCCCCCCAAAAAAAGAAAAGGCAGATAGGACATTGCCAATATCTGTGTGTCACCCTCCAGGTGTAGCTAGGACCGTGCTAAATGCTAGCAGTTAGCAAGGAGTTCCGTTAGGGGTACCATTAACGCATGCCCTATGCCGCTGGCCAAAAGGTGGAACGCTGAGATTTCCATAGCGACAAGTCTTCAGAAGGAGATTGACCAACATCCTAGTCAAGCTGGAGCAACTCAAAGAAAAGGGGAAGCGGAGTCAGGCAGTCAGGAGTGTGGGCAGGAGCGGAGCTTCAGCGTTCCAGGACACAGAGAGAGAGCCACAGCATGCGCTCTACACCTGAGAGCAGCAGGTGTTTGGCAAAAACGGATCAGTCTGCATCGCATCCAAAATGGGCTGTCGGTTACAGTGTAATGACAGCTAGTAAGAGTCCTAATCCTAGTCTAAGTCTAGGAAAAGTGCGCTTTTAGCTGCATTACAAAGTTGACATTAAAACTGCAAGAGGAATACTATGCTCCTGCAGTGCTTCATCGTCTGGTTTGCCACAGGAAAAGCAGCACCAGCAGGACGTGGCCATGGAGTTTTGGGAGACACACTGGGGGTTGTTGCTGCTGAGCTCACGGTGAGCATCTCCCAGGCCCTAGTGCCCACCCAGATTGCTCACTGGGCACACAGCCCTTTGCATAAGCTGCAGTGACGCTTGAGGCTCACAGGCACCTCTCTGACAAACAGGAAAACAAAAGAACATGTCTGTCTTTCTTTCACGGTTGTTATGCAACCGTCACTCCTCACTGCGGCAAAAGCAGTACGGCTGCAAGCGGCTCTTTTATAAGGTTCTCATGATCACCTCCACTAAAAAGGCGTGTTTGATATGAGCATTTGCTGTGCCTCTTCTGGCCTGAGAGTCCCCCGTCTTCCCAGAGAAAAACACTGGTGCACTTTTGATCTCCTGTGAAGGAAGCCTTTGATAGGGCTGAAATGGTAAACTGTCAGTGAAGTCAAGAGCATCACAATGGCACTTATGGCTGTGCTGCATGCAGAACAGAACTGACTTTGATCCACGAGATTCTGCTTTTTTAGGAATTCAAGGGTAGCATTGGTCTCTGGTGTTTAACGGCTAGAAAATGCTAAACATCAAAGTAAAAGGCATTATTTCCAAGTGAATATACATGCACACATTGCTGAGTCTTGATGTGGAAACTCAGGCTGACTGCTTATGCATATCATAAAATCCTGTGTATTAACTGACTTGTAGCATTAAAATAGAACAATGCTAATATTAAAATTAATATTGTTCTGCCAGAGTTTTTTTAGCCTGTTTCTAACATAATGGACAAAAATGTTCTATGAAAGCACATCCAATGAAACAAACAAAAATATTCCTTTAAATACACACTCCTGTCCAACATGCCCTTCAGCATGCCTACCTGTTCATCTATATTTGTATTTTTTTAGGAAATATGGTGCCCCCTATAGCTGAGCTTGGGCAGTGCGATCCTGGTGACATAGAAGAAGCAGCCACTGTACAATACTTGCATGTGTTACTGTCTGAACTAAAATGTATGAAGAAATGTCTATATAAAAAGGCTGTAGTTATATAAAGCATTAAAATGATTATAGTTGTGTAAAGCTCGCCTGCAGTGCTCGGTTGGTGGTAATTCATAGCATTCACTGTTTTACACCCCAGCTTTGTGCCTGCTGTACAGATATATGCCTGCACACTGCCGGCAATGAGTCACCCTGCTTGGCTCGGCATTGACATGCAAGCAGGTTTTTTTTTAAAAAAACATTATCGTTACTTTACTCATTTACATATTTCCCTGGACGACACAATCTGTCCTTGGCAGAGAGCCAGGCCACACGGTGAACGTGCCTATCGGTACCCAGGTGATGCTGAGCAGCCGCTGTAGAGCATTGTGGGTAACAGTCCCCTTTCACCTTTGTTGCACGTTAAGCCAGTGGAGGCCCATGTTCCTGCTGTGGCCCTCAGGCAGCGCATGTGAAACCGCGTCTAAGGACGTTGCATGCTGTCACCAGCTCTCTGACACCAAGGTACTGAACTAGCAGAACAGAGGCTACAACGGGATCTTGATTTAATTACGACTGGGCTCATACCTGGCAGTTGAAATTTAACGTAGATAAATGTAAGGTAATCGATTCAGGGAGCAGAAATATAAAGTACAGATATTTTATGGGTTTCACTGAAATAAAGGTAGCTGATTATGAGAAAGACCTCGGTGTGTATGTTGATGCTTCCATGTCCCACTCTCGCCAGTGTGGGGAAGCAGTTAAAAAGGCCAATAGGATGTTGGGTTACATCTCTAGGCGTGTGGAGTTTAAGTCAAGGGAGGTGATGCTAAGATTATTCAATTCCTTGGTAAGACCACGTCCAGAATATTATGTGTCACCTTACCTTAAAAAGGACATTGCTACCTTAGAAAAGGGTTCAACATAGATCTACAAGAATGATTCCTGGTTTTAGAGGAATGTATTATGAGGAGAGGTTAGCTGAGCTGAATCTGTTCAGCCTTGAGCAAAGGAGACTGAGGGGGGACATGATCCAGGTGTATAAGATTCTAACAGGTCTGGATGCTGTTCAGCCAAATAGTTACTTCAGTATTAGTTATAATACAAGAACTCATGGCCATATGTGGAAATTAGTGGGAGAACATTTTACACTGGATTTGAGAAAGCACTAATTTACACAGTGTGTAGTTAGAGTATGGAATAGTCTTCCTGTTGTAGTGCAAGCTAAAATGCTGGGTTCCTTTAAATCAGAGCTAAATAAGATTTTAACAACTCTGAGCTATTAGTTAAGTTCTCCCCAAACAAACTTGATGGGGCAAATGGCCTCCTCTCGTTTGTAAATTTCTTATGTTCTTATGAAGGCCCTTCAAAGGAACACAATATGCATCCAAAGAACAATGGTAAATGGTAAATGGACTGCATTTATATAGCGCTTTTCTACTCCTACGAGCACTCAAAGCGCTTTACAATTCATGCCTCACATTCACCATCCACACTCACATTCACACACCGGTGGCGGAGGCTGCCATACCAGGTGCCAACCTGCACACCGGGAGCAATTTGGGGTTCAGTGTCTTGCTTAAGGACACTTTGATGGGGTCAGGAGGAACCAGGGCAGGAATCAGGTGGCTGCGCCCTGGGAGAGCCCTCCTGTCTGTTCCACGGGGAACACCATGGTCTGCGCCCTGGGAGAGCCCTCCTGTCTGTTCCTCGGGGAACACCATGGTCTGCGCCCTGGGAGAGCCCTCCTGTCTGTCTACACGGGAAACAACATGGGCTCACTTCAACCAGTGTCTATACATATTAATGGCTTGTAATCTCAGTGAAAAAGGCAGGCCATAACCGCTATCCAACAGCTATCAACTCTGTGCTCTTCCAGTGTCCTTGACAGTACTCTCCTGCAAAGTGTTAAATTATCCACAAGATCACGGCAGAGCTGTGTTAATGCATAATGCATAGTGTGTATTCAAACAAGGCGAAATTAAGCGGCGATAGTGAAGGCTTGGTGAGGACAAGTGCTGTCACAACATCAGCTTAACCTCTGCTAATAACCACCTTAAATGCTGATAAAGAATGAGGTGAGAATGAGGAACAGACATGCAATACAGCAAATGACTCTGCCTCTTTTAGGCATATGCCATGTTACAGAAAGCTGCTGGAGTTCAGGCAGATTTTCACATACACTGGCTGTAAGTAAATGCATCTGTCATGTAGGTATGGCAAGAAAGGCTATTACTGTGTGCCTGAAATTATTAAGCCCAGTGCTACTGACCCAGATAAGTATTTAGAAAATGGATGGATGGATGGATGGATGGATGAAATGATAAATACTGCTCACTGCCTACAGTGACGAAGAACAGGACAGCAG
>JAODJU010000095.1:888473-900400 GCA_026776725.1 Gnathonemus echidnorhynchus
TAAATGTTTGGTCTGCACCCCTGTGTTTCATCTGCATGTGTGATTGTGTAAATGTTTGGTCTGCACCCCTGTGTTTCATCTGCATGTGTGATTGTGTAAATGTTTGGTCTGCACCCCTGTGTTTCGACTGCATGTGTGGTTGTGTAAATGTTTACTCTGCACACATGGATGTGTAAATGTTTTGGTCTGTGTGTAGGACGGGCCTTTTCACTCCTGACCTGGCTTTCGAGGCCATTGTGAAAAAGCAGATCATTAAACTGAAAGAGCCTTGCATCAAATGCATTGATCTGGTCATTCAAGAGCTCATCAATACCGTCAGGCAGTGCACCATGAAGGTATCTCCGCAAGGAGGCTCAGCTGATGGGGGCACCAGGGGCCGGGCAGCTAGTTGTGCTGTCCCGAATACCTTCTCTTGGTGTATCCATTTAGAGTGGCTCCTCCGTATGTGACATGAATTGGTGTTTCTCAACCTACAGTCCCTGGAAGAAGTTAATTGGTCGGTAATTCAGCACCAGTTGGGGCCACCATTCCTGACAGCAGAGTGCTGCTCGTTGCCTTAATGGAGATGTATGTATGTTTGTGCACCCAGATGTGTGACAGAGTTTTTCTGACACTTTTCCTCCGTGTGATAACCTTTTATTGGAGAGAATTGTAGCTTTCACAGTGGAGCAGGGTTGAGAAGCACTAATGGAAATGTTACCGTAAAGTGTAGAAAAGCTGGCTAAGCTAATACTAAATGGACCTTCTATAATCTTAAACTTAATCCAAATCCAAGCGCCATGTGCCCCACCCGGCTAAAGTGCAGTGTGTTTTGGGGAGGGTTGCAGTGGACTGTATCTGCTCAGGCACGCTGCAGGTTTCCCCCCCCCACCCTGTTGTTTTTGAAGGGTGCCCAGCCGTTTGTGGATTTGCTGAAAGAGTAATGCTACAAAGCCCTCTGTGTACCCCCAGCCCCCCCCCATTATGGGACTAGACTGAATTTATGTCCTTGGAAAAAACAAATTCTATGATTTTGACCACAAGTATTCTGAGTCCAGCTCTTTCTGGGCCTTCACCTGGGCAGCTCCTGGCTCAAACCCAGTTCATACCCTCCGTCAGCATCTCGTACGATGGGGGTTTGGCTTTTTGTGGTGGTGTATCCCTTTGTGGAGCTCTGCCCTTGACCCGTACCTCCTGTGCTGGAGACTGGGTTTCATGTGAAAACCTGCAGCTTGTGCCCGTGATGGTTCTCGCCTGTTGGTTTATGTCTTGTGTTGAAGTGGAAGTGCAAACTAACTAACTAAACAAAGTACCTTTTTGTCTCCTATTTTTCTTGCTGTCTTCTGTCTCTCTTGTGTCCTCTCTCTGTCTTTGCTGTAAGTACATTTTATTGCTCCGCTCTGTTCCTGCTCACCTTTCCAACTCGGCCCATTCCATGTGATAAACCCCCATAATTCCGCAGGTCGGGCCTCTTCACGCCTGACCTGGCATTTGAGGCCATAGTGAAACAGCAGATCCTCAAACTTAAACAGCCTAGTTTGAAGTGTGTTGACCTGGTTTTGTCGGAGCTCACCACTCTCGTCAGAAAATGCACTGAGAAGGTAAAGACAGGAAGGGATGAATGGTTGTCGAGGGAAGGGTGGATGAGAGGACGACAAGAAAAAAAAGAGGTCCTGCCTTCCCTCAGCCTTGATTTGGCTGGCCTGTTTTCCTGTGTAGCCCCTCCGCCCCCCCGGCTCTGCTGATTACCTTCCTCCTTACTTTCTGGTCCTTGATGTCTCTCTCAAGTCATTCACTGCTCATCCCTGCACAGCAGCTACAGGATCTCTCTCCTCAGAGGCTATCCTGTTGCTCTGGTCATTGTTCCTGACCCAAATCAAATCTAAGCCAGATGGATTTACCTTCCTGACTTAGAGGAGCTGCTTGGTCTACCTCATGTGTCAACCTGCACTGTAGCTAGAGCTCAGGTTCCTTCTGGGTCTGTACTGTTACATTTACATGCTGAAAAGCATCAATGAAATAAGACCAATACATCATTTACCACAAATACCTCCCCCCTGTTGTGTTGTCTGGCCTGGACACAAAACCCCTTACACTAACTGTTCCTGTCTTCTCTGCTTGGTAATTTCATTTCTTTGTGACACTTTTAAAGTGTACTCTCTGGCATTTGAACCCACAACCTTTGTATTGTTAGTGGAATGCCCGACTTGTTGAGCTATAGGAAGCCCCCTTAGGCTGCCATTTGCCCCCAATCTGCAGATTTTCAAGGCAAGGCGTTCACCACATTGTTGTCTTTCATGCTCTCCGTTAAAGCACGAGAGTTCCATGATCACACGCTCTGATAAAAGCCAGTGTCTGAAAACGCGCCAGTCTGGCTGAATGGAATAATCACTCCATGGCTGTAACTGTAGACCAGCTCTTTCAAGACACTCTAAACCCCAGTGACGACTCATCTCAGAGGCGCCCAGAGGAAATTGTCAGACTTTAAGTGAAGGTAAAATGACTGCTTTTTTTTTCAGTTCGATTCAGAGAATCGTGATGTTTCAGCTGAAAATCAGGTCTCTTCTTGGGTCCTCACTAGGGAAAGCCCTCTCATGTCGTCATGGCCTTGTTGATGGCTTAAAGTATGTTGGCAATTGAACTTGGTTTTAAAAATGCCAGTTCACGGGCCTTCGCCTGCTCCCTCTTGGGTGGGTTAAAGCAAAAGGCCGTGGTCTCTCACGGTGCTGTACTTGTGTGGTTGCCGTGGCAACAGCTGCATGTGTCTCCACCTTGTGGAAAATGGTGGAATAGCAGGGTCTGTTTTCTTTGCCTTTCCATTCAGATGATCTCTTTAACTGCAGCTCCTCTGAAAAAACCACCTCTGGTCCCTCTTTTCTCCAGCTAACACACTGCCTAATCAGAATTTTCCCATCCACTTGGAATGACTGCAATATATACACGTTCCACCCAGCTCTATAAATCATGCATGAAGTTGGTCAGTTCTAGTTGATATGAATGAGCTGTGTTATGACGGTGGTCTGCCTTTTGGAGTATAAACCGGTTCAAGCAGGTTCTGCTGTTCTGGTGTATCAATAAAATAAAACCCAGACAAACAGGTTCATTTCAAATGGATGGTGAAAGTCCAGCATGCATCACTGTCTGCTGTTTGTTGTGCCCGCATCAGCACCAGTGTGTGAGTACACAGTGTGTATACCCATAGCGTGCATTTGTCTGAGTGAGCGTGAGATTAGAGGAGATGGCATGAGGACTTTCCAGCAGCTGCAGTCTGTGGGTGTGTCGCTCACAGCTGGCATCGTACCCCAAACTGCGAGAGGAGACCGAGAGGATTGTCAGCACCTTCGTCCGAGAGAGGGAGAGCAAGACCAAGGATCAGGTGAGACTGGAGGGGTGCCCTGGGGCTTTGTGTTGGTGGGTGTGCCCCAGCATAGCACACAACAACCAAGAACACTCCTATAGGTGCCGGCTGAGATGCACCTCAGTATTAATGGGTGTCGTCCTGTGTAGGTGCTGCTGTTGATTGACCTAGAGGTCTCCTACATCAACACCAACCATGAGGACTTCATTGGCTTTGCCAAGTATGTATTCCAGTTCCTGACTCTTTCTCCATTTTCATGCATTTTATCTACCTTTATCACACCTTTCTCTCTTTTCGTCTTGGTTATCTGACAGTGCCCAGCAAAAGAGCAACAACAAGAAGCGAGCCGTCCCGAACCAGGTACCCTTGACGATTCCGGTCCATTTTCTCTCCTAACTATTCAGCGAGTTTCTCTGTCTGGCTCAGACCAGGTTCCTACACTCATCAGGTTACCCTCCTCACTTGCTCACTATGCCACTGTTCTTCTATTCCACCTCCTCCTGGTCCTTAATTAAAGGAACTGTCTTCAAAGACTCTCTTACCCGTCCAGAATTTGTTTTCTTCTTGACATTCCTGGCCACCCCACCAGCCGGGAATGCACAGGACACCCTTCAGTTTTGTTCAGCCCTTCAGAGTGGCCCCTAGGTCCTCAGTCACGTGTCAAAGCTGTGTCTCTGGTGCCTCCTGCACATTCCCACATGACCTGCAATAGTGTGCTGCTTGTGTAATGTCACTCTGTTTCCGCACTGCTTTGCATTGCAAGGCAAATCAGCAAATGTAAAACAATGTGACCCAGTTGGCTTAAATTTGCTTGTTTAATTATTCCTTCCTTATTGTGTATAAGCTGCATGGCTCACCCTATGCCAACCACCAGGTGGTGGTATAATTGGCTTATGCCACACTTGATCTAACTGCATCTAACTGTCTCTGTTGCTGCTTCTGTCCTCATTCCTTGTTTAAACCTGACCTGCATTATCTGTTCCCTCTTTTTCTCTCTCTTATTTACTCTTTCCCTACTCTTAAACTCACCTTGACACTGTCTATCTACTCTCCCCACTGCCGTGAGATTTTGGTAAGTACCCCAGTGCGTGTTATTGCCCATCCTGTCCCAGTAGATGTGATATTGCAGCAGTTGTCACATAGTGTCCACCGTGCATTGACCTGAGGCCCCAGTGGGTCACCAGAGGGATGGGCGTTTCATTCCTCCTGCTTCAGCCGTATTCTCTGGTGTTCTGCTTCATCAGAAGTCTCCAGTCATCCTGGTTCAGTCATTCTCGTCTGTTGTTCTTAACTACTAACGACAGTAAATACAGTTGGGTAAGGCAGACGTTTCCAATCGTAAACCTTTGGCTATTTTCTCTGGTCTTCTGCTCAGTCAGAAGTATCCAGTCACCTACGTTCAGTGGTGTCATCTAGGGCTCTCGTTTTTCACAGTGTGTGTAGAACAGTTCCTAAAAGTACAAATCATTGGTACACTCAGGCAAATTGGTATTTATCACTCGTGGGTACAAACAGCTATACGGGCACAGCAAGGCCAATTTAAATGGACACCCTCAATGACCCATATATGGGCATGTAACTTCCACATGACACACGCTGAGCCGCACAATTTCAGGATGTGTTTCCAAAATGGAATCGGTTAAGAGACGTGTTTCCTTATTCCTGTTTGTAATACATTTTGTACTGTATGCTTGTATTGTTATTTTGCAACTGCGTTTTACTATTAAAAATTACAACAAAACAAAAAAACATGCACGATTAGAAAAATGGAACCACCAATAGGATCACAGCCCAGAACTGGCATCTCCATGCCACTGATAGTGGCCCATAGGGAGAGCCCATAGCTGCCATCGTAGGCGAAACAACTCTAACAGGAATCTTTCTAGATGGTGATACTGACAATGCACCTTCATCACCTGAGGCTGAGGCCAGACTACCAGGAAAACATTGTATGGACAAAAGTACTGGGACGCCTGGCCATTACACCCACAGGAACTTTTATGACATTCCATCATAAACCCATAGGTATCAGTATGGAGCTGGTCCCCCCTTTGCAGCTATAAGAGCTGCCACTCTTCTGGGAAGGCTTTCCACAGGATTTTGGAGTGTGTCTGTGGGAATTCTTGCCCATTCATCCAGAAGACCATTGTGTGGTCAGGCACTTATGTTGGGATTAAAGACCTGGCTCACAATCTTCATTCTAGTTCATCCCAAATGGATTGAGGTCAGGGCTCTGTGTGGGCCAGTCTAGATGTCTTTGTTTCATTCCTCCTTTCTGGATCTTGCTTTGTGCACTGGGGCACAGTCATGCTGGAACAGAAGAGTCCTTTCCAAACCTGTTGCAGCAGAGTTGGAAGCATAGAATGATCCAAAATGACTTGATATGCATATGGCTGGTGTCCCAGGACATTTGTCCTTATAGTACTTATGTCTGACTGGCTGCAGCGAGTAATATGTGTCAAATGCTAACAAGTCAGTATTGCCGAAAATGAATTGTGCCAGACAGGTCAGTTGTCTTGTAAAATTTATTTAGTGACGGTGGTATAATATTTCTTTGGCCATGGATGTTATATGACTTATGCACAGGAAGAAATTGATAAATACCATTTTATGCGTAAAAATTTAAGCACAAAACTGTTTGGACCCAAGGTTGATAAATGTGACCCCTGGTGTTCAAATCCAGTTCTAATTACTGGACGGTCATATGTTAAGGCAGAACTTTCCAGTGGTGCTCCTTCAGCTGCCTTCTCTGGTTCTAATCCAGAAGCCTGTGCTTGTCCTGTTTTGGCTGTCTTCTCTGGTTCTAGTCCAGCAGAAGTCTCTAGTCATCCTGGTTTGACTGTCTTCTCTGCTCTTCAAGCAGCACATACTGTTGCCAGTGTTCTTGTCCCACTAGAAGTCCTGTATGCTGTAATGTGATTGAGTTTCGCATCCTGTAGGTAGAGAATGAAGATCCTGAAGCTGGCACAGGTTCTTCCTATGGTCCCTTTGCTCTGGCCCTATTTGCTGTCTAGCCCATGTGACCTCTTTGTGCTCCCAGTCCCCTCCGCACCACTGGAATGTGGCACAGAATTGGGGACCACATTGCTGATTAAGTATTTTCCCATGTGTTTGTTTTTCCACATTTCAATCATGCAGGAACCAACCGCGGAGGACAAGGTAGCACATATCTCATCTGCTGGTGACTTGGGTTCAATTACGTAATGGTGTAATTCACACAGTCCCCACAGTTGCCTGTAATTGCTAATGACAGCTAGCTGTGATTACGCTAATTCAATGTGATAATTGCGGCAAACTTCACAGATGTTCCAGATGTGCTATCTACATTTATGTAATTGAACACTTGCATGTCTTGTCTTTGTAGAACTTAAAAACCGTGTGTGATGCTTCATTGCCCCTCATTGATGCAGTGATTTATACTGTCATTGCCTACTTGCTCTTTCTGTTTACAAAACGCATTTTCTCAAAAACTGCATTTATTGGAGGTCACTTGAAAATGAGATCAGTTGTCCTACTGATCTTATATATCTGCCGTCTGATGTGTTTTGTTTTTTTGGGTCTGTACAGACACACATATACACTCTCCATGTTCTACAGGTGTACCACTCTGGAGATATTTGGATAACTGTGTGTCTCTGTGTTTATTAATGTAAATTGGATAAACCCTGCTAATACCAGTCCTCTGTCAGAGCTAATCGGAGTTCCGTCGGTATTACATGGTTATATAAATGACTGTCACTTTAAGAGTCTACTTAGAAAATGAGTTGTATACGAGTTCATGCCCTGTCTTAATCCCTATTTGCTTTCAATGCCTCAGCAATGTGTCATTGTTGGGACTGCAGTGCCCCCAGTGGTGGCACCCCAGTAATACAGCGATATGTCTGGTTTCGCTGCCCCTGCCCTGGTGGTCACTGGTGTGCCCTTCGCCATGTTTCCCATGCACACTGTGCTGGGATGAGAAGATCAAAGGCCTGAACCAACCTGGACCCCCCCTCCTCAATCCTGTGTGTTTGTGTCAGCAAGTGATTCTCAGCAGTTTCTCCTCCTACATCTTCCATTTTTTTTTAACAATTCTTCAACAAATAGTGTACCATTTTGCCTGAAGGAAGCCTCCCACCCATTTTGCCAGAAGGAGGCCTCCCGCCCATTTTGCCTGAAGGAGGCCTCCCGCCCATTTTGCCTGAAGGAGGCCTCCCGCCCATTTTGCCAGAAGGAGGCCTCCCGCCCATTTTGCCAGAAGGAGGCCTCCCGCCCATTTTGCCTAAAGGAGGCCTCCCGCCCATTTTACCCGCCACACTTTGCCGCCTCTTGGTCCTGGTTTTTTCTAAAGTCTTGAAATGGACCCTTTGAGCTCATTGGCCACATGAAGCCCATACATGGAGTATTTTTATTTAAAAAGTTTAAAGTTAAATTAAGTTACCAACCCCAGAAATAAGCAGCCCGATTTTTACTTACGCCTTTAGAAATGTTCTTGTGCCGATGCATAATGGATGCCGCCAAGTCCACAGAGCCCGCTTTGATGGTGGTATTTGTCAGGTCCATTGCATTGGATCTGGATACCAAATTGCATGTGTGGAAAACTGCTATTTTCTCTGTTATTCTTCCTGTTCTCTTCCCTCTTTTTCCCTCATTTGTCATATGTTCTCATCCTCCTCTGGATCTGTTCCTGCTCTCCTCCTACTCTTCTTTTACCTGCCGAGTCTGATCCTTTTGCCTTGCCAGTCTTTGCTGCTCTGACCATAAATGCTGTCACTCTGCTTTGCCATGAAGGTTCAGGCATTTCCATCCCTAGGTAAACTGTGAGTTAAGGGTCAGTTTGGGTTTCGTTTTCTAATCCAGTATTGGTCTAATGTGCACTCTGGGGAAAGAGGATAAGTCCGTAGGTACCCCCTCAGCAAAGGTGGCTCCCTGAAGCACTTCACCACCTGGTCTGTACTGTCTAACCCAGCAGGGGTTGGCTTCTGCCTCTTAGCCAGGTTTGCCTCTTAGCCAGGTTTGCCTCTTAGCCAGGTTTGCCTCTTAGCCAGGTTTGCCTCTTAGCCTGTTGGCTCTGCCAGTGAGGCTGATTCTGTCCCCCAACACCTGCAACTCCCAGTCATGCAAAGTTGCACATGGTCTAGTTTAAGCGTAAAAAGCAAAATGGAAAGATCAAGTCTGGCAGAACCTCTCCTGATTTTCTCTATCTGACCATTGTGCTTCTCATTTGTACTGGTCCTGCTGCGTTTTCACTTGGGACCTCCAACAGCGCTTAAACTGGAGATGAACCTCACAGGCTTGTCTAAAAATGGTCTCTGTCCCCAGTGCACTGTGCACTGCACTTTGTATATTTAATTCATGTGCATTAGACTTGATTTCAGATTTAGAACAGTAAGCTGCTGCTTTTAATTCTTCTGTGAGAAATAATTCAGATGATGTCCTCATTTCATTTGGTTGAAAGTTAACATCACCTGCCTTGGTCTTGAGCATTTAGTTTAAGCAAGAAGTTTGTTGCTCTATATCACGCCTGGGTGATTGTCTGTGGAGGAGGGAATCTGAGACTCACCATGCCAGCAGGGTCCATTTTTACATCATTCTTTTCACGTCCCATTAAAACTACAACAGAAGACTTGCTTTGTGTTGAGTGTTTAAACTAGGGACTAGGGGGCAGGGAGGTTAGTTAAGAATATAGGAGGGGGGAGACAGAAAGCCCAAAATAATGAAAGTGAGCATTGTAAAAGGCCTACCCTTTGCGGTCTGTACTTAAACACTGGGAGTATTAGAAAGAAAATTCATGATTTAGAGGCTTTTATTTCATCAGACTCTTGCGACATATGAATAACAGAAACATGGTTGAGTGGCAATGAATGGTACTGGATATTAAAGGTTGTTTAATTGAAAATTAAATTGTATATAATGAATGTTTAATGATAGTTTAGTATGGGTATTGACTGTAGAGGACACGAGTAACATGCCGACTCCTACTTCTAATCCAGCTTCGTCTTTGACCGATATATCTATAACTGAAGCTGAGTTACAAAGCCCAGCTAAGCTCAAAATAAATAAATCACAGGGCCCTGATGGCCTCTTATGTAAAGTTTTAAAAGGGATGAGGGATATTATTTGCCAGCCTTTAACTTTACTATTTCAGAAATCCTTATCTACTGGTGTGGTACCTCTCATTGTAAGCATGCTAATATAATGCCCATATTCAAAAAGGGGATAGAAGTGATCCATCAGACTATAGGCCAATCAGTTTAACTTGCAAAGCTGGAAAAGTAATGGAAGCTATAGTCCAAGTGAAAATAGTTTTTTACCTGGATTCAGAGAACATTCTGGAGAATAGCCAACATGGATTTAAGAGAGGTAGATCCTGTTTAACTAATCTACTTGAGTTCTTTGAGGAAGCTACAAGAGAAATTGATCACAGAAAGGCCTACGATGTGATCTACTTAGATTTCCAGAGGCACAATGTCACAGTGGACCTGCATTCAAGGTGCAGGAGAACATTTTAAACTAGATTTGAGAAAGCACTTCTCAAAGTGTAGTGAAAACTGAAACCTTGGGTTCCTTTAAATCAGAGCTAGATAAGATTTTAACACTTCTAAGCTATTAATCGAGTTTTCCCCAAATGAGCTTTATTGGCCAAATGGCCTCCTTGTTTGTAAATTTCTTACGTTCTTATTTTTTTTTTCCTTCCATTCTTTTTAAGACCTACCCTCTGAATCCAGTTTTTCTCTTTATTATTCTCTTTTTTCTTCTGGACAGTCTTATTTTTGTGTGCAAGTGTGGAAGAAGCAGTTGAATCTCAGTTAATTTGTGATACCTTTATATAAAATTTTCAGAGGGCCATGTGTGACTCTGCCTGTGATCGGAAGGCCGCTGGTTGGAGCCTGACCTCAGCAGGATAGTCTTGTGTGTAAGGGCCCTTGAGCAAGGCCCTTAGCTTCCAGCTCCTTGGGTGCCGTGGCAGGTGGCTGCCTTTCACTGCCAAGCTCGCTCTCACCTACATGTGTCTGTGTTATGGAGAGCAAGACGGGCTCGGTAAAAAGATCATTTTCCCACAAGGGATCGGTAAAGTGCGGCTGCTGCTTTACTGATTGTGCAGGCCAATGAAAACTGCTCTTTTGCCCAGGTTCACCTTCTGCCATGTAGACACTGGGTCAAGGTTATGGGAAAGTAATGTAAAGTACTTGGAGTTCAGCTTTCAGTGTTTTCCTATTTAAGCATCTGACTGTTAATATAGTTAAAAGTATTGTAACTCTCTCCTGCAATCGATACAATTTGCTCCCCAATTATGAAAGGGCTGAAATATCAGCATCTGGCTGGCTTCTACCCTGACCAACAAGCCCTGACACTGAGGCGATAGCTGCCCAGAGTGTCCTGTAAGGACCAGAGTTCACGCTGACGTGTCCCACACCCCACTCCCCCTACAGACGATCCGTCGAGGGTGGCTTACCATCAACATCAGCATCATGAAGGGAGGATCCAAGGAATACTGGTTTGTCCTGACCACGGAGTCCCTGTCCTGGTACAAGGATGACGAGGTAAGGGATGGGGGGGCGTCATGCGTACTTACACTGCATTGTGGATACAGTGTTTGTTCATCCTTTAACAGTGACCTCTACCACTCATTCTCCTTGTCCTCTCTGCATTAGAGGTCCCTTCTGGATCTCTGCTTTGGTTTTGGGCTTCAGTTCATTTACCTTTTTTCCTTGCTGCAGTTCTGGGTTTGATGGGTTAGAGTTGATGTCCTGATTCATTCCATTCTTCTGATTGGTTGAGGTTGGCTGTTGTTTTCCAGTGGACAGTTGCTGATGTTTTTTTCAGCAAAAGGCACCTCTGGGATGCTGTATTGGCACAGTTTGCTCGGGTTATTCTGGTGAGTTGGTGTTTAATCAGACTTCATGCTTTCTCAAGCACTGGAATGTTCTAACTGAAGGCTACAGCACCAGTACAATTTTCATCTGGACTCTATTCATGAGAAGCCGGGCTGTCGTCTGGCTCTTAAATGTACATCCCATCCGTCCGGGCGATGTACCAACCGCTGTCTATCAGCATGTCCTCTCATGACGTCCTCTCATGACGTCCTCTCATGACGTCCTCACTAGCATCCCAATATTCCAGCGCATCTTTGTCATCTTCAGCTGTATGATGCATGGCTCATACACTGGGGTGAAATTTCAGTCTTGGTGGTCACAGTGCGAGAAACGTTAACAAATGGAATATATAAATGTGTAAGACATTTAACACATGACATTGAGATGCACATAAGACAGCAGGAATTTGTTACACTTGCTTTCATGTTTAAATACCTGGTTTAAGGTACAGAAGTTTGGTAGAAAACGCTAGGTACACACAAGGTCACATGGCGTCGCATGGAGTTCTTTTCCTCCTGTGGTATCTGCAGCAGGAGGAGGAGGAAATTTAATGTAGTCTGGGCTAAATGTAAGTGAGCAAAGATGAAGTTAGCAGTTAGAGGTTATCATTAGCTTCTGCTGTTTTTTTTTGTTTGGTTTTTTCTTTCATGGTTTATCGGCAGTGTTGGGCATTTCAGGTCCAGAAGCTACAAATCCAGACCAAGATTTTGTTTCTACCAACCAGCTGAGCATAA
>JAODJU010000095.1:952862-966026 GCA_026776725.1 Gnathonemus echidnorhynchus
TTTCTGTTGTGCACTTAAATTTACCAGAAAATTCAAGGTATTAGCCTATATTTTGTTTTTTTAATTGTCATGTTGACGTTGCTCATTGTTAGACACCTGTGTTCCTCCGCCGCGTCTCTGTGATGACGTCATCAAACAACTTGTCGACTCGACTTCGACTTTATTGACAGATAAGTCGACCCGGAAAAATCTGAAGTCGTTAATGCCCTACTTCTGGTATACGGATTGTACGGTTTCTGGCTACGACTTGGACACAGCTAACAACTTCGCCTTGCTCAACCCCAAATAAACCTGGTTGCCTTGATTCGCCTCCACTTGTTATATTAGACAGGACACCCTGGCTGACTGGGGAAGTCCGCTCACTGTTAAAGATCCATAATGCTGCTTTCAGGTCCAGAGACATTGCAGCGTACAGACTGACCAAAAAAAAATCTGTCCCATGGAATCAGGGAGGCAAAGAGGAAGTACAGGCAGAAACTCAGCAGTCACTACACAGACAATAAGGACACAGCGCTTGTGACAAGGCTTCTGGACCACTATGTATTACAAGCCTGCCCCTCAGACATGCCAGAATGACCCCTCTCTACCAGGCAGCGATTAGGTATTACAGATATCCATGGCCAGGATGAAGAGAGCCTTCTGTAATGTCAACCTCCGAAAAGCTACTGGTCCAGAACACGTATCTGGATATATTCTCGAGGACTGTGCAGAACAACTGAAGGTGGTCTTCATAGACATCTTTAACATCTCCCTCAGCCAGGCAGTAGTGACCTCGTGCCTCAAGAGTGCAACCATCATACGTGTGCCTTAGAAAACCAATACAGCTTGCATGAATGTCTTCCGCCCCATTGCTCTCACTCCGTTTGTGACAAAGTGTTTTGACCAACTGGTTATGCAACATTTTAAAACCTGCCTCCCCACAAACCTAGACACCCTACAGTTTGTATTTAGAACCAACACAGGTCCACAGCTGATGCAATATCCACCCTCCACCTCATCCTGTCCCATCTGGAAAACTGGGATACCTATGCCAGATTCCTCTTCATTGACTTCAGCTCAGCCTTCAACACCATCATATTGTTCCAGATTCAGAAACAAGCACATCATCAAATTCGCGGATGACACTACAGTGGTGGGTCTCATTAGCAAAGGTGATAAGTCGGCATACAGGATGGAGGTGGAGCAGCCAACGGCATGGTACAGCCAACACAACCTCCTCCTGAATGTTGACCAGACCAAGGACATGATCACAGACTTCAGGAAGGCCACCTTCCTGAACACTTCACAGAACACCACCCCCTGACCATAGATGGCATGGCCATGGAGAGGGGCAGTGGCATAAAGTTCCTGGGTGTGCACCTGGCAGACGATCTGACTTCGACCACTTACACCATGGCAATTGTCAAGAAGGCCCAACAGTGGCTCCATTCCCACCGCAGGCTGAAACAGGCCAGCTTGCCCATCCCTGCCCTCAGCACCTTCTACATGGGCACCAATGAAAGTGTTCTGACTCCCTGTATCACTGTCTAGTTTGGAACTTGCACAACATCTGAACAGAAACAGCGGAATAGGCTAGTGAGAACATCTTGGAAGATCATCTGTGCCCATTTCCCATCCCTGGTGGAGATCTTCAACCAACTCTGCATCCACAGAGCCTCCAACATCATCATGGATGTCCGATCACCCCTCCAACAGCCTGTTTCTCTTCTGCCTCCAGCCAGAACAACCAGGACCACCAGGCTGTGAGGACAATGAAGACTATAAAAGATATGCTACTTAAAAGATTCACAATGCTACTACTCCCTCCAAAGGCACCATGGATATGAGTTGTAGGTGTATTGCATTTGTTGTTTGTTACAGTTTTTCTCGATTGCTTTGGCACATTTCATGAAACATGCTTAACATTATCAAGACTATGAGCATTTTTCAAACCAGTTCATGCATATAGCACAACACTGTGGTTTAGCTGCAAAAGTCTGTAACTTACCCAAAACTATTAACTCATGAAATATTTATCAAAAACCATAACACATTACAGTCGTGTGTATTATGCATTATGAATGCTCTATGAAGCTCTCATCAGTATAATGCGCTATAGATTACTTTATAATACATTTATAATGGTCAGTATAAGCAATAAGGATGCTTCGTACTGCATTATAAAGGTACCTTCTACATATACTGCCTTTTAGATAAGAGTTTCATAAAGCATTCATAATGTGTAATAAATATGGCTATAATGTGACTTTTTATAAATATTTATACCCATGTTTATAATGCTGTATGAATGCATTATAATGCATTATGAATGTGTTTATAAATCACTAAAAATTCAGCCTTAAGTAAAGTGTTACCCAGCATTGTTTAAACCATGACAGTCAAATTGTTTAGATGTATTTTCAAAATGTCTTCTTTAGATCAGGGCAGTACAATAGCAAACAAAAAAGTCACACAGCACTATATAACACAAAACAGCAACCTGGAGAAGGACAAGGACAACAAAATCATGTACTGAAACACAACAATGTCATATTAGTGCAATTTATGGAATATATATTTAAATCATTTTGAAAGCTTGGTTAACTGTTTTGCATGCGGTGATTAACACGATGATCACATACTTATATAGTTTTGTGTGTGAAATTATTACCATGGGGAAGGTTCATTATCTATTTTGGCTAACAAGACTCAAGCATCTGAAAATTAGGCAACTGAAAATTATTCTTTCACACAAATTTTTCAATAATGTATACAAATGATCATATACAATTGTCATCATATGGCATTTGTTCAAATGTGTATTAAATATATATATATATATATATATATATATATATAAAACACATATTTCAGGGGAAAAGAAGTCAAATTGCAGTAATTCTTATAGGACAACCCCACATTTGGGCAAGAAAAAATACAGAAAGTGGCACATTTTCCAGGAAAATGGGTGAAGAAAAGAAAGAAGTACAGAAGAAAAAGGATCTACTTCATCATGTCTCTGGTTTGGGTTCAGCCACAACAGCTCATCTACATCACATGCAATGTTTTCTCTGCCAAGCCAGCAGGGGAGGTGTGGTCTGGACTGACTTGTCTGACACGAGTCTGCTTTCTCATCTCTGTCCCTGGAGAAGAGGCACGTCTGTAGGACTGGCCATCATATACCTTCCCCCTCCGTCATGAAAAGAATTTGCCAATAGGGTTCAGAAACAGTGAGTAGGGTATGAGATACAGCACAGAACATCCCGGATGGCTGGTAAACCAGTTTTGGCCCATAGCAGATCGGTGGAATGTGATGATGTCGTCAGTATTGTATGAGCCAAGAATGGCGTGGTAATATAAGTCTCCATTTTGTCCCCTGGCTGCTCAGTGACCCTTTGCTGCTCTGGGACTTTGATAATAACACGTTGCCTGTAACATTTCTTAACCTATGCCTTGTTTTGTTCAAGTTGAAGCTGACCTCATGAATGCAGATGTACTGATGATGCACTCTGGCAGCATCTAACTGCACGACTCCCCTGGTTACATGCAATACAGATTTGTAGTACAGAGTACTTTAAACAGAGGTGCATGTTTTCACACCTGAGAATCAGGTGTAGCCAGTTGATCAATCAATGTTACACTTTGATTTGCAGGTTTTCCAATTCACACACAAGATGTTTCCGTTTGGTAAACTGTGTGTAATGTAGAGAACCGTGTTTTGCAAAATGTGCCTTTGAAATTAGTGCAAAGCAGAGAATGATCATGTCGTTCTGCAGATTTGCTTAAGAAATCTGGTAACACTTTACATTAACTGTGTCATAAGGTGCGAGCAGCGAGCCGGAGAGTGAGGCGAGAGCAGCCAGGTTGAGAGTGGAAGACGGGGTTTATTAAGGTAACACGGACAGGGCAGGTACTCACAGGGGGCATAGACATTCGACAATGATAGATCTGGGGAAACTAACCAAGACGCGGACTAAATACAAAAGACAGAGCAAACTGAACAAGGCACAGGTGAGAACAATCAGGTATGAACACGAGGTAACGAGGGGGGCGTGGCACACAGGAGGATCGGACGGAGCTGGGCGTGACAAACTGCACATTCATAATGCATTCAAAGAACATTCATAAACAGTATCTAAGTATACCAAAGCATTCTAACATATCTAATAACAAACATTATATGATTATACCATTATAATGTCATATTATGTTTATTATTAGTTTTTCTTGATTGCTTTGGACCATTTCTCAAATGACAATTAGCATTTTTAAAACAAGTGTAAATCCCACACCATAATGTCACTTCTGCGCAGCAAAACATCATTTCTCATTGCTTCACAAAAATTTCCAAATGCAAACAGTTTCATACAATTGTCATCATTTGGCACAATTTTCAGTTGCTTTAGACTTGTTGGTCAAAATAGATTATATAGTTTCCCATTCTAATAATTTTACACTGAAAACTAAATATGTGTGTGATCATCGTGTTAGTCACCACATGCAAAACCATTAACCAAGCATTCAAGATGATTAAAAATAGGTTCCACAATTTGCAGTGATATGGCATTGCTGTGTTGCTGGTTCCCACAGTCAGGGGCGCCATAAAGGGGAGGAAAGTTGATTGACGATTCCAAAAAAAATTGTAACATAATTGAATTGGTCAGGGTTGGGTGCCCAATGTGACAGGCTTTCATGGGGCCCAAAATCTCTAGCAGCAACCCTGCCCACAATACATGACAATTTTTCTGTTTTGTGTCATACAGTCCTGTGTGGCTTTTTCGTTTGCCATTTTACTGTCTTGAGATCTGAAGAAGTTAGATATGCATACGAGCCCTTCCACTTGCCAGTGAACTTTACATACTGTAATGTAGAGCTTTACAGTGTTAAAACTGTTGTCTTTGACATGAATAAGTATCAGTTTGCTAAAGAAAAAAGATCAGTCGGTGACAATAAAAAAGTGAGAAAGGACTATTATTCAATATCACGGTGATCAGGAGCAGATTTACACTGACATTTTGATAATATATCTAAACATTTTGACTCTCATGGTTAAAACAATGTGGTTTGTACTTTTTGGGGGCACTAAGTCTTTGATGGAATCATTTGCTTATGAGACATAAGTTAATTGTCTTTGGTAAAATACAGGCTTTTGCAGGCAACCAGGGTGTTGTGCTATACGCATGAACTGTTTTGAGGAATGCTCTTATAGCCTTGATAATCTTAAGCATGTTTCATGAAATGTGTCAAAGTAATCGAGAAAAAAGTGTATGAAGACTCATTGAATATGAAATGTTACCAGATTTGATACATAAGTTGATTTTTTCAGTGGTTGTGCATCAAGTACCACTTTTTGTGTGGAAGAATTCAGGAAAAACTGCAAGTATGTTTCATGAAAGGTGCCAAAGCCATGATGCTGCTGGGCTCCTGTGAAGCCCTGCTGATCTGGGCCTTTTCCAGCTATAGCTTGCTTTGGATATAAATATCAAGTAAATGATATAAAATGAATGTAATTTCCACCAGTATAAATGCAATTTCTATCTATTCCAACTATGGGTTATTCCTGACAAAGAAGCTGAGGGAAGAAAGGAGGAACAGAGAGAGATCTGTGGGAGAAAACATTTTACTTTATTCATTACAGTCTGACAATCATTAGAGTGCCTTGAACCAAAATACTACATAAAATGTATCCTTCTAATACTGTATAAAAATAGCAAAAGTTGCTTTTATTCCTACTGGTTTAAAGACATTTTTAAAAATCATAAAGTTTTCATAGCACATTTTGTGAGAGTTCTTTATAACCACAGTATTTTTTCTGCCTACATATGAACAGTGCACAAGACAGCCACTAGGTGGCGGTGTGCGGCGCAGCATTTGCTGGCGCAGCACGAGGAGCGGTTGCAGAATTGCCACGTCACTGGAGAATCACAGCCGGTGACGAAACAGGCCTGAGGCGTGATACCGCTGTCGTCATCATGAATACGGTCAACCAATACTGGATTCAAGTGTATCAGCCTTGGCTCAAATGACACTACATTTATAACCAAAATAAATCAAAGGCATAACTTGGAGGGTCCAGGCAGGTGAGGTGCAGTTCCCAGGCAGCCGACACCCACGCGACACCATGTAGGAGCAGTGTACATTCTTTTTTTTTCTTTTTTTTTTTTTTAAAAAAAGTGTAAACAATACTATACTTATTTTAAATACATTTTAGTGTTGTCTGTTTTATAAATATATTTTGCAATTCAAATCAATATATAAAATGTCTATTATACAAAATACCCGTAACTTAAATAGATATTTATACATAGAATCTTTATATATAAAAATATATTTTAAATATTAATAAATAGGTCTAAATCATTCTTGGTGATGCGTCAAGGTAGGTCCCCTGTCTAGGGACTCGGGGAATGCCAGCAGTGCCCTGAGTCACATGTGCAAATTCAGCTCGGATGACCAGACTCCATCCAGCCTTCACTCGTCCGAAATAAAGATCCACCATTGGGATCTTTCGACGTCCAAACTCCATGCCCCCGCGTGCTCGACGCCCATTATGACCATCAGGCGCGAAGCAGCTGACAGGTCCAGCATGTGGATGCACGACGGGGGTTCCTTCTCCAGCTTCATGCGGCAGCTTTTGGAGGGGCCTTTGTCGCTGCTGAAGTTCAGCTTCAGAGAACCGCTGGGGCATGAAGGCCCAACACCATTACACTTCAACACCAGGTTTACACCGAGCAGGTAGCTGCCCTTTCGCTGCACTACAAATGCGTGCTGGGTGTCGTTGTATGTCCCAGGAACGGAAGACTTCCAGTCCATGGTCTGACTTTTCACTTTATCTGCAGGAAGCAGAGGAAACCAACAGGTCAGGGGGATATGAAACTGGAAACGCCTTTCATTAAAACACTGCGTGATAAACACGTTAAAGTAGCATCTCATAGGGATGGTTGATGTGACAGTAACAGGGTAGCGAAAAGTGCTGTAAAGTGGATTGGAGCGCGGAGACACAAGGGCGGATAAGGAGAAAAGCGCGTTATGTCATATCTTTGGGTTTGCCGGATGCACAAAAAAGCAACTCACCTGAATTGGGCGTCAGGTAAAACACTCTTGTTTTCTGTAACAGAAAGGGGCGAGGCACGTATGTAAGTACACACATTCATTAATACTCCGCGCATTGAAAGTACACTTCGCCGCATTATTAATTACTGACAGCTACTCAGTAACATCTATTAGCCAGCTCAGCTCAACATTAAAGAAACTCATCTAAATTATGTTGCCATTTTTCTTCTGATATGTTTAATATTGTAACCACACTTTAATATCCCGTTGGATTATTTAAGGCAGGCTTGACAACGCACGATCCGGCAAGATGAATTAAGAGCACGTTTTTTCGGGGGTGTGTGAAACTGTAGTATAAACCCACGAAGTAATTTCAGTACAATGAAAATAGAACTGCGAGGCTTTAAAACACAATCACTGAAACGAAGTAAGTTAATCTCCCTGCAAATAAATAAACTAGTAAATAATCTCTGTGTTCCCGGTGCATGTACAAGCCCGTTCGCATCGCCATACCTCCATCGTGCTAGGATCCGATGCTGTTTGCTGTAACCTAGACGGCGTCTGCTCGCTGTTCATGGAAATCAGCATCCACACCGCGGCTCCCACCAACAACAGGTACAGCAAAGCAATCGACGCCACCATGCAGCGGTACGGCCACCTGCTCTTGGGATTGTAGAGTTGCTGCAGAGACTCAGCGTCTGTCATTCTGCCGAGTGCAAAACAAATATGGACAGATGCAAATGCAGAAGTATGAGATCCTGGGAAAGCGTGGCTCGCAGTTCGTCAGTCCTCTGATCGAAGCTCAGCGATAAGGGGACGTCTGCGTAATCATGTATCTGCTATCACCACAGGCTTGGAAGTGAGGCTGCCAGCGGTCATGCTGTGTTTATATACCGCTAATATGACTGAGACAAAAGTAGGAAGTAATGGGTTTCCTTCCCCTCCTCTCTGCTATAATAGGAACTTCCGCTCGACTGCGTTGCGCAGATCCCGCTCTAATGGAAAGGTGACGCTATCTGCGCTGAACAGAGGTGTGAAGCCTCGGTGTCCCTTTCCTTTTTCGTTATGGAAAGGTAGAAAAAAACTGACCATTTCAATCTCATTAACTGAATACGATTGACTAGTTTTGAAATTAGCCATATGGATATTGTGAATAATGGGTAGGCCTAACACTTAACTTGACGGGCACAAATATAATATTAAAGCTCTTTCTTATGCATTAATTAACCACAAACTAAGCCTTAATTACATACTGATCTCATGTTTGTTCATTAATGAATCGTGACGCAACTTCTCAAAACGTTGCTGTATTTGTTACTATATCTAATTCTATAAACCTTTATGAACTACTGAAGGAACAAGTCATGAATAACACGTTAACTACTGATTACATGTTTGTTTATTAATGAATCGTGACATCTTTTTATCTCAGTAGCAACTAAATTTGTACTTCAGTAGTAACTGAATTACTACTAAGCATCTGGTCGAATTTGTAGGTAAGTTGGAAAGTAGTAATAATAATGTACTGTACCTTGACCCAAAAAAACTGCTGACGCCACAAAGTAGTGCATGTGTTTATTATTATGAATTAATATATTTAACTTAAATTTTAAATATAGGCTTTAGGGCAGAATGCTTTTAGCAAAGCCCAGAATTTTATACTGGTAAATCTTGGACACTGATCTCCCATTAGCCGAGAACCACCCCTGTTGTCTGTATTATTCAGAAACACATGATGTACAAACATGGAGCTTCACAGTCTGCCTGTGTGCTTGGAATCATTGTGGGTTTAGGCTCTTACTCACAGGCCCAGCAGTCATGGGATTTGAACTGGCAACCTTCCACTCACTGGCATAGAGCCCTAATCCACAGAGTCCCAGCACCTAGGGCAGAGCACCCTGGTCTGCAGTGAAATCAGCATGGCTGCTCCCCAAACTGGTTGTATTTAGACGTGTCAGGATGTGTCCTGTCACCTATGTGACTCACTCTTTCTGTAAAAGTGTACAGCTTTAAGTAAAAGGCTCTTCCAGAAACCTTGAGGCTTGGATCCCTTAGCCTTTGCATCTACAGATAATGGCCCCCATCATAGTACAAGCCCATCAAGCATACAGCACCCAACCTTGTATTCATTACTGACAATAAGACATTACGGGCTTGAGGTTGCCGAAGTTGCCAACCACAAATCCCACTTACACTGGCATGGGTCTCGTCCTTTTCCTCCACCTCATGCCTCTGATGAGTAAAACCTAATTGTAGCATTCTTTCCAACACTGCTGTCTGCCCTGCCCACCACCACCCCCTGGTCCAGCTGTCTGTGAGACGCAGTAAAACTTTTAATAGATTGGATTTCCCACTGGCAATTGTTTTTCCCACCGGTCACCTGGAGCCTGTGAGTGGTGCGAGACAGGCTGTGGGATTGACAGACGGACACCAGGATTGCCAACTGACAGCAGACAGGGTCACAGGGACCGTTCCAGGGACTTTGTCGATGTGTTGGAGGCTAAAAGCACTAAGCGGAAGGCTGGGTGTCGTCCGGCGCGGCCGCTCCTGCAAAGCGCCCCCACAGGACAGCCAAAGGTCAGCTTTCCCCCCTAGAGAACCACGAGAGGAAGAGGAGAGTTTCTTACTGTGGCCCATCTTTGAGATTTCCACGGGGCCGGTTTCCCCTCCATATATGAAGCAAAGCGAGAATAGCGAGAGGAAACAGTCCGAAAGAGGATGTGACGCCTACACGCGAGTGCTTGTGTGAGTCCACGCGCCTGTGTCCGCGCACACTCCGTGTACTGCGTGGGTGTGCAAAAGAAACTTCCCATGCGCTCATGTCGAGCCATTTACCAATACAGTCATGATAGGTGAGAGAGACATGGAGGAAGAGAGAGTGTGTGTTTCGATTGTAGTTCAGCATGTTTGGATAATGTTGATCTAACTGGCTTCTGTATGTTAACTTTTTATGTCTGTATTTTAACTTTTTATGCCTATTCAATGCACATATATTTGTATAGCATGTTTTCACAACATTACATTGTCTCAAAGCGCTTTACAGCATCCCTGCCCAAAGCCCCCAGTGAGCAGTGCCTGACAGTGGCAAGGAAAAACCTTTCCTTGGGAGGAACCAGACTCAGGGTGGGAGCCCATTCTCCGGGGACTGCCAGAGGAAGTATCTGTGCTAGACTTTGGTGAATTTTATCGTGGGGGGGCACCCCCCCCCCCCATACCTTCAAGGTGAATTTTATTATGGGAAACCCCTCTCACTCCTGCAGACATTACCAGCAAGATTTAAAAATATTGTGTCACAGTCGGCTTTACGTAGAAAAAAACATACCATTATACGGACAAATTTCACATTTGATGCCAAAGAAAACATGACTTAGTACAAACCATGTGGAGCGGCACAGTATTTCACAGTTATTTTAAAGGCGCCTAATCAAGGTAACATGCGCCTACTGTACATACTGTAGGCACATGCACAGCAAGCGTACAGTGCTTACACATACAGGGCATACAGTGCTTACACATACAGGACATACTGTACAGTGCTTACACATACAGGGCATACAGTGCTTACACATACAGGGCATACAGTACTTACACATACAGGGCATACAGTGCTTACACATACAGGGCTTTCACATACAGGGCATACAGTGCTTACACATACAGGGCATACAGTGCTTACACATACAGGACATACAGTGCTTACACATACAGGGCATACAGGGCTTTCACATACAGTGTATACAGTGCTTACACATACAGGACATGCAGGGCTTTCACATACAGTGTATACAGTGCTTACACATACAGGACATACAGTGCTCAAACATACAGGGCATACAGGGCTTACACATACAGGGCATACAGTGCTTACACATACAGGACATATAGTACTTACACATACAGGGCATACAGTACTTACATATACACGTGTTTTTAAACAAATTAATTTTTCTCATTACAGGTTATGTACTGATGCATTATAAAATGTATTTCATTGTAAAACGTAGCAGTAGCTGATGTTTTTTCATTATTTATTCATCCTTTGAGGGGTATAAAAAGCATGATTTTCATTACTCTGTCATCCCTTGATGTGTGATATTTATTCATACCTATGTCATCTCTAGAGAATTAGGTTTAGGCTAAAACATCAGAATCACTTTCATTCGAGTACAGTACCGTCTAATGATATACAGCAGAGTTGTTCTCCAGATCCAGTCTTGGTCTCGAGAGTGCTTGACCTGATCTCTGCCTCATCTCAGTCTTGAACCCATTTTGTTTTGATCTTGCCTTGGTCTTGGCCATAAGTCTAAAACATATTATCTGAATTGATACGCAAATATACTTCTTTCACTTCACTAAGCGGAAATTAATTTTCCTGCGCTGTCCTCTTGTAGCAGCACTACTTAAATTGTACTACAGGGGTCACCAACTGTTGCTATTCTTCTTTAATCACATTTGAATTTATATAGATTTCAATGTGACAATATCTAAAAAAACATTTAAAACAAGTCTATTATACATGAAGTTTAGATAAGTTTAGGAGGGCGTTTCAAACTGGTAGCCCTTGGTATGGCTCAGTACCCGTGAAGTAGCTCTCAGTTTCAAAAAGGTTGGTGACCCCTGATGTACTACATCTCCCAGCTGCCCTGGCAGTTTAATGCTATTGGACAGCTTCAGAGGGCACAGGGGCTGCTGGGAAGAGACACAGAGAAAGCCGGCCCTTTAAAAATGAACATCATAGACGTCTCGAAGATCGCCATCGTCTATCTGTTTGCTTGTAGTAATCCAACTGAGTGTGAGAGACCAACTGGACCACCTTAGGTTACAGTCTCCACTGGATGTATGTGCTGTCCCACGCCTGCTTGTCCGTTTGAGTTCGTCTTGAGCGGATATGTCTTCGTCTGGGGAGCACTGCCAATCAAGGCCGTAGCCAGACATGAGGTCACCTGGATCTGGATGTTGGTCATTTTTTAAGAGCCAAAAATAAAATTTTAAACTAAATATTCACCTGAATAAAACAATCAGCAGTTGAAAATGTCTGTGGGCCAAGTGCATTCTTAATTGACTTTGAATGTGTTATTAATACTGTCTGCTGTGTGTGAGAGAGAGGGAGCTGGAGCATTCAGTGTCAGCATGAGAGAGGATGCGGCTCTCAGGAACCGCAGGCGTGCACTTTACTGACAGCAGCTCGAATTCACCTTGTGTGCGTGTGACCCTGCAGCATCATGAGGGAGGCTGGGCAAGTTGCGAGTCACTCGGAAAGACAAAGTCTACAGGGAAGATAATTGTATGAAATTGTAAGCGTAGGCTAGGCTACTCTGGCCATGTTAAAGGCTGGGTTTCTTTCATGTTACGCCTAATGAGCTAGATTAGGCTGACTAATGTTTCACATAATGTCATTAATAATAATAATAAACAGCTTATGAAGGGGATGATATCAGTGATAGTCGCCATAGAAACATTTCAAAGCCGAATTTGGGTATCAAAACACATGTATTTGATGTTGGCTTGTAATGGTGGGTTAATATCAAGCATTTCTCTTTCATTCTTATTTTTATATATGGTTACAAATAACCTTAAATTACTTGCTTCATACCCATAATATTTTACTGCTCCGTAATGTTCTTATGATGTAGACCTAAATCCATTCAGTAAGGCACACTCATATAATAGCTGCACATAGCTTTCTGTAACCTAAACTATCAATTAATTGATATGACCTCTCATGTAACACTGCCTGTCCCCCAGAAAACAAGCCTCCTGTATGTAATGTGTGATTGATGAGACCCCCCCCGCACACACACACACACCTCAGCCCTCGGTCCCGGGCCTCACTATTTTTCACACCCTGGCTATGGCCTTGCTCCCAGTCACCTCACGCCGCATCAGGAACTGGTACGGTTCTTTCGGAGAGCTGTTCACCAGATATTTCCTTCACTCATCCATCATCAAATGCCCCTGTTATACTGGACTGTTTTGGACATTGTTGGTAATGTTTATTGTTTATTGTTGATTGTTAGAGTTGCAATTTACTATCACCATCAGGGGGGAATTCCATGAAGCAGGATTAAGGGAAAGTCTGACTTATTTCGACAAGTCAGTCTTATTTAAGTGAGAGTTCCGTTCCATCAACGT
>JAODJU010000095.1:984793-1001622 GCA_026776725.1 Gnathonemus echidnorhynchus
ACTGAATCTATGCAGATCACGTGTTTCCGCTTACTGTGGAGCTCCACACCTACAGTGTCTGCAGCCAGGCGCTCTTGACTCATTCTACTGAGACAGAGACACAATGCCGTCCAATCTGGTCAGGGAACCACAGGAACCAGAGAAGGATGGAAATAATAAATTGTTAATATACCAGCTGACATTTCCAGAGATGGATACTATAAATCTGAAAAAGAAATGTAAATGGTTTACACCTGCTTATTTTTTTACATTTGTATCTATTTAGCAGACACTTTTATACTAATTTTTTGAGAAGCAGGGTCAACCTGTGACTGGTGCATTTGGAGGTTAAGAACTATGCATAATGGTGACATCACTCTGGTCATATTTCCAGAAGTCTTCCACTAATACAAATAATTGCCATAACAATGAACGTGTTCAAAAAGAGACGCAAAGAGAGACTCCCAACCCACTGCGTTTCTGGGTGTTGGTGGAAACACTTCCACACCCTGAGACAAGTGTTTCCAGGCCTGAGGTATGTTTGCTACACTCCAAAGGAAAAGCAACAGAAGCTTTTCAAATGTCACATTGTATATTCACGTCATATGTCACCTAGAGGCATGCAGTGTTTCAGAATGAAAACAATGGGAGGAAATAGGATGAGATAACCTGCTTCTAATGAAAGCCTGACACACTGCTGTCCCTGTGTTAGTATTAGCTATTATTACCCCTATTATTAGCATTATTTATCATTATTATAGCATCATTTCATTATTAGTATATGGTTATAATGTACAGTGCACGCAGAAAGTCTTGGGACACTTAATTCAGATAAAAATATTGCAAATTTATTGATTTTATGACAAAATATTTATTTGTATGTTGACAAAAATATGCAACATATTAGAAACAACCAGTAGTTTTAAGTAAACATTCTTTTCAAATAGTAATAAACTGAAACCCAAAGTATAGTTCTACGAGAAGCTGTTCACTGACAAGCAGCATCTCTGGATGCTTTTTAATCAGGGAGATGTTTAAAATGATATAAACCATCAAACGTTTGTATTTAGTGGCTCTTTGGTAACCAGTGAGTACAACTGAAATTAATAGCAGAAAAGCAAGAAAAGAACTGAATAAGTAAAAAAAGACACTTAATAAAAAGAAAATGTCTGTGTGGAAGTTTTGTGCAGATATGTTAAATGTTGCTTGTCAATGGACATATGTTATGAAACCGAAAAGACTGCAACCTTTTTACAGAATTAAGCCAGCGTCCCACGACTTCCTGTAAGCATTGTGTATCATCACAACGTGAATGAGAACCACTGCCTATTTATTGTTTCAATTTATAGCCAGTGGACTAATAGTTTCATGTCACATTTTATTTCTTTATCAGACACTATTAATCCAAAATGAGGCACAAATGGGGACTAAGGGTCTGACTCAAGAGACCAAGACTGACATCACTCTGCTGACCTTCCAATGACAGACAAAGCACAAATATATATATAATTGGATAACAAGTGTAGCATTTTATATGCTACACTTATCCAATTTTATTCTCACTTTTCCTGTCACTCAATCATTCAAAAACAGCAATCTCCACAAAAACACTGTTTTGCTTTCATCTAAAGTTCGAAGTATGTTCCCAAATCTCACTTGGAAGAACTCAAACAAGTTGCTTCCTTTACTTGTCGAAATATTTTTTTTCCCACCATCTTCTGAATCACTGTCCCCACTCTTTTGGGAATGTGACCTTTTCCCTTCAACGGCATCCCTGCATTTCCATCAGCAAGGTCTAAGCATGAACTTTCACAAATCACTCCTGGAAAGTTCTAAAATTCTTTGTGGAGTCCCCTCTTCTGAAGATTTAAACCCAGCACTGCTCAGCCCTTTCTCTAGTAAAATCTAAATGATTTGTATGCAATCAGCCATGTTTTGTGGTTTCATTAACTGACCCTCATCGTCTCAGTGATTCTCACAGCAAGAGGCACACAGGTGCTCAGACCCTGTGCTGACCAGCTGGCAGATCTCCTCACACACATATTCAATGTATCTCTGAGCACAGTGGTGGTACCTGCATGGCTCAAAACAACCAAGGTCATCCCGCTGCCCAGGTAGTCAACTGAGTCCTGTCTCAATTGCTACCAACTGGAAGTGCTTTGAGAGGCTGATATTGAGACACGTGGCAGAGAATTTTTAACCTGAACACCTGCAGTGGCACCCATGGAGCTGGGGGTTACAGACCTAGCTCAAGGTCCCACAGGTGTGACTATTCTGCTGAGGCAGGGCTCAGACTTGTGACTTTCTGATCAAAGTACAGAGGCTTCCCCTGCAGAGCCACATGCTGCCCCCATCACGGTTCGAAGCACGTTAGCAAATTTGTAGGTGACACAACAGCTGTGTGGCTCATCTGCAGCAAAGATGAGTCTGCATACAGAGCAGAGGTCAAACACCTAGTGCACTGGTGTTGGGACAACAACCTGTCTCTAAACGTCGAGAAGAGGGAATTGTTGACTTAAGGATGAACCTGGCTGCTCGCTCTGCCTTGAGCAGCATTGGCTCCAGTCAGCAGTATGACGTTCCTGGGAGTTCAGATGGCAGACAAGCTCTCCTGGACCCTGCACAACGCCTCCATCACCAAGAACGCCCTGCAGGGTCTCCACTTCCTTAGAAGGCTCTTCCATCCTCTCCACGTTCAACTGAGAGACCATGGAAAATACCCTTTGCTGCTGCATCACCATCTGGTTCAGCACCAGTTAGTGAGGACAGCAGAGAAAGGGGGCTCCTCTCTCCCCCCCCCCATCAGTGAATGGAACAGGCAGGAAATGTGATCTACTATGTAATCAACATGGTGAATTCTTATTAACAAGCATACTGTAATACACATGAATAAGAACACAATTGCTTTAAAGTCATCCCATGTGAATTGTTTCAATTATCTAATAATAAATGCATCTATATTGCATTCATGTCTTAAACATTTTAAATGTTTTTACTATGATTGCAGATTATGTGATAGCATATTTTTATATATTTATTGTCATATTCGTATGGATGCATAAATTAATATGGAAGGCAGGATCTCTGCCAGCACTAAAACCATGCGATGGAATTATTTTTAAACATGTTTCATACATGGTGATTATATCATGTTTTGCAAACATATCTTTATTTTACTAACTCCTTAACTTCCAAAAATTATTTGAAATACTATCATATATAGTGATTATTTTAAAACAATGTGCACAAACGGTGATTAATGAAGTGCTTGACAGGTGAAAGTGTTTTACAGCTCAGTAGTGGGAACGAAAATGCTATCAAAACAACATTGCAGGCAGCAGTAATTAAATCCTTATCCTTAGAGGAAACCTTTATTTCAAAAAACAAACTCCATAATTCCAGGCATGAGATTCATGTCATCTCCTTATCCTGTGTTCGGTTTTATTTTATAAAATGATTTTATTTTTTATTATTTTTATTTTATTTAAACTTTTACAATACAGAACAATGATAAAATATAGAATAATAAATATTGTACAGTAATATGATAACAAGCACGCTAGGGGGTGCTATATACAAATCTATACAAATACTTTCAATAAATCACATATTCTTACAGTTTTTTTTTTTTTCAACCTGCGTGAAGTTGGCCCCTCATATGTTTCAGATTTCAACCAAACTGGTCTCAGTCGTATTTGCCGCATTTGTGCTGTCAAAATTTTTGTTTGTGCTGTTTTAGTTTCTGAGATATAAATGTTTGTTTACATGGTGACATCATCAGCATGAAGTTAGCCCCCCATTTGCGTCTGATTTTCACCAGACCGATCGCAATCGTGTGTGCTGCGTTTGTGCTGGTTTGTGCAAACGCTCCACCTTCTGTTAACATGAGAAACATGAGCCTGAGCACTATATGGCGATCACTTAAAGGCATAAACTAAGAGGTATAACTCAGAAAAATAACAGTACAGACTTTTAAACAGCACAAACTATTGAGACCAGTTCGGAGGCAAATAGGGGGTTAACAGCGGAGTCACGTGACCATGTAAATAAGCAATATATCAGCACTGAAGCAGCACGAAGATATAGTTTTAACGGCACAAACGATTGCGATCGTTTTGGTCGAAATCAGACGCAAATGGGAGGGTGAGGGGCAACCTTACAAACATTAATATCTCAGAAAAAAAAAAGCAGCACAATGGACAGTTTTAACGGCACAAACCAACACAAACGCAGCAGCACACACAATTGCGATCGGTTTGGTGGAAATCAGACACAAATAGGGGGCCAACTTCACGCCGGTGTCACGTGACCATGTAAACAAACATTAATATCTCAGAAACTACAGCAGCACAAAGGACAGTTTGTGGACTTTTTGCGGAGGATGTCGTTCTGCTGGCTTCATCTGCTGGGGACCTCCAACGTGCCTTGGGGCTGTTTGCAGTCAAGTGCGAAGTGCCTCCGAGACCTTGGTTCTCAGCCGGAAACGGGTGGATTGCCCTCTTCAGGTCAGGGAAGTGCTGCCTCAAGTGGAGGAGTTCAAATATCTCGGGGTCTCGTTCACGAGTGAGGGTGGGCGAGATCGAGAGCTGGACAGACAAATTGGAGTGGCGTCTGCAGTTTTACAGGCGCTTAACCGGTTCGTCGTGGCTAAGAAAGATCTGAGCCAGAAAGCAAAGCTCTCAATCTATTGGTCCATCTTCGTCTCTACCCTCAACTATGGTCATGAGCTATGGGTAATGACCAAAAGAATGAGATTGTGAATACAGGCGGCCGAAATTAGGTTTCTCCGCAGGGTGTCTGGGCTCTCCCTGGTCCCGGGCTTTTGTTTGGTGTGCATGTTTTATTTCCTTTAGCTATTTGGGATTAGTAGAACCTCATAATCATAAAAACCAAACATTATTTTTTTTGAACAATTAGTAGTTTTAAACAAAAATGATGTCCTTATATGAGGACGTAGGGTCTCAGGAGGCTAGAGATAAAGTGAGAAGTTCGGATATCCAGGAGAGTCTCAGAGTAGAACTGCTGCTTCTCCATGTAAGGAGGCAGTTGAGGTGGTTTAGACATCTGTTGCGGATGTCTCCTGGGCGGCTACCCGGAGAGGTTTTCCGTGCATGTCCTACAGGGAGGAGGCCCTGGGGCAGACCCAGGACATGCTGGAGGGATTATATCTCTCGGTTGGCCTAGGAACACCTTGGCATCCCCCCGAAGAGCTGGTAGAGGTAGCTGGGGAGAGGGAGGTCTGGGTATCTCTCCTGGAGCTGCTACCCCCGTAACCCGAACCCCGGACAAGCGGAAGCTAATGGATGGATGGATGGATGGACATTTACCTTTATGAATGTGAAACTTAGCTAATAAAAGAATGAGATTTATCAAGTACTCATGTGTCAAGCCTGGCTCGTCCGATCCTCCTGTGTGCCACGCCCCTTCGTTAACCTCGTGTGGAATCCCTACATTTACCAGCAGTTTGACGTTTCCTGCCATTAGTCCTGTGTATTTTAGTCCGCGTTCGAGTACGTTTCCCTAGTCTAGTCATTGATGTTGCATGTTTCAATGTCCTGTACTAGGATTGATTCCTAATAAATCCCTCGTTTCTTATCCCTTGTCTCTCTGTTCCTGCTTCTGTGATCTCCGATGTGACATCATGTAGTCTGTGACGATTTTTAATGATCCCAAATAATACATGTCTCCACAAATGAGCGAAATCAATCATAATAGACACAGAAATAAAATTACAAACATTTTGCCAAAAAGAAATTACATAACAGCGTTTTGTTCGAGTTTCCCCTGTGTCGTAATTTCAACATGGTGGCTTACAGAGTCAATTTTTATTTTGTTAAATGTATTAATAGTTATAAATGTAATTACACATAATCGATTTAGAGAATACCATATTATGACCATAAACAGTATCCTAGCATGCAATATCAGATTTTTACCAGACTTGTTAGTGTCTTTTGTTTGTAGTTTGTTTGCCCCTCGAAAAAAGAATATCGCTACGGATCTACTAAAATATTCTAAAGCTTTTCATCTGGTTTGACTAGTTTGTGTTGCTTGTTTGTTTGTCTCTCGGAAAAAAAGAGTCTCCAAATCTGCTAAAATATAAAGCAACAACACACACCAGCGTGTTTGTGGAAGCAGCCATGTCAACTGAGCAGAGAGCGGCACCCAGTGGCAGAAAAGGGCAGTGTCACCCTGTACACTGTTGAAACCAAGGTATTTTATGTGGATCATTTTGTGTCTTCTTTAATTATGCTAGTTATGCTTTAATTGTAGGCGGTGAAAGGAGTAACCAGGGCTTGGGTAGCTTGTGGGACTCCTGAAGCAGCTGACCAGTACCTGCAGGCCTGTGGCTGTGTGTATTCATATCATGTACAGAGGAAAATGTATGTGGTCTACAAAAGGCTGCAGCACACGTGAATATTTAAATTAATATTATTTTTCATGATAAGATATTTTAATGATCGTTTAAAAAAATATGATACAAATTTTTTAAAAATGATCAACAAAACTGAACAAAGCCGAAAGGGCACTTTCAAAAATAAGAGTGTTCCTTCAATTCTGTACGTGTTTTCCTTCCTCACTGAAGCATTTCAGGGCACCGAGGTGTTTTCAGGGAATTTGTCCAAGAAAAAAGTGCTGCTTACAGCTTTCCATTCAGCTCATTTCCGTTTAATATCCTGAAACAGGCTGAATGCTTGTAGATGTGCCAGGCTAAACACAATGCCTTAACAAGATGGGGTGCATTCTGACAAGCCTAGTTGAATTTTTACAAATATTTAACAACTGGGTTATTCCTTAATGCTTTTATGATTATGGTGGCTTGTTTCCGTATTTGATGTGAAATGTGACATTTAGTGTAAAATAAACAGATAATTTCCTGGAACTGTGTGTGTGTGTCTATATATACACTGCCCGGCCAAAAAAAACACATCGCCATTTGAATTTTTCATTGGACCACCTTTAGCTTTGATTATGACGCACATTTGTCATGGCATTGTTTCCACAAGCTTATGCAATATCTCACCCTTTATTTTCATCCAGATTTGCATTCATTTCTCACCGAGATCCTGTATTGACAAGTGAGTTGAACCACTCCATAAAGCCTCCTTCAGCTCATCCCAAAGACCTTCAATGAGGTTAAGGTCGCAATTCTGTGGTAACCAAGTCAAGTGTGAAAATGATTCCTCATGCTTCCTGAACCACTCTTTGACAATTCGAACCCAATGAATCTTGGCATTCTTGTCCTGGAAACACCCAGCCCCGCAAACACCGACTCGGGGTTGCAGACAGGGAGGCACAGCCTCGCAAACACTGACTCGGGGTTGCAGACAGGGAGGCACAGCCTCGCAAACACCGACTCGGGGTTGCAGACAGGGAGGCACAGCCTCGCAAACACCGACTCGGGGTTGCAGACAGGGAGGCACAGCCCCGCAAACACCGACTCGGGGTTGCAGACAGGGAGGCACAGCCTCGCAAACACCGACTCGGGGTTGCAGACAGGGAGGCACAGCCTCACAAACACCGACTCGGGGTTGCAGACAGGGAGGCACAGCTCCACAGACCCCGAGTCAGTTTGTGGTTTGGGGTTGCAGACAGACCGGAACCAAGTACCAGGCCTCATGGTAAAAGGGCTGAGAAAATAATGGAATGGGAGCTGGTCCATCCCAGGAAGCAGAGGGTACCACCATCCACGGAGAGGACTCATCTCTCAATGTCTCTGCCGCCTACTGGCCACCCTGCATCATTTAGTTATGTACACACTGGATGTGAGGCCACATTTCAACTTACTGAACTACCAATAATAAAACCATACAATGCCATTAAAATGTTATCATCGTAGTTGGTGCCCTCTAAAAACAAACACAAACAATGGATTTTTTAACACATGCACATTTCAAGCTAAGAACAATACAATTAGTGCCAATTTTAGTTAAACCAGTGTATTAATCAATTTACCACTGTCATGACTCGGGGAGACACAGAGCGAGGAAACCCGACCTGGAGTCCAGAATCAGGGAACAAAGGGTTAATTAGGAAGACAATCCTAATACAGGACATTGAAGCACACGCAACGTTAATGACAGGACTGGGGAAACATACTCTGATGTGGACTTAAACTGAACTAATTGTAAATAACACAAAACAACTGGTAAACATGGGGAATCAACACGGGGCAGATGAGGGAGCGTGGCACACAGGAGGATCGGACAAGCGGGGCAAGACGACCACATGCACTGTTTAACACAACTATGTCACAATGCTGTGATTACTAATCTCTGGCACATATTGTGATTTGTGATATTTTTAATAAAAAACAAAATAATGTAATTACTCACAAGAATTCAATCTTTACTTGATGTATCACTTCATGCTGACAAATTCACCTTTTTCCACATTCAGCTTTTTCACTCAGAAGGTTTTCCAGTAAATGTAAATGAACTAAGATGAAGTTCATTTAAAGAAGACCTGTCCAGGGTGTTGTACTAGCTTGCTGGAGGACTAACTAAATTTTGATGGAGAATTCTTTTATTTTATTTTGGGGTTGGGGGCAGTTGCCATGTTGGAGCTTCTGAAATTACCAAAACATTTCTCATTTCTTAAGATTTTCTTTCAAACTGGTTGATTTCAGGTCAATTAAAGATAAATGATATAATATTTAAAAAATAAATGGATTTATTGTCACGTCACCAGGGGCGGGGACAGACAGGTGCGCTCCATCCGGAACTAATTTAGCTCCTTTTAATAGGAAGATAGACCTGTCCTCCAATGCGAAGTATTGCGCTGATGATTCAAAGCATTACCGAGCACTTCTCTTGTCCTCCGTCACCTCCGTGTTCCCGTCTTGTGTTTCCTTGTCGGACTGATCTCCCCGGCTACGACACCTGCATCTGGACAACGACACCGAGTACTGCGCGCCGTTCCCCAACCTACCTGCCAGCTCCGCCGGCCCCTTCCCTCTCTCGCTGCCTTATTCCTGTACCCAGAACCGGAGCTTCATTAAACCCTTTTCACCCTGCATACCTGGATCCCTGTCTCTATCCTTGGCCACCCATGACATTTATTCTTTTAATTACTCGTCAGCAAAACATTAAACGATTGCATGTAGCAGGGTAATCGTATGCTATACTGTTGTCTGCAAACTTGCTTCCGATATTATGAGTGACTTTCAGAATTCAAAAATTCAAAATTTGGCCAATTGAACAACAAAATAATGAATAACCATTGCATTTCTACAAACACTAAAAGTAAGGTTATCAGTCAATCAAGCATAGTCTTATATTCAACAGCAAATATTCGTCACTGACCAGAAAGAATTAGGCGGGAGAAATGTTTTGCAGTTTAACTGGTAGATGACTCTCCCGTAGCCATGATCGAGAAATGCGCTAAAACACTTAAATTATTTTTTGGCGAAAATTAAACATGCGTGAAAAAACAAAGTGAGGGAGAATCATTCCTAATGTGTGAGACTGACAGGAAATGTGCGCGTGCCCGCAACAAGTTTATCCGGCTAAGTAAGAAACCCGGGACCGTGATACAGGCCCCTGCAGTCTCCAAGCGATTTAACAGATATCTGGCACATCGTGCATTTGGTACTAGTTTTGGTTATTTTATATTCATTTAAATATGGTGTTAAAATGTATAACGTTTGATGAAGTAATGTTGTTAAAGTGTGTTGTTAATTGACATTATTATTTAGAGTGTAGTGAAAATATTGTGGTACGTTATTAGGGCTACTGCTTTGCCTCTGCTGAGAGACCAAAATGCCTGTAGCAGAATAGCTTTGTTTAGTTTAGTGATGCGATTCCAGCAGGGGGCGCTATTTACTCTAAAGTTATTCCCATACGGAAGATTTGGACGATTTCAAAGTGCACATTCAGCAGCGTGTAGGACAAATGTCTCGGACTCCAGTAGAAGAATTAACTCACATTTATATACAAATATAAGTCTACCTATTTTCTTGCGACGGCGACAATGTTTTTGCGATACTGATTTAAATCTGCATTATGTTATTGTTAGTATTATATATATTAATGCATTAGTGCATATATAATTAAAGCACGCTCTCTGGAAATCGTAACATTTCAACGCTGATACTCTTCAATGCTCCACAAAATGTATCAGTAGGAGAAGTTTATAAGTAACCACTACGAAGATGAGACCTCCTGGATGTGGTCGATAACATTACCAATTACGTACCATTAAGACATCATTAAAATCGGTACGTCGTTAAAATCCACCCAAGTACAATGTCAATGGATTCAACGCTTGACGACGCGTTCGCACAGCACAAGTAGCATACAGCGCTTTAACAAAATGTTTTATTATACAGTATAAGAATATCTTATAGCTTTAATTGCGTTAAATATATCAAGTAATAATGTTCTTATGTTGACATTGGCAGGATCTTTGTTAAAATGTAAAACATGGAAATAACGTTCTGGGAGCGATCCCTGTTAGCTGGGTCAGCCTTGTCATTACTCAGAATATGTCGCTATTTATATGAACACACATGTCAAGCAACAGCTTCGGCGTTCATCCGCACTCGCCCCTATAAAAACAGCAGCAGGTTTTCATCGCTGCGGCACCACAATGAAGCAGAAAATTGAATTTAATTAGACCCGAGGGGTGGGGTTGAAAAGAAGGCAGCGTGTGAGCCTGAGAAGCGCTTGCCTGTTTGTGAAGGGCACATGAGTGTTAAAGTGCTTTAAAGGGCGTGAGAGCGACATGTCCGGGGAAGGAGCGCAGCAGCAGCGCTTCCCCAAAGTGCAGGGCATCTGCCAGTGAGGACGGCTCCGGCGGTGCCCCAGCCCCGACCTCCGCATCAACACACCTCCACCACCACGAAAGGGAGCTGCGTTTCCTCAAGCGTTCGGCCGTTTCTCTTCCGAATGCTGGGAGCCATGCATGAGAAGTACACCCTGACCTCCCCCGAGAGGCTGCCCCGGGACGCCGAGGGAAAGGAATCGGTGTTCGCTGGAGGAGCTCTCCCAAAGCGAAGGATGCTGGTGGGACTGGATGTCATCTGCCTGCTCGTAGGTAAATAACCCTCTGCAGCGGTAACACTCTCCGTTTATTAACTAAAGTGCCGTGTATGTATCAGATCACAAACATATCCGACTTCAGATACTCTAATAAAAATGTCTACTGCACAAATGGAGGATCTGAAAGTCAAAGGATGGGATGTCTGATAAATTAGCCTATATTCCAGCTTGTTGTTTCACTTACACTCCAAAATCAGAAATGAATAATTCACCAAACTTTTTTAATAGTTACCTAAATAAAGCAAATAACAGAGATACGGGTTATTCTCATAAAGAAATCAGGAAATAGCTTAACTGTTGACGTGTCTTTGAAAAACTCACTGTCTTCACGGATTTATCCATAAAAAATACGTGATCCACGTGGAGCACGGAAATATCTGGCTGTTACTCAAATAAATGAGCGCCTTTAGAGCACGTGTCCATACAGTTGTCTTGTAGTTGAAGGAGGTGAATCATTTTCCATGTGAACTGAGTAGCTTACAGATTACTCAGATCACCTCACTCCACCTGCCAAGTCTGTACGACCCATGACAGCTGAGTACCACGTGGATATAAAAAAAAAATTGCATATAACCTATTTAACTTATTGGTGGGTTGACATCATAGACGTCTCTAGTTTCTGTGTGTGCCTTTAATGAAGAGCAGTTCTGAGCAAAAGTTTGTAAAGATGTCACATTATATGCTGAGCACATTAATATAACCGGCTTTGGTTAAAACATATGAAACTTTGCACTGGGAAAAATAAACTTGGACTGTAAAAAATGGCAGCTTCCTTTCTGAATGACAATATTGGTGATGTGAGTAATCTGGAGGTGGTGTGGTGATGCAGGGAGAAGCACCGCTACCTCACACCTCAGGGTTTGGGTCTCCGCCATGGTTACATGTGTGTGGAGTTTGCATGTTCTCCCCGTGTCGTCGTGGGGTTTCCTCCGGGTACTCCGGTTTCCCCCCACAGTCCAAAGACATGCTGAGGCTAATTGGAGTTACCAAATTGCCCATAGGTGTGCATGTGTGAGTGAATGGTGTGTGAGTGAATGTGTGTGAGTGAATGGTGTGTGAGTGAGTGGTGTGTGAGTGAATGTGTGTGAGTGAGTGAATGTGTGTGAATGAGTGGTGAGTGAATGTGTGTGAGTGAGTGGTGTGTGAGTAAAGGTGTGTGAGTGAATGTGTGTGAGTGAGTGGTGTGTGAGTGAATGTGTGTGAGTGAAGGTGTGTGAGTGAGTGAATGGTGTGTGAGTGAGTGAGTGGTGTGTGAGTGACTGGTGTGTGAGCGACTGGTGTGTGAGTGAGTGAATGGTGTGTGAGTGACTGGTTTGTCTCTCGCCGTGGAGTTGCACAATTTGAATTCCACTTTAATGTTTGTTCACTTAAGCACTTTACATGGGGGGAGGGGGTATTTCAAAGGGCTGTCCACAGTCCACACAGGCTGGCTGCATGTTGTGAATTAATGCGCACCAGCTGCCTCACAGTGTCCCAAGGAATTTATTCGGTTTCCAGGACGACCGTGGTTCTCAAGGAAAGGAGAGTCTGGGGGATTTGCGACGTCTATAAATACACCCCATATCCAGCTGTTTACAAATCGAACTGCACTTTGTCCTCCGTGGTCTTTCCCCCCATTGAATCTGACTGTATTTGCGTATGAACAACAATCCGCCGATGAAGTGGGATGATGCAGTTCAGTAAGCCTTTGAAAATAAGAGAGCAGACCTTTGTGTTTCTCTGAAAGTCCAGTGCCCGGGTGATTTAAAGCAAACGGGGTTGGGGGTGTTCTACATTTAAAATACTTAAACATGCTTTGGGGTGCAATTTAAGTTAAATTTTTATGGAGAGAATTTCCACTGGTGTGTATGTTACAGGCGGACAGGTTTGACCCCACTGACTTTGACAGCGTGCTCTTCTGCACTTTGACATGGGAGGCCACTCTGCCCAGCTTGCTCAACTGATATGGCCCTCTGCTCGAGTGAAGGCAGACTTTTCCTAAGCAAGCAGTGAGTGATCAGACACATCACAGCTACAGAGGGGAGGAGGTTAACCCTGAAAAGGAATATGACTTTGAGTGTTAAAATGAGACCAAACCTCAAGCAGTCATGTTACTCTACACTGGTTTACAGTTAAGTTTTGCTGTATTATGATTTGAAGCTTTATTTGCACAAGTACATCGGAATGTGTTTTTTTTCACATATCCCATCATGCTCTCTCTTTTTAAGGCTTACACACATAAAGAGGTGTGTGAGAGAAAGAAGCTCAGGGTCAGCCATTTATCTTGTACCCCTGCAGCATTTTGGGGGTGTCAAGATGGAGCTATTCTGCCAAGGACGGGATTTGAACCAGCAACCTTCTGTTCACAGGCACAATGGGCTGTTCTGCTGAGTCACACAGCACCCACCTTACCTGGGGAGCAGCTTTATGTGCTTTTCTCCTTTCTGTCTCTTTTATGTCTAATCCTTCATTGTACCAGCTTGCATGAGGTTTGCATGGGGGCGAAGGCCACCTGTGTCGCAGCTGCCGAGCCTGAGGGGGGCGCTCACACTGGTAGTCACAGTTGGGACATTATAGCAGGCAGTGAAGGAGTAACAGCACCGTAAAAGCCAAATGCAAGAATCAGAGTTGTGTATGATGCAGGGAGGGAGTGGCCTCTGGCTGAGTGACAGTATGAATGCCCAGTCAAAAGCATCAAAATAATACAGACCTGAGAATATATGTATTTAATACTATTTATCTTAGCTGTCCAAAAAGTGATTGGAATAAACAGGCACTTTGTTATGAAAATGCTGTTACTGGTGGTGGGGGGGAAACTGGCCAGGGTTTCTTGGCTGCCCTTTCCATAGCACATTTCTGATCTGTCAGGTAACTGCAGTTGCCAGGTTACCGGTGTTATCTTGCCTTCCTCCCATTGGCTGCTGCCATTCCGTACGGCACCATGAGACCCGCAGTGTGTGAAGACGGCAGTTGACGTCGGGCTTCAAAGAGATGCAGAAAACAGCCGAACCCAGAGCAGGGATTTGATCAGCGGAATCGGCGTGATATACCGGGCAGTAATTCATGTGCCAAGTCAGCCTCCAGCAGTGTGGAGTCCCCGTGATGGTCAGCCCCATGATTCAAGCACAGACACACTTACAAGTGGGGATGATGTAATGCTCTGGCGGGGCGGTGATGTCATAATGCAGCCTAATTAAAAATGCATGTGGGCTCAGCTCCCTGGCTGTAATTATTCCCTTTGCCAAGCTCGAGGGGCCTGGGGTGCGGGCCTGCTTGGTGGCTTGGCTGACATCAGTGCCTGGCATCTCTGGGAAAGATGGCCCCACCCAAGGTCCTCAAGGAAGACTTTCTAGAAGCTTCTTTCAGCTTGCATCTGTCTGCGCTGTGCGTGGGAGCACTGAATGGGGAATCTCTTAAGGCACCATGTCATTCTTTTGTTGTTGTGGGCTGTGGGATGTCGACGCCTTTCCAGGGACCGCGATGATGTCACATGATCTGGGCCACTCCATTAAAGGAAGAAGCAGCTCGCCAATGGCCATATGCAGCCCATTGCTGTTTTGTAGCCCGACACCCAACCCCTCAAGGGTCAACCATGACCATAACCTCAAATTAGTGAGTCTGAGGTTGTGACCATGACCGAAACCCAAGGCGAGAGCTTGGAGCACATCGGCAGGCCAGGCTGCTGTCTCCCGCTGTCTCCCACTGGCTCCCGCTGTCTCCCGCTGGCTCCCGCTGTCTCCCGCTGGCTCCCACTGTCTCCCGCTGTCTCCCACTGGCTCCCGCTGTCTCCCGCTGTCTCCCGCTGTCTCCCACTGGCTCCCGCTGTCTCCCGCTGTCTCCCGCTGGCTCCCGCTGTCTCCCACTGTCTCAGAGGCCCAGTTCCAACTCCTGGAGCTGGAGTTGTAAACGCATGCATGAGGGGAGCAGAGCTTGGTGTCTAATCACCATCTTAGTCCTGGATAACAGCAGCCAGCACCTAGGGCTGTGAGCAGAGGGACCACTGAGAAAGTGCCTCCGCCCTTTCCGGCCTTCTGGCTTCTGTGTACATACGTATTTCTGCGGGAGCCTCCGGCCTCTGCATACACGCGTGTTCGTGCAGTACACACGGTACACTGCTTTGCACTTACCTGCTCTCCCAGTGAGCTGCCCTGTTATTCTGACTGTATTTTACAGTGGACCTTCGTTTTGGATTCCGCTGGATCACCTTATTGGACAGGCTGCTTTGCCCTTACCTGCTCTCCCAGTGAGCTGCCCTGTTATTCTGACTGTATTTTACAGTGGACCTTCGTTTTGGATTCCGCTGGATCACCTTATTGGACAGGCTGCTTTGCACTTACTTGCTCTCCCAGTGAGCTGCCCTGTTATTCTGACTGCTTTGTCTTTTGTCTGCCTGCCCACCCTATTATATTCTCTTATTTATTCAATGAAGACCCCGTTTTTTTTTTGTTTTTTTTTTTACAGCTGCGCCTGTGCTTGTGCTCAATTGCCAGTCCTGATAATTCAATTCAATTAAAAACACTTTATTTGTCCAGGAGGGGCAATTAAAGGCACACAAGGCAGTTGGGCAAAGGACACAATGACCAAGAGTGCAACATTATTTACAGTATTTAGAAGATGCTGTGCAAAATTGCAGTCAATCAGGTAGATGAGAACTGAATAAATATGTAAAAGGGAGCATGGGGGGGGGTCAAGTGCAGAATGACTTTATGTAAATAATATTAAATAATATCGATCTTTCATCTAACATTCACTATATATCCTAAACTGTTGTGCCATTGAGGGAGGCCTGAATTTAGCTGAATTAGTGTAATGATGAACGTGCTTTATTATTCAGTCTTTCAGGATATTGCTGCTGTGGTACCCAAGCCTGTACAGCTGGAGCCTTGCTGTGATCTCCATCCTCTACCATCCGAGAAGCTTCTGTCCCCTCGGTTCTTCGTTTCCCTCGACCAGCCTTTCTGCCCCCTCGAGGGGCCAGTGCAGGGTCCTGGCATCGAGCCTCTTTGTTGTGCCCTCACAAAGCTGCCAAAGGGCCACATTGACTGGCTTTCAGAGCACCATTGCCGGGTGGTGCGGCGGGTGAAAGAAGCTGCCCGCTGCTGGCCAGCAGTCAGACGTGCCGCTGTGAGGCGTCTGGCAAACAGCCGTGAGCGTGCCGTCGCCCAGCCGCTCTCTCTTCCCCTTTCTGTGAGACAGAGATCCTCACAGACTCGATTTGCATCATTAATCCCCCCTCAGCGGTTCTCTTTTTTCATGATGCGTTAAAGCCCCTCCCTTGGTCGATTAAATTTAAGTTACCTCTCTTTTAATAATATCTTTGCGGTCTTGGCAGCCAGAAAGACAGCATTCAGGCATCAATGAGTTTTGTCTCATATTTGATACATTTTTGCATACAAAATGGCTTGATGATGTACCGTTTTAATGATTTTGTTCATTTATTTTTAATATAGACAATATTATTTGCCGTAAAATCGCAGGATGAACAGAACGGGCAGTGCCAGAAAATGTAACATGGTGTACAAATGTTGTGAGGAACAAATCCTACAGGTGATTCAGATGTGATGTAGTGACTTACTGCTTTTCCATGGACAAAGAATTGGTTCTGTTCTGGTTCAGGGACCAGTTTAGCTTGGAACCAGGTGCCAACCAGGAACCAGCCCATGTTTCCACCAATTTTTTCTCAGCAGCCAGCACCAGAACGTCATCAGTGGTGCGTGTAGTAGGTGGCGTTTACATTTCCCTGAAGGTGTAAAGCAGGGGTGGCCAACCAGTCAGAGACCAAGAGCCACATTTTTTTACTGTGTTACCGCAAAGAGCCACATCATACAC
>JAODJU010000095.1:1010676-1044896 GCA_026776725.1 Gnathonemus echidnorhynchus
TACCGTTAACCTGTCCGCCAGCTGACCAGCATGCCGGCAGGACTGGTTCACTCTGGTTACCGTTAACCTGTCCGCCACCTGACCAGCACGCTGCTCTCCCCTCCCACCCAGTTCTACCTGCAGGCTCGGCTGGCAGGGTCCGGGGCCCGCCTGCTTAGACCCTTGTTGCAGCTCCTGCTGGTGCTGCTGGCCCTGTACACTGGCCTGAGCCGCATCTCGGACTATCGGCACCATCCCGGTGATGTGCTTACCGGCTTCCTGCAGGGGGCGCTCATGGCCTGCTGGGTGGTATGTGTCACATGGGGTCATGCTTCTTTAACCTCAGGGCTGAGGTGTTCTCACACTGATCGGGAAACCATATAAAGCGTGACCTGACTGGTTATTTCTACCTGACTATTTCCATGTACATTTCCAGCGGTTATATCAGTTGCATTATGTTATATGTCACTTCCGTCCAGCCACTTTGATGTCCTCCTGTGTCCCGCAGGCCTTCTACATCTCCTCCATGTTTAAGAGCTCGCAGCCGGGCCTGGCGCCCACCAGTGTGTCCCTGGACATCTCCCCGAGCAGCCAACAGACAGTGTGCTAGCATGGAGCGAGGAGGGGGGGGGCGGGGGGCATGGGGGTCCAGGGGCAGAGGCCCCTGAGTGAGACTGCTAATCAGGACACGTAGAGCCGTTGGGTGGTGGGGGCTTCAGGGGGCAGCTACACCTTGGCTGCAAAGCCTCACTGCATCCGACTTGCCTGTGTACAGTTATAAGCAAATGTATATTCAGCATCTTAAAGGCGTCATTTTTATGTTTCGAACATAAATGCATTTAAAAGTATTTTTGTGAAGATGGTCTAGCTGCTGCTGCTAATCATGAGTGTAACTGTTCAACTAAAGCTGAGCTGCCTTTTCATTGGTGTTGTGTGTGTGTGTGCGTGTGTCTGTGTGTGTGTGTGTGTGTGTGTGTCTGTGTGTGTGTGTGTGTGTCTGTGTCTGTGTGTCTGTGTGTGTGTGTGTGTGTGTGTGTGTGTGTGTGTCTGTGTGTGTCTGTGTGTGTGTCTGTCTGTGTGTGTGTGTGTGTGTGTGTGCGCATATGTGCCTGTATATGTGTGTGTGTGTGTGTGTACGTGTGTGTTTGTGGGTGTACCTGTGTGATCATATAATTATCACATGTTTGGGCATGTATGTGTGCCTGTGTGCTGCACCATGCTGGTATCCCACGGGGGGGGGTTCTCAGCACCCCCCTGGCCCCCTCCCAGCCACAATGGAAAGGAGACAGCAGACAGATGTCACAAGTAACAGTGCCATGGAAATCCGTCCAGAGGGGCAGCTGTGCATGATGTAGGAGGACCCTGCGGGGGGGGGGGGGGCCATTATGAGGACTAAGGGACGGCTGCGTTTCTCTTTTGTCTTTTTGTCTGGACACTTCCACAGACTGTGGGGAGAAGACACATTTTGTAATTCTGTTTTGTTTTGATAGCTTAGTGAGGAATAGAACTCATTTTTAATTTGCTTTAATTAGATTCTAATTTCCTCGTGTCATGCTTTAATGAAATGTTTCATGGGAACCTTGTTCTAACCACTACTGGTGACCGTCACTGAGCATCACCGCCTGCATAAGCCTGGCTGCAGTCTCCTCCCCCTGACCTTTGACCTGAACCTTCAACTCAAAGTGGGATGTTGTGGGCTGCCCCACGCACCAACATCTCCTGTTTCATTTACCATTTATCCATGTGTCCCACATCAATGTTCTGTGCCTCTGCGGTCCTCCGAATTCAGGTGGAATGAATGTAAATAGACGACGCCCTAGGCGCCGGGTGTGCATGATGTTAAGGCCACACGGATTGTGTTTGTATGTTTGTCAGGTACCATGCATTTGGCCGTTGAGATGCGGACTAGAGACTGAGCCAGCTAGCGATAGAAGATAGCTGTATTTATCATAGTATTATCTGATTGTTCATTTGTTTCCTTGTATAAATGCCAGAAATTTGGAAATAACCACTGTTCTCAATCATATGTGTAAAAAAATAAAGCATTATAATCTTTTTACTTCTGAGAGTCAGGTGGCACTTTTTAGCTCTGTTATTTTCCTGTTGTATGTTTATCTTCTGGGACTGTCCTGACCCAACAGCAAAATGCTCTGAGAGCAGAGGTGACACAGATGATGTTTCCAGTAGAGATGGGAGTTTTTAGACAGTCCCCTGGTCAGCACTATAACTGAGGCACATAGGTCAGGCATTGGCTGTACCTTAGGAGCCCTGCCAGTCCGTCACCCCCTCTGTCGCCTTTGATGCATTAATGGAACACCATTGGCAGCCCAGTGACGCAATCTCACCAGGGGTGACGACCTGAACGGACTCCATGGAACAAGCAAACAATACCACTGAAGGAATGCAGGCACGGCCTGCAAAAAAAGAATAGATGTTTTCCTGGATCACTTAGCATTCCCTGGCAAACTGAAACACTCACGCGCCATTACATAGACACCAATGTGCAAGCCCCCAGATTACTTCCCAGTAGAAGCTGTTGTACCCCTGTGCCAAGAGTTTAACCAGAATTGCCCTGGTACAGATACACAGCTGCATTACTGTTTCACATTTTGAACCACTCTGAACAAAACATTGATAAATGTGTTTGTGCTGGTTCCCAGTCCTACTGGACTGCAGATCTTGGATGACAGAAAGGTCTCCGCCACAGAGAGCACCTGGCTGTTGTGGCTTTCTATTGTTTTTCCAGGCAAATCCTTTTGTTTTTGTTATTGGTATGAAGGATCCTGGGGACATATCATAGGAAGGGTGAAAGATAGCTAAAGTTCTGTGAGAATTGCAACCTGAAGACAGATCACAGTGGCTACAAACGTCAGTGACGCGGTTCTGCCGGCTCATCGGTAAGGACCCTGAAGAAGGAATGCAAAGCAGGGTGGCCAAACGTGCACATCACTGGTGAAAAACAATAACTTATGATGTTGCACTTTGCTGTTATGGACTCAGGGATCACCAGGAATCAACAGGTCTGGCTAAATGAGCAGACGGGTAAAACCGGGGCAGTCAACAGCATCAGCCAAGACAGCAGCATTTACTGCTGGTAGCGTTACCCCTCTGTCTGACGAAAAAGCTGGGCACTGTCATACTGGTGACTGACAGACCACTTTACGATGCGCATAGCATCAAAACATACTGCCAAGTAATGCCTTCGGATGCTAACGCTAGCAGATACTAATTTCTGCCTTTGTGTTTCACGGGCATGTGTGTAGGAGTGTGTGCTCCTGCAAATACTTGAGTATGTCTGAGTGAGTCAGGGTTGCCATCCTGGTTTTCTCAGGATTGTTCTACTTTTGAGTGACTGTCCTGGGAAATTAATATTCTTTCCCGGGACGCAAATTATCCCCATTTTTTTGGAAAAAATGTATTCTAATGTAGAATTTCATAGTTTCAAATTAAACCTCACTTGATTCCCTTCTGCTGCTATTCTGTTTTCCTCCTGGTCATGTTTATACATCCAGTATTGTATCAGTAAATGGATAAAAATGGGTAAAACACAGTGACGATCGCCCATGTCAATATTTTTATTTGATTGGTACCAGAAATACGAAAGCTTATCTTATTGCCTAGCAACCCCCGGGCTGTCAGTCTGCCACATGCATCCACATCCCCCATCCCATAATGATTTTTGTTGCTTAGTAGAGGTCATGTTACCTTAAAAAAACACGTTGTATGTATTGTGGCAGTTTTTTAATTGAGGAGAGAGGACTGAGGAGGATGACAAAATGACATCAGAAGAGCCACCAGCATCCAAGACAAAAGCCAACCAAAATTCCAGATAAATATGAAGGGAACGGCGCTGGGAAATCATGCAAAAACAAAGAAGTACCAAAGTTTTGTATTAAGCCAATAGACATCTAAACATCTACCTACATCACCTTTTGGTCAAAGCTTAGATTAAACTTAAAATTATTATGCCTGGACTTTAAAGTATTCATTTTAAATGCTACATTATCTTGGCTTATAAAAATTAAATAAGGTACCAGATTTATTTGTTGCCTAACTGACATACAGGAATTTATGAAACATAGGCTAAATTATGTGGGCACGACTCCGGCTGCGAATTAAAGACGTCTTTTATATAAGGGTAGATTTGGCTAACCAGTTTTCCACAAAAAAATACAACCAACAACGTTTCTAACTAAGCTACAGACCTGAATTAAAAATATCTAAACAGTCTCATTAGAAACATTTCACAGTCAAAATGAGAGAAATATAGGGAAACATTGAAATTTGTGGCGCGGGATTGATTTTTCATCACGCTCCCGCAAAAAACTCTCAAATGTAGATGCTTTTGCGCCGCGTCCTGCGAGTCCCGCGGGCGTCCTGCCCCCGTTGCAGACCTCTATCCTGTCTGTCCTGCTGTGGGTTAGGAGCTTAAACCTCAGTAACCAAGAGGGGGCGCCACATTGCCCCATTGGTGTGCTGTGATTACGGGCCCATTAGCGCCTGCCTCCTGTCAGTGTGCCTGGGTGGGACTTGGCCAGGACTGGCAGCACTGAGAGCTGCTCTTACAGTCATGGGCCACCGGTCGAAGACAGAATTGAGGAGATGTGGCCCCGGCAGCTGGCGGACAAGCGGAACAAGCTAACAGCTGTAGTCCGGCTCACTGCCATTGCATGCAAAGCTCAGCTTGGAAAACACCTTCATTATCTGCATTACCTTTTGTTTACTTTCATTTTGATTTAAGTTCTGCTTGTCTACTCTGCTTGTATATAAATGTGACTCTGCATGTTCTGACCACCCATGCCCTCTGCCTTCCTTCCCACATGTCTGGATGGTGCTCCATCTGAGCTGGAGTCCTGGTTCAGTCCGACGGAAGGGTGACTGTATAAATGATGCAGGAATGTATCACAACACACCCATGTAAAGCACCTTGGGGTGACTCTGTTGTGAAAGGCACTATACAAAAATAAGTTAAGTTGTGAATAAAAGAAACACAGCTGAAAAATAGCATGCATTTTACTCAGAGCGGCCAGGTTCTCACTCTTGTGAGGTCTCTGCAGGCTACATCAACAGAAAATGGAAAGACAACTAAAACCAAAATATTATTAAAGTCAACAAAAGCTGAGGAGCAGTAATGGACTCAGGCTGTTTGAATTGTACGAGATTCTATGGTGAAATGGTGTTTTCACGTGTATTGGAAACTGCATTTCATAGTGGGGCACCATATCCCATTTTCTTCACTGGAAGGGCACCCTTCAGAGATATTGTAAGAACACCTTATATGGCATAACATCACATTTATCCACTGGAAGGGCACCTATATTGGCACTTCGTCATGTTTTCTTACCGTTTAGGAATAGGATTACCCTTTACAGCAGGTGTTCCCAACTCCCAGTTTGTGAACCATTACTGGTTCCTGGCCAGTGTTTCAGTGGGCTGCAGAATGCTGGGGCTTTGCAGAGGGGTTTGTTGATTTACAATTTTTTTCAATTCTTTGGAAATCTTCACCTTCAGGGGTAGAATTAGAAAGTACTTCATAAAGGCGTGGTTTTCCATTGGAAGGAACCCATGGGGGAACCCATGTAAGGGCACCTTATAGAGCACTGTGTCACATTCTCTCCACTGGAAGGGTCTTCCATGAGAAGGGCAGCTAATCGCTGCTTTTTTGCCATTCTAGATTGCATTTTAGTGTTTTTTTTTTTTCAACCATGGGGCCACTGGGGGAGGGGGGCAATCTGAGTATAGCAGTGCACCTCAGCCTTCCTGCAACCTCCCAAATCTACCCAAAAGTCTCTGTTTACACTGTAAAAAGGGATCTGTTCAAACACACTTAACTGGGATTTACTGCTGGAGGTCTTTGCAGATTCATTACTATAGCAACTGAAATATGAAAAACATTAGCAACATATAATCAATCACATAACAATAATATATCCAATCAGTGGTCACTGTTCTTCTGAGCTACTATTTTAGCACTTGTGGTCTTCTCTTCCTGTTAGCTTTAACATTTCCTACAATTTCACTCATTAGCAAGGTATTTTTACAATCAGAACATTCCTGCTAAATGCATGATGTTTGTTCATCACACCATTCTCTGTTAATTCTAGACCCTGTCAGCGGCATTATCCAAACCAAATTTGTGGGTAGGCAACATTTCAAAATCACACACAAGACATAAAAAACACACATACACAGATTTTAATGTTCTTGAAATTTTATGTAACTATTGCACATTCAAACATGTTCAGCTAGCCTTGTTTACTGCTGCCCAAATGTGAATCATGAATGCCACGGTGTGACATCTCATTGATGATGTGTAACGTTATCGGTAAATGACAGGAATGAGGAGGGATAAGGGAGAGGATTAGGAGATGCGATCTGACGGAGGAAGTTCACTCACTGGCCAGATTACCCTGACTGCAAATGTACTGCAAGTCTAACAACACGTTATTCACAGTCAATGCAGGCACGCAATTGGTTGACTAAAGAATTTATTCATAAGTTACATTTTTACAAAATATTGGGTAGGTACGCGCCTACTGGCACGTGACTGGCACAATGCCACTGTATCCTGTAGTAACTTAAAATCCCAGAAGGGCAGCTGTTTCTGAGATACCGAAAGCACCGTATCTGGTACCAATATTCACACAACATTGTAAATCATTTCAATAAGACCAAACAGGAAGTGGAGTGCGTGGCCCTGGCTGCAGGCTGTGTACAAACAGACGCTACATGAATGTAGAAGCAGTCAGTTTGATTTAACAAGCAGGTACCTGAAAAAGTGTCTGCAGAGTGTATGTATAATGATAACAATTAGAATACAAATACAAATAGATAAAAACCAAATATCATAATATAATCAGAATCATTACAGAATGAACAAACACAAAATTATATGGCAATTGTAAGCATTTTTATCTGGAGGTAACAATGGAAAATGATCTTTGCAGATGTTTGTGTAGACATCATGTCCCTGTTTTTTTCTGGTCTGGTTCCACCGTGCAGCCAAGGGAGGGTGCCCTGGTAGTAGATCATGGTGGCGTATGTGGAGCGTGCAAGAAGATAACACTTGGGAAGAACAATGAAGACCTGTTACTGACACCACAGGCAGAGCGGAGGCAGTGAGGGCCAGTGGGGACAAGGCAGTACCACTCAAAGGAGGCAACTGACAATGAAGACTGAAACAGAGCAGGTCCCATTGGACCGGACCTCTTTATCGCCCTGTAGAGCCAAAAAATATTGTTGTGGTCTCTTAATTTTTTCCGTGGCTTTATGTGCCATTCTGCTTTCACCTAAGAGAGGATGGGCTAGGTCATCTGATTGATATTCTTCCTGCAGCTTTGAAAAATGGCTTAAAAAGTGTGAAATATAGTTACACCTAAACGTGCAAATAGGCTCAGGGTGTTACAATAGTACTCTGACATTCCATATTTCTTCACAAGGGAACTGCAGAGATTAAACAGAGCATTGGCTCTCGGAGCCTGGTTATGTTCCCTGTTGATTATACCCCCTCCTAGTGTGCCAGTGAAGGCATCACATTCAGGTGCAATTTCACTCAGTGGTACAGCTCCTGCATTCTTGAGTGTGGGTTAGAGTTAGGCTTAGTCTCTACCTTAAGTGAGTCACACGGTCAGTTGCAGTTCCTGCCTCTTGTTGCATCGCACCCTCCTATGTCTCGATACCTGCTCCCCACAGCTGAACTGAGTCTGCTTTCTCTTCCTTACATCCCTGAACTGGTTGGTTCAACTTTTAAGAAAAATTTGACTTCTAATGAGTTCGAGAACTGAGGTACCACTGTACTACTACAACTCCTCCTACGTACTACTACTACTACTACTAATAATAATAATAATAATAATAATAATAACCCTGCAACAGGTTAATGTCCTGTCTTGGGTTATTCCTTGCTTTGCGCCAGTAGCTTCTGGGCTCTCGACCCCCACGACCCTGGATAGGACAAGCAGGTACGGAAAATGTATGAATGTTCATAATTCATTATTTAATCTTGTTGGCAAATTGATCTTTCATTTTCCACAGAATAAAAAACAATGTAATGTTATTCCACTAATTAGCGCTGGCAAGATTATCTACCGGCATCTGCGATATTTGATGAAAATATTGTAGTGTGGGGGTAACCATGAGGCAGCACAGCAGCAGGCTGGACTGATGTCAGGTGTAAATAAGGTAAAAAGCTGTGTGTATTCAACGTGTATTGTGGCGTTGTTGTTTATATACCAATGTCATGTGTAGTGTTTCATGTTACCTGTTGTAAATAATGTGCAAATGTGCAAGTGTACGTGAATAACCCAAGTGCACAGACAATTCTTGAAAGCAATGGGACACTTGATATCTGAGGAGGTAAACAAGAGACACGCTTTAAGTATGTTGTCATTTGTCTTGGCTATGTCTTGTTTGAGGTTGTAAGTTTATGCAACTTTGGGCACTTAAATTGAAACAACTTCTGAGGCATGTTGGATTGGCCAGCAGACTTCCTTCTGTCCAATATAAACATTAGTCGTCACTTATGCAGTGCATTGTGGTCTACATACTTATCCAAAGACCACAACATTCCCAAAATGTGGATAAAGTGCACATCAAGTGTGCCACACTTGGCTTATTTCAGGGACAGGAGACCCTTGAATACTTGCGCTAAGCATGTGAACACACACGCCAATTGTGGTAACGTGTCATCGTGGACTACAGGTAAGTGGGGAAAGAAGGACGAAGCCCTAGTCTGGAGTAGGAACTAAAAAAGGGTTCCAGAACCACCTCAGAGGAACTACAACTGGGCCGAGTTCCTTCAGTGTGAACATGACAAAAGTTCCTGGTTCTGGTTCCGGTGTGAAAATGCGTGTTAGAGTAACAAAAATAATAAGGGGAAATCATGGAGGAAATAGGATCTAATACTATAAAACTCTTCATGCTTGATTTTTCTAACTTCAGTAGTTTTCTACTCATCCTTTAATTTTTAGTCATCACACTCACACTCTCTTGCCCAGGGATTTTAATAAAATGCTAGTGTTTGGTGATCCTCACTTCTCAGCAGAATTTATTTGGTCCTTCTTAGGCTATTGCTCTGAGAAAAACTCTCACTGCATCATCTGCATTTACATTTCTGCTCAACTAAGGGTATTTTTTTTACCACATTTTTAAATACGAAAGCGGAGAACAACCCTTCCCACGTTGATCACATTAATATTCTTTTTCTGTCTAGTATCTTTTTTGAAGGCCTTTATATAGGAAGCACGATAAGACCACTTCCCCTCATTCAGTGCATTCCTTTGGTCTCTCACCTCAATGCAGTGCCAAGTCAACCTGGAGGCGTTCCAGCTGAGAAAAGCTCTTCCCACAATCATTGCACGTCTATCTCCTACATGCTTTTATACTCGAGCGTTGGTGTTTTTTCATCACAGCAAACCTCTCACTGCACCGATTGCAGCAGATAATCTCCCAGAGTAGTGAGCCCACTGCTCCAGGTGTCCACTGATGAAAGTTTTCCCTGATCAGTGTATGTAGTGTGGAGTGTGCAGGTTGTCTGCATGTTGTATGGCTGTCTTCCACGTAGTCTGTTTTGAATTGACATCTCCAGTCAATGCTATAAGGGAATTAGTCTTAATGGTGATTCTGGTACTCACTCCAGTTTGGGGAGGGTAGTGTGGAGCCCAGTAGGTTCATGATCTGTGCCCAAATCTGTATTTGAACCTCACGGCTGGCAGAGGGCGAGAACCATACATTGCTGCTAGACCCTTGAGCCGAGCCCTTAACCAAAATTGTTGCACTGACCGTAACTCTGGTCTCTCTCCTGAAGCTTTCCTCACTTGTACCTCACTTCGGTCAGAATTGTTTGATTAATATGTAAACATAAACATAGTAAGTTACCAGGAAACCAATAACTGTTATAAAAAAGAAGTTCACTTTTTCAGCCAGATACAATGGTAAAGAACTGCTTTCTCTTAAAAAGGATCCACACGTTCAATGTGATTTGAAAGAACCGTTAACTTTATTTTGATAGAGCACTACCACAGCACTGCCAGGCTGTAGGAACTACACTGGATCTTCCTGAAGGAGAAAATTTATAATAAAGAAACTATCAAGTTGCGACAATTACATGTTTAGTCAGAATTGTCAGTTATTCTAAAACATTTTTCTAGAATATGATCAAAAAGTTTATACATATACTCATAAGCACCTATAGGCATATGAATTACTATGCTGTTATGGAATACTGGAGAAGAGGGTCTGTTGGCCGAACCTCAGATCCAAGAGGAACAATGCAGATTCCATCCTTGTCATGGAAAACTGGGCCAGTTCTTTAACCGCGTTGGTGATTCTTGTGAGTTATGATGGTTGAAGTTTGTGGGTTGGGTCACTTTAGAGCTCCTGTAGGGCGGTAGTGCTTTGGCCTTGGTTTTAAACAAAAGAGAGGCACGAGGGAATTATTAGTAAAAAGAACAGAAGTGTTCAGCGACTGAGGTGGAGCTCGTGTTATTATTTTATTATTAATATAAAGTTAAGCGAACCCGGAGGCTCGGTCACGTTGGTGGCAGCTGTGGGACTTTTATTGGTGCCGGCATCTTTATTCAAAAAAGTTTCGCTTAATGGGTCGTATTAAGTTGACGTCATTGTCCAATTGGTACGCATAAATTTTACCGGGGTGCGAGTGACAACAACAGGAAGAAAACCTCCAATCTAAGTTTCTTCTGTATACCTTCGGATCGTACAAATCAAGGAAAAGAGACAGAAGAGCTGCCAGAAAAGCTACAGAAAACTTGGCTAAGACCCATCGATCGAAAGTACTTGAACGACGACACTGTCAAGAAGTGGCATGTTCTGTGTTCTGAGAATGGGCAGTATTTCAGTTAAATTAATTAAAATGCGTATTCATTTCCTTTTGAGCATTTTATAATTTTTATTTTGCTGGACGGAAAAAAAATCAGCTGTAGGCTAATTTGTAACAAAATAGATTGAGAGATTGTATTCTGTGTATTTAAAATACTTAATAAAATGCCATTTTAAGAACGTTCTTCGCTAGGCTTACAGACTTTTAAACACAGCCTATCGCCATCCTTGGCATTATTCCAAGGAAAGAAGCTGCTTTGGTGATTGGCTCAAATTACCTATTAGTATATGCAGTAAAATAGGTATATATTGCTGGCTGAATTTCTGTATAGGACGATTAGCAAACAGCAGCACTGTGCTCTAGAACTTGTAAACGAACTCGCTAGCCTCCTAAGGCTAGTGGCATTCTAAATTAAGTTAATTTCAACAGACATGCTCAGGCAGCGGTATCTTGTGGTTTGTCATATTTGGAACCTTTCATTAGCGATAAATCGGGCTAGCTAGTTTTGTTCCTATAGGACAGAGTTAATTTCTATCATCTCAACGTGGGAGTTTTTATAGCCACTGAGCTTGTGTAAAAGGGAGAACCGACTGGTGAACTTGACGTTGCATATCATCTGCGTCGCAGTCGCTGGTCCCGTTTGTATTTTTGAGTGTATATCTAAATAACAGTTTCTTTGAGTTCATGTTCGACACCCTACTGAAAGACAAAGCTGGGAATTAACGCATTATGATAATTTAAGAAAGCGTTACGGTGCCTCATTGCGCCGGAATTTACACTTTATGGTTAACTGTGTGGTAGATTACTTCCTTCAAATGATACGCCTCAGTCCCATTTGCCTGAACAAAATAAAGCTTTTCATAGTGCTGAGCACTGAAAAGAAATACAGAACTCTATGCAACTCTATGCCTCCGACATTCCCTGGTAAAATGGCCGCTACGCACAAATCGTGACGTAATACGCATTAACTTATTACAACCAATTGTTAGTTCGCTATTGCTTCGCGCAACACGTGGCTCGGCGACGGGTCAGCGCGTTTTTCCGGGGGGAGCCCAAGCGATCTACCGACAGAATGAACATGAAAATCGACTTGCAATTACAATTTTGCAAGTTACCTCTGCTGGGTGAGTCAACTGGAAGCGGCGGTGAAGCCTTCGTCAGGCTGTAGCCGTGATGAATTAGTGCGGATTCTCCCCACTCGCTTGAGCGGGGCAGCTTTCTGTTATGGGACAGCCTGCCCGCTACGGTGCAATCTGATTACGCCGCGGCTAAAGAGAAGCTTAAAGAGGCTTTCGGACAAAGCCAGTTCATGGAGCGCTCCAGAGCTTCTCTTTCTGCCCGATCGCGCGCTCCCGGTGTGAGCTTGGATGTATATGCTGCCGACATAAGTCGGTCGGTGCAGGCGGCTTTTCCGGATTATGGAAGTGTTGCGCAGCGGGAGACGTTTAGGCACTTTCTCGCTGGGCTGGACCCTGTTTTAAAGACAATTTAAAGTGCCTTTAGCAGGGGGCTACAGATTTGGAGGATGCACAAATACACGACAATACAGGAGAGGCTCTGAAAATAGACTATGTGAGTGCACCTTCTAGCAGCCATCATATTAGCTATGGTGCTGCTGTGCACTCTATGTCAGTCGATGAAGGCCTTAGAAGAGCAGTCGATAAACTTACTGACGAGGTGTGTTTCCTTAGGATGGAAATGAAAGAGATGTATGAGGAGAATCGCAGACTGATATCTGCGGGGGGCACCATACAGATGGGGTGGATGCTTTCCTGATCACGATTCCCAGTTAACTGAAGGGGGCAGCCTTTGGCAGGACCGCCGATCACAGGACCGTGGGGGGCTCAGCCCCGGATCAAGCTGGCGCTCTCAACGGGAGGATGAGCAGGATAAGCAAGATGTGCAATTTTTGTCACCGCGCCGATTTAATGACAATAGTCAGCAGGGCCTAGGTCCAGACATCAGCTCACCTTCATATGGGCCCCATGATCCTGGACACTCCTGCTGGGGGATGTGAGATAGACACTCATAAGTGTGAGCAGCAGACTTCATACATGAAAGGAATTGTGGAGGCACGGAAGTAACTATCCTGGTGGACTCAGGGGCTTCTGTGTCTTTAATTAGCACTACGGAGTCGCCCCCTGACTAAAAACTACGTTAACTCCCGCGCAGTAAATGGACAAAGGTTGGACACTCTGGGTAACATTGATGTGACTTTTCGCCTTGGGCCTGCATTCTGGCAACATGTTTTCCATGTCTTAAGATAATTAACTCAGGCTGTGCTCCTTGAGCTAGATTTCCTCACCAGGAACCATGCACTCTTTGACCTGAGCCGGGGTATGTTTCAGTTATGGGACATTAGTGTTCCCCTGTTTCGGAGCACAGAGTTAATTCCCGAGTGCTGCAATGCGTCACTGGCCACCACTATGACGTTGAGTGAAGCCATGGTCCCAGTGGCCCTACATTCCCCAGCAGGCAGACCGACAGCTGCTTATTTCAATGGCTATATGGAGCCAAATGTGCCAGACACAACAGGACTGGTGGTAGCCCATACAGTATCCAGTGTGAGTGACGGTGTCACGCTGGCCCGTGTGCTCAACCCTGCAGGTGCACCCATTACACTAAAGCAGGGGTTAGACATGGGGGAGTTCTATCCCATTGAGGACTCTAATGTCGTGTCTCTCTCCCAGACTGGGAAGGAGGAGATTGGGTTTTTTTTTTTTACACCGGGCAATTCCTGTCACATTCGGTGAGTCTGTGTTAGTGGATGGAGTCATTGAGGAGAGTTGCAGTCCCTGGGCATCACCAGTAGGGCTTGTTAAAAGTGGTGGTTCTGTGAGGGCTATTGTAAGCTGAACGCCATGACAGTCAAGGACTTCCATCCTCTTCCCTGTGTGGATGACAACCTTGACACATTAGCTGGATGCACTTGGTTCACCACCCTTGACTTTTCTAATGGCTACTGGCAGGTGGAAGTGGCTGAGGAGGATACAGAAAAGACAGCCTTTGTGACAGGGTGGGGCCTATATCAGTGGTGAGCCATGCCCATGGGCCTGAAGATAGCTGGGTCTTGCAGGGGGTTTTCTCCCTGGCTGATGATTGGTTGTGCTGTAACCCACGCAGACTTTTGTTGTTGTAGCTGTGCTGTTGTGGTGGGAGCCTGAGTCACTGACCCCATATGCCATGGTGCTTGTCAAAGGCAGGTCATGTGAGCAGCAGGAACCCACTGATGAAGCAGGACCCCTGAGCTCTAATAACTAATGGACAAGGATAACCTCACATGTCTGAGGTGGAAGCACTGCATTGAGATTGCAGTTAATCAGAATTGCAGGGACGGTGTGTACCTTAGTGGGTTAGGATGCAGTGAATGAGATTGACAGGTCTTCGGTTCAAATACCAAGGTTGGCACTGTTGGGCCTTTGAACAAGGTCCATAGCCTCAGTGGTTCCAGGGGCTCTCTCCGAAATGTATATCACTTTGGGTAAAACTATAAATAAAATGAACTTGAAAATAGCATGATGCTTACCTGTTGGCATCCCACAATGCTCTGCACCAGGGTTATTCAAATCATGGTCCTTGAGGTCCAAGCACTGCTGGTTTTCCAGCCTTCCTTTACCTGTCAGTCAGGTATGAAGCCTCTGACCAATCAGGAACAGTAATTATTAAACTAACTACCTGGGAGAACTGAAAACAAGGCCTGGATTTGGAATCAAGGACCAGATTTGAAGAACCCTGCTCTACACACACAAATACAAAATCAACCAAGAAACCTCCTGGTTGTAAATGGCCTTGACAGATGTACCAGTGCAATACTTAAGCATCCTGCTTTTCAATTAACTTCTGTTTCTGGTGTAAGTCAGTAGTTAAAATAGTTTCCCATGGTTATTCTTGCCAGCAGTTGTATTTGTTGGAGATTGCTGGAGATTGAGTGCATTAAACAGTTCACATAACTAACTTAACAATCACGGTATGACCTACCTATGATATTTAATCACTGCTTAGGCACCAAGCTCTACTTTCATCTCAGTAAGAACCTCTGGGGCTCTCAGATTATTGCCTTATATTTCTGAATCACACAGGGCTAAAATACATTACTGAGGTTTAACTTAAGACATCAGTATACAGGAGATTCACAAAGCAATCTCTTTTGGAGAGTTAGAGTTTTGAAGAGTAAGATATTACACCAACATGGCCACAAGGGGGCGCCATCATACCATGAAATAAAGGACATAAAGAAATAATAGTCTGGGTCCCAATTTCATGTCAGAGCATCAGAAAACCTCTTGCTTGGATCATTATGAGATTGTGGAGATATTAGCATGGGAGAGAGAATTCAGGGATTACTGCATATGAGTCAGTAAATAATGAGAGGTTCTGTAGAGAAGGGGTGAGGTGAGTGAGTGGTCACCGCTAGGATGCTTCACCCCTGGGACCAGCACTGACTGAACACCAGGATGGGGGGAGACGGATATGAAGAAGCTGCATGTCCGGGTCAGAGGCAGGCTGTGGCAGAGATGGAGGGACAGGCACGGGGCCAGGAGAAGGCTCTTATGTCAGGCCAGGGGGTGTGAAAGGGGGGCACTGTTGTTGTACACCCTGATTGTGTTTCACTAGCGTGCCAGGTTGGGTCAGGCAGCCAGTCGACCTCGAACCCTCAGAGGTTTTTTTTGGTTGCTCTCCACTATTATCATCTGCTGATTTTTCTTTCTTTCTTTCTCTCTCTCCCTATTTTATACTGTTGTGTTTCAGTGATGTACCACGACACACCGATGTACAGCACATTGGGCCAACATTGTTGTGGAATACCACATACAAATATATTGAACTGAAAGATGGTTTTGCAAGACAGAGGAACTGACATGTTTATGTGAAGAAATTCAGGTTGTACTGCAGGGATGCAACAGCCCTTGGACTTGAACCTACAGTGAGGTCTGAAGCCCATGCCCAGTGACACACAGAAACAGGGCCCATCAGTTTCACATCTTTTTTATTAATATGTGTCAATACAGAGTTGGTACAAACCTGCAGTGATGCGCACACGTAGATAAAACTAGTCCCTTTGGCCCAAACAGCTGTCATACAACATGAAAAAGAAAAAAAAAAGATTTAAAAAAAATAGGAAGGAATTTGAATTAATCCATAATGGACCGATCAAGCAATTTTAAAAATAGTATAAAATTGAGAGAAGGAAACAGCTTTGGAAAAAAACCCCGGGAATGTATATAACTGAACAAATGGGGGCCCAGTGATGAATGGATGAATGTTTCTCAGTCATCACTCTCCCTCCCCAGATGCCTTTGGACCACCCTCAGGGCCTGTAAGTGCGAATGGGATGTATGAATGGGGGCACAATGATGAATGGATGAAAGTTTCTCAGTCATCACTCTCCCTCCCCAGATGCCTTTGGACTACCCTCAGGGCCTGTAAGTGCGAATGGGATGTATGAATGGAGGCACAATGATGAATGGATGAATGTATCAGTCTTCGCTCTCCCTCCCCAAGATATTCGTGGACCGCCCTAGGTGCAAATGGGATAGAATTAGAATTTGGTGATCAGTGGTCATTGTCAACACACCACAGCACAGAGTGCGCAACAACGAAATGTGTCCTCTGCATTTAACCCATATGTGACTTTCGTGACATAGCAGGGGGCAGCTAATTCAGCGCCCGGGGAGCAGTGCTGGGGGCGGTACCTTGCTCAGGGTACCTCAGTGGTGACTTCCTGGTGGGGGATTCGAACCTGCAATCTTTCGATTACAAGTGCACTTCCCTAACCATCAAGCCACCACTGCCCACAATGGATGTATGTATGGGGGCCCAGTGATGAATGGATGAATGTATCAGTCTTCCGTCTCCCTCCTCAAGATACTTGTGGACCGCCCTAAGTGCGAAGGGGATTTATGAATGGTTGCCCAATGATGAATGTTTTTTAGTCTTCACTCTCCCTCCCCAGATACCTTTCGGACTGCCCTCATGGCCTGTAAGTGCGAATGGGATGTATGAATGGGGGCCCAGTGATGAATGGATGAATGTTTCTTAGTCTTCACTCTCCCTCCCCAGATGCCTTTGGACTGCCCTCAGGGCCTGTAACTGTGATTGGGACATATGAATGGGGGCACAATGATGAATGGATGAATGTCTCAACCCTTGTTCTCCCTCGCCCAGACACTAGTGGACTGCCCCCAGGGCCTATATGTCCGAATGAGACCTATAACAGTATCCAATTCTGCAGACGTTAAAGAATGTGCGTCTGGTCACGCTTTACACATCTGTCTGCATGGTAACATGCTCAGTGCAAAATGCATGGGAACAGTACTCGTACACAAGTGGTCAGAGTAGCCAGAGAGGTCTGGTCTTTCTCCCATACAGTCCAACATCATCAATATCAACATTCTGTATGCATGCATGTCAGATGGATCCGACACAACAGTGTAATCTATCAGTGCGTGGATTTTTTAATTATTATTTTAAATTTAAAGATTTACACATCCCAGGTTGGGCTTCAGGAAGGATGTTCTGATGTTTAGGCATTTTGTGCTTTTCCTTTCCCTGTAGCTTGACAATAGTGTCAGGATTTCGACAGAAAGAAAACCCCATGACAGATTACATGAGTAATACACCTGTCAGGTCTTCCTACTGCTTTCATCATCTTTCACACCTCTCTGACCATGTGGATGTGGCTGGATGTCATACCTGTCTGACCATGCCCATTCTCCCTCAGGTCTTCACACTTGTCTATGAGTAATCATGTGGCTGATTTTCATATCTGTCTATGCCTCTTCATGTGGCCGATCCTTAAACATCTGACCATGTCCATCGACCCTCAGGTCTTCATACTTGTCTGTCTATGAGTAATCATGCAGCTGATCTTCATACCTTTCTGTCTATGACTATTCATGTGGCTGATCTTCATATCTATCTATGACTATTCATGTGGCTGATCTTCATACCTATCTATGATTATTCATGTGGATGATCATCTTACCAGTCTATCTGACTCCACAGTAATTTCACCATGAATATTCACAGGAAGAGATGACAGTCATTGTGGTAATCCACTTGGAGTCCTACTATGCTAACAGCAATAACAGCCCCCACAGTCACAGCGAAACACACAACAATGCACACCAAAAGCACTCACAGTTCCGAAACCTCTGTCATTAATCAGTCTCAACAGTCACCACAAACCACTCTCACCAAGCAAATTCATTATGAACCATCCCAAACCAATCTTGCTAACCAGAGACCACCCTCACTAACCTTACAGACCACTGTCACATACCACCTTTCGGATACGTCACACGCGCACTATCAGGACCATATAGATGGCCAGAGCTATTTCACCGGTTTGCTTTTTTTAAAAAAATGTTTTTAATGTCTTCTGTCTTGCTTCTGGCTTCGTTGATGATTTAGGCAATGACAGTCCTTGGCGAAAATGAAAAAAATACAAAAAAATCATAACAAAAGCCATGAATAAATTAATAAGAGATTAACCTGGCAGTTAAATAAATACTTAATAAATAGTTTGATAAATTCAGAGTATAAAAGCAAACTCACACACTGATCTACTAAAACAGTTGTAGAGTTCAGGTATTTGCTTTCTCCAGACAAAGGGCTTCTTTCATGCAGGTGGTCCTTCTGCTTCAGGTGTTTGTGCAGTGCCCAGACGGACAGTCCACGTGATGGTCTGCACCTTCCACATCATCTGGCGGTGTGAAGTTGGTCAGACTTGAACAGGGGAAAACTCCAGCTGTTTCAAAACCAGAGGGTGATGGAGTCCCTAAATGTAACAAGCTAGTCTGCAGCTCCACACTTCAAAGTCACCTCCCAAGAAGGCGGCTATGCTGAGATCCACAATGCTTTGCTGCAGCATTTAGACCATCCAACCTCCCCCGGCCACCCCCGCCCCACTCTCTCTACCACCCACCCCCAAGGGTTATGTAACTCAGCACTTTCTGTCTGGGAATATCAAAGGTCGAACATTAACAACATGTAATGGATTATATTACATAAAAATTGTGCCAGGAACATGTTTTTTCTTTAATGTATTTTTTTTTGGTTGTTTTTATCTTATATGCAGGATGTTTCTTCTGCCTCTCTCAGCCCTCTATCATATCATGATTTCTGCTGGAGAAAAAGAGTCAGAGGGAGAGAGAGACAGTGTGTTGCTCAGGTGACTAACTGCAACACAGTTTTATTTCTTTTCTTTTTGTTTTTGTTGTGATACAAGAAATTTGCTGTCATAGTTTCTTTTTTTCCTTTTAATCTTTTTCAGGTACCTGGTTTGGGTCTATTTACAAGGGACATACAGGAAAAACAGCTGGACTAAAGTGGCACAGTTCCTCTTGGTCAGTGGCACGCAGGCAGACCCACATACCTCTATAAAAAAGTTTCTCTGGCGGCTGTAGGGGGGCTGAGGGTTGTTTTGGAGGGTTTGCATTTCCTGTTTATTGTTTGCAGTTACTGGAGGTGGGTCTGTGTCTGTGAAGGAGAGTACCATCCTTTGGAGTCCACCTGTAGGAGAGTCGGACTGGCACGGGTCCTCACACTTGCCCCCGGCAGCGAGCACTCATGCATTCCATCCCCCAGATGGCGCTACAGTGCGGTCTTCACTTGTCTGTGAGTCTGTCGTCTTTTCCGGTCTATTGTTTCATTTTTTTTTTTTTTTTTTGGAATCCTGTGCCCACGCAACACAGAGAGACCATGTTGGTTTTATTACTTTTTCCTTGTGTGCCTTTTTTCCAGAATATTCTTTTGGCAACATCTCAGGAGCTTTTAGGGATTCAGTGGCATCTGGGCCAGAGGCAGAATCGACAGGAAGTCATGGAGGCAGAAAAATAAACAGGAAAGGGTACATGAGAGGGGGGCCAGTCGCATTCTGGACAAATGAATGGGATACCCAGTTTGAAAGCACTTCGAGGGAAGAGGAGAAACACCTCGAGTAAGACTCTCACTGTGCTTTGACTAACTTAGGCTTCCATGGTTCAGTCAGCCCATTTCAGGACTGGTTAATTTTAAGGGATTATTATTTTTGTGTATAAGTATGACCATCTCAGGAAGCATGGAGGGGAGGGTACCTCCTACAGTTGTTAGTGACTGAGGTGGCATCAGATAGGACACGTGTCAGAGTTGAGAGATGAAAGGTCAAAGGTCAGGAGAGATTAGGCAGCAACAGGTAGTAGCATGTTAGCAGGAAGCAAGTCAGGCCCACACTTCTCCCCTGCAAGTTGACCTCCAGCCTTTCACCAGAGCATACCAGGAGGTGGTGCTGGTGGGCAGAGGATCTGACAGTATGTGTGATGTGGGGGTGGAGGGTGCTCCGCTTGCTCTGGAAAGACCAGGCAGCAAAACGGTGCGAGGTGAGCGCAGTGGGAGACGACGAGGAGCTGGGGACGCATCTTCATTGCCACCGCCATCTTCCTCATCTTCGTCCCGTCCTCATCCTCTTCAGTGCGCTCACCAGCGTCCTAGTCACAGGCTGGTCACCAGCTGCATCTGACCGTCGCCCTCACATTGGGGGGGCTCTGATGGCCCCTGAGCCAGGTAGCCCTCCCCGCTGGGCCTCCTGGGGGGCCCCTGGTAGAAGGTCTGCATGGGGGCACCACGGGACCCCAGGGCAGGCCGTCCCGAGCTGTAGTACAGCTCCTCGGGTGGGCGGGCGGAGCGTGGGGCCACTTCCAGTGGCTCAGGGCTGCTATTTGGGTAAGGAGAGTCCCGCAGGGTGGCCCCACCCCCGTAGAGGGAGTCCCGATCAGGTGTGCGGGCACTACCGCCCCCGTCAGCTTCTAAGCTCTCTGTGAGGTCGGCGGCATAGCTTTCTGATTCATCGGGGTCACTCTGGTATAGCACGGACTGCGCACGTTGCAGCAACAGCGGCTCCTCTAGTGCCTTGTACAACCTCTCTATGTCCCGTGGGGGGCGGGGTTCCTGGTCATCGGCCCCGCCTGTTACAGGCTCTGCCCCACCCACCCCATGGCCAAGGGGCCTGGCTAGGCTGCCACACCTCTCTGCTGCACTGCCAGCCGCACCTCCTCTCAGGTTGTTGTGCACCAGCTCAGAGATGATCATTTTCTCGAAGGCTGCCGTATCTGGAAGATTCCTTCTTGCCCCTGCTCCGCTCCCTGGTCCGCCCATGCTCTCGGCCCCTCGGGGGTTCAGTAATGGAGGGGGGCTCTCAACACCCCCACCCAGGAAGTCACAAGGTCCACCAGTGGCACCGCTGCCACCAACACTGCGCAGGGAGTAGCTGTTGTTGAAGTTCCCATTGAGTGGGAGGCTCTCCATGCCACTGGTGTCTCGTGTCTTAGGCAGGGTGCCCTCTGCAGGAAAGGAGAAGATAGGTCATATACCCGGAATAAAGAGCCCTAAACTTTGCATGGCTAACAGCAGTAGGACATTTCTCGCATTTTTTAATAGCAAGTGACTAATTAACAGTTAATTTGGCAAACATATAAGTGTATCCATACTTGGGTCTCTGAAGGTCCCTGGAGGAGCAGGTGAGAGGTGCAGTGAAAAGAGGAGAAAACGAGTGTGAAAAAAAACGTGTCAGACAGACACACAATCCCACTCATTCGCACACAAATCCCTTCCTCACAGGACCACAAGACACTAGACTGACCAGTGGAGTTGAAGACGCCAGGCGAGGGGGGATTGAAGCTCTCAGCCAATAGAGTGTTATAGGGGGAGGTGCCAGATCGCGTCTGCAGCACGGGATTGGTCAGGAGGTGGTTCCCCATAGTGGCTGAGGGAGAGTGAGGAGTATTTATCGGAAATAAGAAGGCAGAACAAGAGGCATGGAGGACACAGTACATCTCCTCAAACACACACACACACTCACAATTAACACAGTACAAATGACCTGAGAGCCCTGCATACAGGGAAGCGCTCTGTCGTCATACACAATTTATTTACTTAGACAATTTCATCCAAAGCAATGTACAGTTTGAAATTAGGGGTCAGGTAGTCCCTTCAGCAATTGGGTGTTAAGGGCCTAAAGCCCAACAGTGAAACTCCTGAGCACAGAGTCCTAACCTACTGAGCCACACAGCACCGCCAAAGAACTGATCTGGTCGAGCCAAGCTTCAGACCCAAGTCCACCAATACCGCAACCCAATCACTAACCCACTGAGCCATTCCGCTGTTGGGCTACCTTTAAAATAGACTTAATGGAAATGTATCAGTCAAATATACCTTGCAAATGAGGCAGATAGAAGATATAGCTGTCAAGGAGGTGACTAGGCATAAGTGCAGCTAGGCTGAGCTTCCAGTGAAAGCCCAGGTACCAATGCAAGCAGTGTTGGGGAAAGAGCTACACAACATTGACCAACGAAGCAGAATCTAATAAGACAACCATTCACATCAGCACAAAGTGCAACAAAGAACATTCAAGAAACACGGACTTGTATTTGGATAGTAGAGGCATCCAGAATATCCCTCATATGGGTAAAACAGAGAGCTGTGTGAAGACATGGAAAATGTGTGACCACCATAGATGCAGATGCCGGGCCAGGAATCGAACCCGAAGCCAAGGGGCATGAGGCTGAAGGTGCCACCAGTGATGATGATGCTGATAGTAATGGTCAGGTTTTAGACTGAAGGGGGCACAGCACGTGACGTTTCTCCTGCAGAGATTCCCATTCCAGTGCTGCTATTATTCCTCGCGTCGTCTGGTGTGGAAGGCACCAGCAAGGAGCTAATTAAAGCGCATCTCATAAAAGTAGGAGCTGTGCATGGCCTGCGCTTGCAGAGGGCTCAGGCCAAATAGACAGAACTCACCGCGGTTCAGGGTCGGCGTGCTGTTCATGTCCCCCGCCATGAAGGAAGATTCCGTCTGCTTCCGCACAGTGTCGTTCCACATCCTGCGGATGCGGCTCTGGAATGAGGAAATTCAACTGCTCAGAATCAATGGGAGAAAGGCCATGGGAACAGCCATGAAGATGGAGGTGGCCATGAGCTGATCAGCCAGGAGGGAGAATATGGCCAGAAGGGATACTATGTAGGCAAAATGAGTACAGCAGTGTGGCTGGGTTCTTCCTGTCTGTGGGTGGAAGCACAAGGTAAACGAATGGACCAGGGTGGGCTCTACCTGTCTGTGGATGTAGGCACATGGGAATCAAGTGTAACTGGGTGGGCAGGCTCTACCTGTCTGTGGGTGGAAGCGCAGGGGAAACAAGTGTGACAAGGTGAGCAGCCTCTACCTGTCTAAGGATGGAGTCATGGGGAATCGAGTGTGACAAGGTGGGTGAGCTCTACCTGTCTGTCGGTAAATGAATGGGACAGGGTGGGTAGCTTCTATCTGTCTGTGGGTGGAGACAGAGAAAAAACCAGTACAACAGCTTGGGTGACCTCTACCTGACTGTGGGATGAGGCACAGGGGAAATAAGTGTCACAGTGTAGATAAGCTCTAGCTGTTTGCAGGTGGAGGCTCTGAGGACAGGAGTGTGACAACGCAAGCTGTACCTGTCTGTGGGCAGAGGCATGGCGTGCCTGGCTGCCTGTGTAGTAGCGGTTGTTGGCCCGAAGTGCAGAGGTCTTGAGCGAACTGTGGGAGCTCGTAGTGGAAGAGCGGCTGCAGCAGTAGGAGTGGCGAAGACATTTACTGTACTCCTTGTGGACCTGAGGACAGACAGAGGGTCTCACACACATACACACATTTAGTGTTTTCCTTATGGACCTGAGGACAGACAGAGGGTCTCACACAAACACTTACTGTACTTCTTATAGACCTGAGAACAGAGGGTAACACAAACACTTACTGTACTCCTTATGGACCTGAGGAAATACACATTGTCTCACACACACACACACACACTGACCTTCTTCTGCAGGGCACAATGGAAGATGAAGATGAACATGCCCTGGAAAGCATTGAAAGTGGTGAAGAGGTAGGCCATGATCACTGTGTTCTCATTAATGAAGAGGAGTCCAAACGCCCATGTCAGGCCCAAGAGGAAGAGCAGGGCTGTTGCACCTAGAGCCCAGGACCTGCACGTGGGACAGTAGAATACCAAGATTATCCACCCCCATTGTTATACCTTCTCCATCATACTTGCATAGTTGCGTGTGCAGCGGTACGTAATCTCTGACACATGCTGGATAAACATCGTTACACTTCTTTGCACACTTATGCTCTCTAAACACTCACTTGATGTTGTCATGGCGGCTGGAGTCAGGTTTTAGGGCGGAGGAGCTCCGGATCATTTTGTGCAAGGTAATCATGAGGAAAACCAGGTTCAACTGCAGGGTCAGAAGACAATGGTCATGAGACAGTTAGCCATCCTCACGCCGCGAGAGTGTGTCTGTCTCTCTGTGTGTGGGCATGTGTGTCTGCTTGCTCGAAGAGTTAGCAATGAGCTGACCATGATGACAAAGGACACGGGTCCGATGAAGCTCCAGATGAAGTAGTTGTCCACACGCAGCCAGCACCTAGTAAGAGATGAGGACTGATATCAGCAGACAGGTCAGATGTGGAGGGGAGCTCAGGCAACTCCACTCTTTTTCACACACAGACATACGTACGCCTTCTTGGTCCCGTAGCTGCGGTAGTCAATTGCAGCCGAGATGCCCACCACCAGCGCAGGGAAGCAGTAGCCACACAGGTAATAGTATTTTTTGCGGGAGCACTCGCCCTCGAAGACCTCGACCAGCATCAGGTAGAGCTGAATGCCCTCTAGACACATCCAGGAAAAGGCAGCCAGGAAGAAGAAATGCAGGAGGCCGGCGAAGATGGGACAGGCAATCTGTGGGGAGGGTGGGAATGAGAGAAGGGGTGTTTCTCAGTATGCATACTTGACCATACTTGTGTTTTTGCGTAGCCATCTTATGTCATTATTCCATTGCCGAAGACCAGTTCCAATACTCAAGAACATAAGTACAGAGAATGGCAAAAATCCCCAGATGTCGTTCTTGCCCTGCCTTAAATATCAAGGATACATTGGTTGCATCCTTGCCAAACGGGACCAATCCCATGATTCATTGCACCTCAAGTTTGCTCCTGGGGGGCAATTTAGCAAGACTAGTCTTGCCAAGACCACAAGTAAGATTTTTGTGTTCTTGATACTGAGAAACACCAAAGAACTGAGACCAAGAATCACACACAGCTCGTCTTGCTCTTGCCTTGTTGCTGAAATCTTTTCCACTGGTATGCTTAGTCTTTTGTTGCATTACTGGTCTACTATGATAGTTCTGACAGGCCATGGACCACACCTACTCTGAGCTGTTCATTTCACCTGGCTATGTCACCCCCCCAACCCCTCACACTCACATGATACTGCGTCTTGTCAATGCCGACGAGGAAGAGCAGCTCAGCAATGAAGAGGTTGATGCAGAGGTTCTTGTGGATGGTGTTGCGGTCGGTCTGCAGGCCACGCAGGCAGCAGAAGGTGGAGATGCAGATGGCTAGGCAGACCAGGGAGATGACGATACCCACCCAGGTGATGACAAACAGGATGAGCTCGTGCATACGGCCGGGGTACTGCCAGAGAGAGGTGTTAGTGTGGGAGTGTGTCTGAGGATGCAGCTCTCTTTAACGTGTCACCATCTTGGTTCTGGTGTGTGTCTCTCAGAAATGGATGTGCTCACTTTGACTGACCTGTGTTTGGACTGGGTTGACTGGAAATGTCAAGCGGTGCAGTTAACACAGATTACGTTTCGCAGAGCTGAAGCTTGGTAGTAGGTCCTTGGCTAACGTATTCAGTTAGATTTCAATAGTGCTGTTTATTTAATCAGTCACTCAACCGAGTGTGTGGCGCAAGGGGGCTCTGGTGGAAAAGCGGGCCATCTCTTCCATAATTATTCCAAATACATTTGACAACTATCAGTTAAGATATCAAATAATGCATGATTCATGTCTACTCTTAACATGTTACGTGTCTGGGTTAGCGGCTAACTGTAATTCACGTGTGGCACTAGCGGCGGCTGGTGGTCACCCCAGTAACGTACAGCAGACTCGCGGTGCGCCATAAGCACAGCAAAGTTGGTGAGGTGGCTGCAGGAGCAGGTCGTGTGGGTGCTGTTGGTCTCCAGTAGCCGGCAGCCCTGCGAGGACCACTGGCCTGTCATGGAGCGCTCCGAGTAGTTCCAGAAGGAGCAGTTTGGGCTGAAGTGGTTCTCCAGCTGGGGAAAGCCAGAGTCAGGGGATGGGGGGGGGAGACAGCGGGACTATTATTATACAGGCTGAGAAATTTATATCAGATTCCTGCCGTTTCTAATAGTTATGTGTCAGTTATCTAACAACATAAGCAAGGTATGTGTGGCTGAGTGGGTTTGGAATCTGTGTCTATGATCAGAAGATTGAGTGGGTTTGAATCCTGTGGTTGGCAGAGGCAGCCTTTGAGCGAGACCCTTAAGCCCCAGTTGCTCCAGGGACTGGCTGACCATGTTTTTTCAAAAATGTGTCTGGTAGGTAGAACAGGAAGATGCAGGGCGGTCAGCTCACTGCAACCAAAAAAACACAGCCATACTGAGATCGCACCATGAAAGCAGTGAAGAGGCACTCCCGTCACGAGCGTGAGCATCGTGAGCAGGTGGGTGGGACATCCCGCGGGGGAGCGCCACCACACTGCGTTTGGATGCTCTCGTCATAGTTACCATGGTGACAGATCACCAGTCTTGATATGCTTCAGGTCTGAGGGCTGAACCAGGCTGGACTGCTAAGCTCATCAGGGTTTATACTGAGTCAGCTGGGCTCATTCAAGTGTGTGTGGATGGACTTTGCTTGTCTGTGTATCCATGTTTATGTGTCAGATATACATTGCATTGTAGGGACCAAATGTCCCCACCAGGGGAAATTTAATTTTATAAAAATCTGTGACTGCAATCAAAAAAAATTAAAAATGCCCAAAGTTATGTATTTTGTTTGGTTACTTATGGTTAAGGTTAGGTAGGGGTTAAGGTTGTCTTTGTTGGGATTAGGGTTATGCTCATGGAAATGAATGGACCGTCCCCACAAAGATATGAATCCAGGCCTGTGCGTGCATGAGTATGTATGAGTGTGTGTGTGTGTGTTGATGTGTCTGTATCTCTGTCTGCTCCATCACCTGCAGGTGTCTCAGGGTATAGATGACTGGCTCGGTGAGAAACACGCGGCTGGACTCCTTGTTGATGGAGGCGGCAATGACGTGTGAATTTACAACCAGGCCCCGCCCCCCTGCACCCTGCTCCACCTCCGTCTTCACTGTGGCGTTCTCCGTTGACAGAAAGCAGCCCAGGTTCTTGTAGAGCACAAACACCACCTTCACCTGACCTGCAGTGAGGGAGGGAGTGCGGTGGTGGTGACAGGGGGCCAGCAGGCGGGGGGCAGCCATGGTGTGTCATTACGGGAAGAAAGGCTCATACAGCAGACGGCGCCCAGTACGCATCACCCCTCCCCCTCCAGCACCATCGCTCTTATCTTAGAAAGGGGCGATGCAAGAAGGAGGATAGAAATTGATAGATGGGGGGGGGGCAGGAAGCAGAGGAGAGAAATGAGGGGGGATGGGTGGGGAGTGAGATGGAGGAGAGAAATGGAAGAGATGAGCAGGCAGGTGCAAGACAGAGGAAACAAATGGGGGAGATGAGCAAGGAGGTGTGAGATGGAGGAGAGAAATGGGGGAGATGGAGGGAAGAAACGGGGGAGAGGAGTGGGGGGGTGAGGGAGGAGAGAAATGGAGAGATGAGCAGGGAGGTGCAAGATGAGGAGAGAAACAGGGGATATGAGAGGGAGGGGTGAGAGGGAGGGGAGAAATGGGGGAGATGAACATGGGGGGGAGGGTGCAAGGTGTCTCCAAGGCACGCACTGTGAGTCAGGCAAACAGCATGCACTGTTACTGCGACTGACATCTCCCACTTCCCGCCAGGAAATGACACATCTGTCTTTGGGCCGGACAGATTCAGAAATGCTCCTGAACTTCCCAGACAGATATAAACCTCAGCCATCCCATCTGCCACACAACCTCAACATGAAATCACAAAAGTACCACAACCTTATGGCCAACTGCATTACGCTTCAGGGAAGAAGCTTGGTGCCTCAGCGCAGAGAGGTACCAGGCTACAGGGGTGGGCAGTCCCAGGCCAGGAACCTGCGCTTAGCCACACTGACCATTGCGGCTGTACTGCTTGATGGTGGAGGCAGAGAGCTGAATGGTGCTCTCACTGGCGTAGGACTGTGGGAAGAACAGGTCCTGAAGGTCCATCTCCGTGTTCAGCACGTACACCTCCAGCTCTGCAGGCACCGACGCAAACAGAAGGACATCATTACATTGGTCACTGGCAATAAATATGCAACCACTAATCCAGAAACTTGACACGCAACACTTATGGCAGGGCGCACACATGCTAACTGCTGTGGGCCAAAGAGACATTATACGTAAAGACATTAGTCATGTATGCTGACACGCTACCGCACACTGTCACACGCATGCTGTTACACACATGTTTAACAATTAATGGGCAATTAATTGAATTTTAATTTCGATAACGATTTTGGCTTCCAATGATTATAGAAACAAAATAATTGAAATAAGATGACTATTGTGCTGTATTACATTTTGCAGTGATGCTCTCGCTTGGTCTTGTGTTATATATCCAGTGCACCACTTTCCTTCCCCATTTTATTTGCTTCTCAGATTTGAGTTGTATGTAGATTTCAATGAAATCTACTGTTAAAAAGACAAGCTTTTCAAAAAAGTTCAATAAATGCATATTTCCAAGGTCTTGGCCAAAAGTTTTGAGAATGACACAAGTATTGGTTTTCACAAAGTTTGCTCTTTGGTGTTTGTACTGTAGATCTCTATGTCAGATGTTTCTTTAGTATACTGAAGTATAATTACAAGCATTTCATAATTTTCAAAGGATTCTACTAACAATTGCCTTATGGCACGGTATTCCATCATGCTGGAAAAGGCATCGTTTGTCACCAAACTGTTCTTGGATGGTTGAGAGAAGTCGGAGGATGTTTTGGTACCATTCTTTATTCATGGCTGTGTTCTTAGGTAAAATTGTGAGTGAGCCCATTCCCTTGGCTGAGAAGCAACCCCACACATGAATGGTCTCAGGATGCTTTACTGTTAGCATGACACAGGACTGATGGCAGCGCTCACCTTTTCTTTTCCAGATAATCTTTTTCCCAGATGCCCCAAACAATCAGAAAGAGGATTCATCAGAGAAAATGACTTTACCCCAGTCCTCAGCAGTCCAATCCCTGAACCTTTTGCAGAATATCAGTCTGTCCCTGATGTTTTTCTTGGAGAGAAGTGGCTTCTTTGCTGCCCTTCTTGACACCAGGCCGTCCTCCAAAAGTCTTCGCCTCATTCTGCGTGCAGATGCACTCACACCTGCCTGCTGCCATTCCTGAGCAAGCTCTGCACTGGTGGTGCCCCGATCCTGCGGCCAAATCAACTTTAGCAGACGGTCCTGGCACTTGCTGGACTTTCTTGGGCGCCCTGAAACCTTCACAACAATTGAACCTCTCTCCTTGAAGTTCTTGATGATCTGATAAATGGTTGATTTAGGTGAAATCTAAGTAGCAGCAATATCCCTGCCTGCGAAGCCCTTTTTGTCCAAAGCAGTGATGACTGCACATTTGCTTGCAGGTAACCATGGTTAACAGAGGAAGAAAAATGATTTCAAGCACCACCCTCATTTTAAAGCATCCAGTCTGCTATTCTAACTCAATCAGCATGACAGGGTGATCTCTAGCCTTGTCCTCATCAACACTCTCAGCTGTGTTAACGAGAGAATCACTGAAATGATGTCAGCGGGTAATTTTGTGGCAGGGCTGAAATGCAGTGGAAATGGGCTTTTTGGGATTAAGTTCATTTTCATGGCAAAGCGGGACTTTGCAATAATTGCAATTCATCTGATCACTCTTCATAACATTCTGGAGTATACGCAAATTGGCATCATAAAAACTGAGGCAGGAAACTTTGTTAAAAATTATATTTGTGTCATTCTCAGAACTTAACTATATTCTCAAACTAAATTAACTATATTAACTAAATTCTCAAAACTTAACTATAGCCACGGCTATAGTTGTGTTATTGTGATCTCAGTATTGACCAAAATATTTGTGATTATGATTTTTGTCAGCAGCCCTAACTCACACACTGTAACACACATACACACACAGTCACGCACACACTGTCACACAAACATGCTGTCACAAGCACATACTGTAACGCACATGTTGTCACACACACACTGTAGCACACAGTCACTGTAACATACAGTCACACGTTGTGACACACAAGTAGGCACTTGCTGTCACACATAGTCAAACGCTGTCATATACAATCACTTGCTGCCACACACAGTGAAGCACACACTGTCACATAGAGTTACATGCTGTCACATACAATCACCCGCTGACACAAACTGTCACGTATACAGTTGCACGCTGTCATGCACTGTCACACACGAGCAAGTGCTCCCCAGCCTCACCGACGTTGGTGGCTCGGTCTGAGAAGCGGCCGTCAAACAGGTTGTTGGCCAGCAGGAAGGCGCCCTTCTCCACGACGTCCAGCAGCATGGTGGCTGTGTGTGCCTGCTCCGTGCTGTTCATGTCCTGCCACGAGTCCAATGCCTCAGGCCGGAGCAGGTTGTCCACTGTCTGTACTACAGCCTGGAGAGACAGCCCATAATACTCACACTGAGGCACTAACACAGTACATCACACGCAATCAATCCATAATACTCACAGCATACAGGAGTTACAGAGTCACTGGCACAAGAACAGCACACAGCACCGACACGGAGTCACTGGCACAAGGACGGCACACAGCAGTGACAAAGAGTGACTGACACAGAATGACCGGCACAAGAACGGCACACAGCACCGACACGGAGTGACCGGCACAAGGACGGAACACAGCACTGACACAGAATGACTGGCACATGGGCGGCACAAAGCAGTGACACAGAGTGACTGGCACAAGGACGGCACACAGCACTGACACAGAATGACTGGCACATGGGCGGCACAAAGCAGTGACACAGAGTGACTGGCACAAGGATGGCACTCAGCACTGACACAGAATGACTGGCACATGGGCGGCACACAGCAGTGACACAGAGTGACTGGCACAAAGACAGAACACAGCAGTGACACAGAATGACTGGCACAAAGACAGAACACAGCAGTGACACAGAGTGACTGGCACAAGGACGGCACACAGCAGTGACACAGAGTGACTGGCACAAGGACGGCACACAGCAGTGACACTGAGTGACTGGCAAAAGGACGGCACACAGCAGTGACACAGAGTGACTGCCACAAGGACGGCACACAGCAGTGACAAAGAGTGACTGGCACAAGGACTGAACACAGCAGTGACAAAGAGTGACTGGCACAAGGACGGCACACAGCAGTGACACAGAGTGACTGGCACAAGGACGGCACACAGCAGTGACACAGAATGACTGACACAAAGAGAACACAAGGACAGGGATACAGGTCTGTACCTGGATATAAGCTCGACAGTTTCTCTCTCTCTTTTGCAGCTACATGGAAGAAAATGAGAGAAAACAGGTGACCATTTAATGCTGAGTGTGTGCCTCCTCACAGCCATGCAAGCATGTGAGTGTGTGCGCATGTGTCTGCATTGCCATAGCGCCTTGCACCTTGTTGTAGTTGCGGGCCACTGACTCCTTGTTGCCTGGCCGCAGAGCCTGCAGCTGCGCATCCAGGATGTCCAGCAATTGCTCCATAAGGCGCACAGATGAGCTGACGTCACCGGCGTGGATACGGCCGCGCGTGTGGTTCACCAGCTCACCCGCGATGTTGGCTGCATTCTCGCCACTCTTGATCTGGGTGGGGGGGCGGGGGGGGGGGGGGGATGGAGCATCTGTCAACATACAGCTAAAGGTAGGAAGGAGATGTCCTCAGACCCTGGATACACGTGCAATCAGATTTGGTTGGAGTTCATGATGGATGGAGATGCATCATGTTTGAGATGGGGGTAACACTGACCCATTACCCCATTACTACTGACATTCCTCATGTACTGCATGGTCCATATGATATTTATAAGGTACAAGTACAGGTAGTCAGACATATCATATAGGCACAGGGACACAGACAGAGACAAAGGCATGGGAACACAGACACAGCTCACAGAGAGTGGAAAAGGTGTGGTGATACTGAGAGAGAGAAATATCTAATGCTCACTGGTACCTTCTGGGCCACCTGGTTGACCCAGGGTGATGTGCAGTTGCTGAGGTCGGGTCCACGAGGGTTCCACATGACTGGGTTCAACAAGCACTGATAGGAGGCAATGCCTGGAGACAGCAGGAGAGAGAGTGAGGGATAAAGGAGAGGAATGAAGATGGGAAGGGAGAGAGAAGAGAAGGGATAGGTTTGAGAAGTGACGTGAAGAAGAAATGAGGAAATGGAGGAATAATTAGGAGAGGAGAAAAAAAGAATGCAGGGGTGAAGAAGGAAATGAAAATAATGAGGGAAAGAATGCAGACATGAAGAAATAGATGGAGGGGTGAGGGAGAGAGTGCAGGGATGAAGAAAGATGGAGGGAGTGATGGAGAGAGTGTAGGGATGCAAAATAGAGGGAGGGAAAGAATGGGCAGATCGAACAGAATAAGGGAGAGAAAGCAAGGGTGAAGAAAGAGGGAATGAGGGAGAGAATGCAACGATGAAAAATAGAGGAAACAGCAGTCAGAAAGGATTAAGACAAAGATAAAGAGAATCATTAAAGGAAGGAGCAGTGAGGTATTAGTGCCGTATGGAAGGAAGGATGCAGGGATTAAGAAAGATTAAAAGGGAATAGGAGAGTGATTCTGTAAAGGACAACAGACATGGCATCAAGAAAAAAGTGAAGGTTACTTTTAAATCAAATCACAGGCATTACATGGAGAACTATACCCATGCATGTGACAGCGTGGACTTGGGGGTGGCAGGGACGGGAGGCAGCCACAAACCGACTCTGCCTTTCCTGCATATCAAAGTGAACCCAAAAGTTGAGAAGTGAGGGGGGCGGCAGATGCAGGGGGCAGAGAGGCCAGTAGCCGCTGGCAGCCACAAGTTCATGGGAAGGACAACAGCTCGGATGCTAGTAGGGGAGCACAAGGAGTGCCACGCTGAAATGGCCTCCATCAGGCCAGGGATTAGCTATTTGCTCATAGCAAGGAAGAGCCAGAGAATTAGCTATTTGCTCGTAGCAAAGAAGCCCAGGAATTAGCTATTTGCTCACAGCGAGAAAGGGCCGGGGATTAGGTTTTCGCTCACGGCAAGGAAGGGCCAGGGATTAGCTATTTGTTCACAGCGAGGAAGGGCCGGGGATTAGCTATTCACTCACAGCAAGAAAGGGCCAGGGATTAGGTATTTGCTCACAGCAAGGAAGGGCCGGGGATGAGCTAATTGCTCACCACAAGGAAGGGCCGGGGATGAGCTATTAGCTCACAGCGAGGAAGCCCAGGGATTAGCTATTAGCTCACAGCGAGGAAGCCCAGGGATGAGCTATTAGCTCATAGCGAGGAAGCCCAGGGATTAGCTATTAGCTCATAGTGAGGAAGCCCAGGGATTAGCTATTCGCTCACAGCAAGGAAGCCCAGGGATTAGCTATTCGCTCACAGCAAGGAAGCCCAGGGATTAGCTATTTGCTCACAGCAAGGGAGGGCCGGGGATTAGCTATTCGCTCACAGCGAGAAAGGGCCAGGGATTAGGTATTCACTCACAGTAAGGAATGGCTGGAATTTCAGAGCTGCACTGGAATCAGTGCAGAGCCTTTGCTCTCAGACTCAAAGTCTTCCAATTCATAATTTCATCTCTTCCCTTCCAGCACCCACAAACGAGGTGCACACACATGCATACAAACTCACAGACAGGAACACTGACATACCCACAAACACACATGCACAGAAAAACACACACATAAACACACACAGACAGATGCACACTCTGCAGATGGTGTAAGGACACAAAGGCACGTACCCAGCGAACCCTTGGGGCAAGGCCTCTCCACCATCTCTCCCCTCTGGGTCGGTGGCCACTGCACACCACGGGCCACCCTGCCCTCACAGAGGCGCTGCTCGGCCCCCGGGGGTGGACGCGGGGGGCGTCGGGTGACAGGAGCCGTGGCCGTGATGGGCCGCAGATCGGGCCCCTTGTTGATGGCCCCCACAGGGTGAGAGGTGGGTGGGAGTGGGCGGGCCGTGCTGGCTCCCGGGGTGTGTCCCGCCACAGTGCTCGTCAGAGGCTTGGGGGAGGCGGTGCTGCTCACCTGGGTGGTGGTAAGTGGGTCTGGGGAGGGGGGATGGAGAGGAAGCAGGGGGTCGATTACACATGTGAGAAAACACTTCTTTACACAGCGTGTAGTTAGAGTATGGAATAGTCTTCCTGTTGTAGCGCAAGCTAAAATCCTGGGTTCCTTTAAATCAGAGCTAGATAAGATTTTAACAACTCTGAGCTATTAGTTAA
>JAODJU010000095.1:1044996-1061347 GCA_026776725.1 Gnathonemus echidnorhynchus
TTAGTTAAGTTCTCCCCAAACGAGCTTGATGGGCCGAATGGCCTCCTCTTGTTTGTAAATTTCTTATGTTCTTAAGACTGAGGTAGTCACAACATCTTCTGTGGTGTGTGATACACTGTGCACTGGGATACTGGTGCAGTGCCTCTATGTATCTATATGTTATGATTAAAAAAAAAAAAAACACCAACTGAAACAAATTACTGAATTAAGTCACACTGCTCCAATTACGTTTTTGGGGGAAGGTAAAGAAATGGGTAATTCTGAGCTTTGTTCTTGAGTTCAATAGTGAGATAATGTGTGTAATTAAGACTAGATTTAATGAGAGGAATCAGCTGACACGGGGCATTTAGGTGAGAAAGGTCCTTCCTGAGGTGCCCCACTGGGCACACTGAAGCTGGCTGATGAACATCACAACAGCATCACAACAACATCTTAACAACATCACAACAATGCCACACCATCTTAACAACATCAGAACAATGTCACAATATCCCAATAACATCTTAATATCATAACAAAATCTTAACATCTTAATAACGTTGCAACAACACTGCAACTTTGTAATAACGGCACAAAAATGTCTTAACATCGCATAGGTATTTATGATAAGTAAGACTATTTTAGTCCACTGTCATCTCATCCACACCACAAGTGACTCAGGATTAGTCAAAACATCAAAGTGTCCCTAGTGCTGATACCAATTCTTTGCCAAGCTTTTGCAATTTCCGCTGTGACTAATTACGGCAGGCTGGCAGTTATTAATATTCATAAATCACGGTATGCACAGTTTATTGCTGACAGCGGGAATGAAGCTGTATTTAACTCTGCAGTTATTAGATCCACAACAGAAGCGTGACCTTCTCAGAGGGAAACGCCCAGTCATGTGACCAGAGACAGCTATCGCGGATGTTGACTCAGTCACTCCTGGCTGATAAGCATCTGTTCCGTTCACATTCATTTACTTAAGCTTGTTTTTCATCTTTAGCGCCTTCACTTTTTCTTCACATTTTTTTGACCAGGACCACTTCCCACTCTTCCAAATAATGCCTCACTTTCTTTGCATCATGTCCTGAAATACACCGAATTCTCAAACACGTACACAGTGCATTCATGTACACTGAAACGCTGATCACGCATGCCCACAGTGGTTTGCGTACCAGTGGTAGGGTCAGGCGGCCCAAACTCCAGCGGGTATCTCAGCACGTTGTAGTTATTCCACACGTAGAGCTGGTTGTCTCGAGGGTTGTAGTCGATGGAGGAGACATACTGGTAGGGGTTGGGAAAGGGGATGTGTACAGGTTCCTCGCGCCCACGGTTGGTGTTGTAGGCATATAGCACCAGGTCACCGCCTGCCTCACTGTCGTCGTCCTGGTAGACGGAACGCACAACGTACAGCACCCCACATGCCATGAAGGCGTTGGAAGCCAGGCGCTTGTCGAAGGTTGTCTCCCAGGTGCCCTCGAAGCGCAACGTATACGGGTTGACCTGTGGGGGGTGGGGCAGGGGGGTCAGCATGCTCAGCAGTGCGGATGCAAGCCAAACCAGCACACATGCCTGTACCCTATCCTCTGACCTCTCTTTCACCCTTCTCTGACCTCCCTCTGACCCTTCTCTGACCTCACTGTGACCCCTCTGACCTCCTCCTGACTCCTCTCTGACATCTCCCTGACTCCTCTCTGACCTCTTTCTGACCTCACTCTGATATCCCTCAGACCTCTCCTGACCCCTCCTTGATCCCTCACCTGGCTGACTACCAGGCGACCGTTGTTGGCCTCTGTGGCGTAGATGACCCACAGACCATTCTCGTCCACGGCGAGGTCGATGTCAGACTTGCCGCCCCAGCGGTAAGGTGACGTGTCGTGATAGTTGGCGTTGGCGATGATGGCCTCACCGCTTTTGATGCGCGTGCGCAGGTCGTACTTGACAATGTTGCGTGTGCGCTCCTTGTTGTAGAATACAGCGCCATCGTACACCACAAAGCCTGTACCATCCACTCGGTTTGGCAGCCTGAGAAGAAAAAACACCGGCCTTTTTTTAGCTGAACATCTTGTTTTACAACTGAGGCTCAGAGCTTCTTAGGGTCTTAGGGCTTTTTCTGGTCTGAATTAGTTGCTGAGTTTGTAAACTTGTAGCATTTTCCCCCCAGCTCTGTTTGCTTTCACACAGAGAAGCACACAAGGAAAACAACAATGCACTATTACAAACCAAGTCAGAGCGCTCATTCTGCTTATTGGTCATATGTGTCTGTGGCAAGAGCAAAAAGTAAATACAGGTAGAAGATCCTGTGTCCTGGGCTATGCAGTAAATACAGGAAGAATGTGCTGTGTCCTGGGCTATGCAGTAAATACAGGAAGAAGGCCCTGTGTCCTGGGCTATGCAGTAAATACAGGAAGAATGTGCTGTGTCCTGGGCTATGCAGTAAATACAGGAAGAAGGCCCTGTGTCCTGGGCTATGCAGTAAATACAGGAAGAAGGCCCTGTGTCCTGGGCTATGCAATTTGGCATCTCTTACTTTTATACATGTATTGTTGCCTCAGTTTTTTGACTTTCACATGGTATTGCTCAGTTGACTGGTCAAATCCTCTCTCTTTCAGCCATTGTCTGAACATTTTGAAAACTTCTGAGTTTTATGTGCTGTTTTTAGGAGCGGACACATGTAGTCATTTACCCAGATTCCAAGGAGGCAACTTATATTGCTGATAAACCAAGTAAGACGCCAGTTCATTTCTCCTTCTCTGCCTGGCTGCTACCAGTTTGCATGCTCAGCCTCATCCCAGAAAGCAAAGTGCACATGACTGCAGGAACAGTTTGGCTCAAACTCATGGAGGAGACCTGGAAGGGTCAGATTGAGGGGGGATCATGTTCACACCACAAACGAACCACTCCAGAGTCCGTTTGGGACCGGACCAAGAGCACCTCAGTACGCCTGATTTGTTCCACATGCGACTGTGGTTACTGTGTTCACACCTACCCAAACAAATCACACCAAGAGGTTACTTTTTAACCGAATTAAAAAGTACTGGTATGAAAAAACCCTTAGACTTTACTCTGTGACACAGACACTTGATTTTTACGAACTTTCAGAAAATCACTTTGCACACAAGCAGATTCTTAGCAAGTAGCTCACAGACATGGATCATATGCACACACACACAGACACACACACACACACAGACACACACACACACACACACACACAGACACACACACACAGACACACACACACAGGACTCTCACACACAACTCAGGGTAGAGGGTGGCAATCGAAAAAAGACAGAGGTTCACAGCCAGAGCAGCAGGGGGTGCTTACTTGTAGGTGGTGGTGGCACGATTCTGTCGGAAATTGTCCCAGGACGCAAACTCATACAGCATGTCTGTACGGTACGGCGTCCAGGGCATGACATACAGGCGATCCCCCGACTGCAGCGGGTCCTTGCACCATGCCCCCGACTGGTGCTCCGCTTCCTGCACAGAGCTGGCCTGCTGCACCCTCAGGAGGGTCCCAGGACACACGAAAACTGGGGGTGGGGTAAGGTGGGGGAGGGGGGAGAGAGAAGAGGAGAGGACAGAGAGCGGCAGAAGATAAATAGAGAGATATAAAAGCAGCGCGTGACCAGGCAGAGAGAAAGACAGAGAGGGAGAGAATGAGAGAGAGAGAGAGAGAGAGAGAGCAGTAAACGGTCAGAGAGGCGGGGCCATGGATGAATGTGGAGCGGCTGTCGGCCACACAGTCTCTCACCTAACCCTCAAGCTTCAGGCCCAGGCAGTGTGAAGTGCGTGGGGGGGCATCCCTCTGCAGGGGCACCACAGCTCAGTGTTTATACAGGGGGGCACAGGGGCCGCACACACGCACACGGGAACGACAGACACGCTGGCACACAGCCACTGGAACGCATGCACGCAGAACCCCACATGGCACGTCACACACTCATGAAGAGGGGCAGACATGACACACACTTGGTGCTCACACTGCACGACAGTGAGTGGGATGGGGTAGGAGAATGAAGGAGGGACAGGAGCAGGGGAGGAGGCAAAGAAGGAAGGAAGAGTGAACATAGTGTGCGTGTCTGTGGCCTTTTAACACCTTATCCCTGGGAGGAAGTCATCCTCCATGGTTTGGGGCGTGAGAGGTAGGAGCGCGGGTTGATGTGCAGGAGGGCAAGGAGGCAAGGGGAGAGGTTATACAAGGGTATGGAGCCAGGTAACGTGCTCCAAAGTGGGAGGGGAACTGGCCGAGTCCACAGCGGAAAAAGGCGGGAAACACGCTGCACAGAGATAAACAGTCCACAAGTATAGCAACTGCAAGCTCCACCCACGAGGGGAGGGGCAGATCAGGAGGGGTGTGTCTTAGCATGACATTAAAAATGGGCTGCTTTAAGAGGGGAGGAATTACAAGTCTACCTGAAAAAAAAGACAGCAACGTACATAACGTTCAGGCAGAAGGCCCCTGGGCTCCTCCCGTAAAACACCGCGAGAATGTTGGAATGAGACGGATGTTCCCACTCTGCCAATAAAATGTGTTAAGAATGTTAGGCGTTAGCAAAGCAGATTGCGGATATAAACAGGAAGGAGAACGAGCATAGGTGAGTGTGTGGGACGGGGCGGGGCGGAGGAGGCGAGTTACAACCTGGAAGGCAGCTGCATTAGTGCGTGACACCCCTTTGCATTAACTTAGCCACAGGAGCTAAATGGCCAGAGTAAATGTAGGAGCATGTGGCCTCAGATCCCTCCCTCGGCACTCCTCACCTTACCTGCCAGCACGCCTCCTTACTCACCTCCTAGACACATCCTGTCACTTATATAACAGCCTCCCCACTGCTGCTCCTCATCAGCTGGACCACCAGTGCCCCCACCCCGCTGCTGTAGCCCTCCATCTGTCTCTACACCTACGCCCCTCCAAAACTTCATTGGAGGGCCCCGTCTCTACCCTCGTCCCTGATGTGGCTAACCGTGAAGATACCATGACGTGGGGGGAGTGCGTGCCCCCTCCGCAGTGAGATGCTCATGTGCGCCAGTGGATAGATGCTATGCAGCACATGTGCTCCCAGTGACCCCGTTTCCTGTCGACTTTCATTCTGTCCGTCTCCCTCGCTCCATTGAGCAGAGCAAAAGTAAAAGCATAAAAAGGTCAGGAACAGGAAATAGGTAGGCAGGGCAGTCAGAAGTAAAGGGGAGAGTGGAGGACAATATAGGTGGAAATAAGGGAGGTGTAAAGGAGGAGTAGAGGAGTGGTAGATGGAGAGAAAAGCAAAGAATATAGAATAATGTAGAAGACAAATGTGACCACTGAGGCACGTGAGAAACAGAGGATCAGAAGATGTAATCCCAACCATTTAAGATGGATGGAAGAGCAGAAGAGACATCATGGATCTAGTGTCTAAGAGATAATGGAGGACTAGAGGTAAAATAGAGAAAAAGAAGATGCATGGATGTAGGAGGGTGGTGGAGATGAGGACAGAGTAAGAAATAAATGGATAGGATGGAGAAAAAGAAAGGGACAGGAAGACACAGAGGCTCATGTGTGGAGGAAAGAGAAAAGGAGAATGAAGGAAATGGAGGAGGATATGAAGAGCGAGGACAGGAGTGACTGGTGTAATTCTCATAAACACTGTGAGCTACTAGCTGTGCGCTCTGCATTTAAGTAAAGTCTGTGACTGAAATGGCAGTTTTGGCATGTGAGAAAACAAAGCATCGATCACTGGTGCAATTCTCATAAATGCTGTCAGGTAGTCATGCACTCAGCATTTCAGGAAAGTCTGACTGAAATTGTATTTTTGCCATGTGAGGGAAAAAAACCATCGATCACTGGTGTAATTCTCTTAAACACTGTCAGCTAGCCCTGCACTCAGCATTTCAGTAAAGTCTGTGACTAAAATGGTAGTGTTGGCTTGTGAGAAAACAAAGCATTGGTTACTGATGCAAAAGGTGTAAAACACACCTAAGCTGCTACAAATTTCACTTCTTACACTGGATTAGGTCTGGTGAATCTAACCTTGGTGGGGGCGAACTCACCCTGGGGGCTCCACCTATTGGCGGGCCACTGTTCTCCAGCCCGGCCATCCACACAGGTGGGCTGATGTAGCAGATTGAAATCCTGCCTGGTCTAATTGAATTCAGCACCTGTTACTGCTTGGTACGCAGCTTGTCCAGCAGGGGGCAGAGCTGCACTTGGCATAAACACAGGCTAGCTCCATTTTGAAACAACAGGTCGATGTGTAGCAGAGCTGATTAGCATTCAGTGTGTTTGGAAAGACAGGGACAAAAAAAGGCAGAGAGGGAGGAAAACAAGTCAAGAAGGAGGGAGAGAAAGGGAAGGACAGATGGGGAGAATGAGGAAGTGACAGAAATAGAGGAATAGCATGGATTTCATGCTGTAAGCTTTGTGTTTACATGGTATGTATGCGTATAAAGGTGCTTGGGGGTGTAGATGACTTTGTGTCTATGTTTGTGTGGAAGGCAGGGTGTGGGGGGCAAAGAGCTTTGGTGATCAGCTGGTGCTCCTCTCTACAACCTGTCCAACAGGTGGTGCCCATTCTCACCTGCAGGTGACAGACCGCAGACCACCGTGCGCACTGAAGCGTTTCCGTGCCCTGCCAGCCAACATGCCCCCCCCATCAGATTCATCCTGCCCCAGACCAGAGAACACTGCCTAGGCACCACAGCAGGGCAGCACATCGTGAAATGAAAAAAAAAAAAAAAAACAGTTCATAACCAATCCATCAATTCCAGGCAGTCAATCAGCATCCACAGAGACGAGGGCAAACGTGAAGTCTTAATTGTTAATCAGTGGACAAAGGGTTTGCCTCTGTCATAAAACAGAGTCAGAGAGAGAGGGAGAGGAAGGAGAGAGAGAGAGCGAGACTAGGGGCAGAAAAAAGGAGACCTTTTTTGGTGTTGCATGGAGACAAAAGAAAACAGGATTGGACAGCATGACGGGCAGGGGGAAGGGCTGCATTCTGTGAGGTGATGTGAGCTGTCACTCACGAGGAAGGCGGGACCAGCGGGAGAGGAACTGAAATCCAGGAAATGAAAACAAGGTCAGTCTCTCTATATATATTGCTCTAGGTATATATATAGCTGGGAGGTCAATGGAGATGAGGACTCGCTTGGTGAGTCACTAGGGGCCGTGGGGCGGAGCCAACTCGGCCTGCAATGACAAAGGTCATAACCTCGCGGAAGACACAAGGACAGACGCAGAGAGAGTCGGGAGACAGCCTGCAGGTAGGTGGGCTCAGTCCTGGATTTCCTCAAGACCAGTATCCCCAGAGTGCTCTCCGCCAATCAGACACCTGGAGATGCCAGGCTCGGAGAGCTCCGCCTGTCCAATGAGGCCCCAGCTTCCCAGGAACCGGGGCTAAGTTCATCCAATCAGTGTGTCTAGCCGCTTAGTCTCTGGGTTTTTTGGGAACCGAGACCAGACCTAGTGAATCCGTAGCTCCCCTACAGCAGAGGCCAGACCCTTCCAGCAGGCTGGTAAGGAGAAAGTCACTCAGGATTAGTTTAACATGGACCTGAGTGCGGTCAGCACCGATGGCAGCACTGTAACCACGGCGAGACCCGTCATTGCAGTGGGACCGGGCTTCCTTACCCCAACGTACACGCACACACACACACACATGCGCACACATGACACAGGCCCACACACACACGACATGAGCCTACAGAAATGCACCCATTCATACAGAAACATGGCCATACAAGCTCCCAGAAGCACCTTCCGTACGCAAACACACAGAAGCGCAGTAGGCAGACAGTATCAGAGATGAAGCAGGCCTGCGACACACACACCGGAGACAGTTAGCAAATGTGCCCCAAGCAGCACAAATGGAGGTCAAGGACAAAACGGAGAGGAAGAGGTGGGGAAAAGAGGATAGCATGAGGTAGGGGTCAGACACCGCTACTGCAGAAAATGAGGAAATGAGAGATCAACCATCCAACAAAAAAAGAGCAGGAGGAGGAGGCCAGATGGAAGGCTGGGGGTGAGAGTGGTACGGAGGCACCTGGAAATGGGAGGAGCTAGAGACAGACTGGTCACATGACTCGAGCTGCTTTTACAGGTGGCGTCTCAAAAGGATTTATTTTGCTCAAAAAAGAAACAAAGAATTTGTCCTAAAGGAAGCAAAGAAAAAAGGGCGAGAGAGCGAGCGAAAGAAGGAAAGACTGAGAGAGAGACAAACAGATACAAAACGATGGAGAGCAGAAAGAGTCACTGGGATCTGGAAGGATCGAATGTGGCTGACAGAAGATCAAACCAAAGATGAATCCATTACGACAGAGTCGGGCATCAGAAAGCTGAAAGAGCAGGGGGCGGGCTGTGGGTCTGAGTGCAGAGACCCACACACACACTCACAGACACAAACTCACACACACACTCATACATGTGTTACACTCACTCACGAGCACATCTTTGCTCTCCCGGGGCATTTCCACACATATACATCAGCATGCAACCTCACGGCCACACACAACAGGGAAAGAAAAACAGGTGTTTCTGAGTGTGTATGTGTACGCATGTATGCGTGCATATATAAGAGCATTGTGAATGCACAGAAGAATGCATGAATTGGGTTAGGAGAAACAACAGTAACTGCTTTAAGTTATGCAAAGACTGAATCTGAGCTCTTTGGATCGTAACCACTGAGTCACAAGTGACATTTTTGTTTTGTGAGTCGCTGTGTGGTTGTATGCATATCAGGCTGATGTCATCAGAAGCAAGTAAAAGGGGAGAAATCAGGAAGATTCTAGAGCCTTGGTTATGAGGTATAAAGAGGGAAGGGCCCGAAGAAAGAGAGAAAGACTGAGAAAGCAAAGGGAGACAGATAATCAACATCAAACATGACCACGACACAAAGGATCTGGGCTAGGAGAGGGAGGGTGGGGCAGGAAGGGGAGTGGCCAGAGGAATGAGGGAGGAAGGGGCAGAGCTAGGGACAGGAAGGGGAGGAGTCAAGGAAAACAGGGGTGGAAGAGGAGGGAGGAGCAAAGGACGTGTGTTATGTTCATTGTGGTCTTTACCTTTTTGGTCCACTTCTATTCAAGCATCGGAAAAAAGAGAAAGAAAGAACAAGAAATAGAACGAGACAGAGAGAGAGAGAGAGAGTGAAAGAAAAAAGGTGTAGGAAAAAAGAGAAAATTGAGATTAAATAAAAGGTTGTCCTTTCTAGTTTTTTCTTTTTTAACTTCATGTTTCTGTCAAGTTAATGGTTTGTTCAGGGGGTTGTTTACAATCGACAATCTTTAGAAGAAGGATGGCACAAAATGAAGGGCGTGAAAGGGACATGGAATCAACAGCCCTCATTTTCATTTTCAATAAGACAGAATAACCCCCACGACATGGGCCCCAGCAGCACGCATTCACAGACACCCCCCCAAGCAGCTCAGCTGAAATCAGCCCTCCGTCTTCATCCGTCATCCGCCCCTCATACTGCTATCCAGAGAAAGAACACCGAGTCAGTCACATCAGTGGCTGTGCAGGGCCGGGCACAGCGACGCAAGGAGAGAGAGAGAGAGAGAGAGACAGGCGGGAGGAAACTGAGAGGGATCCAGCCAGGAGATCCAGAAAGAAGCAACAGAAGGAGGAAGATTCATATGGGCAGATGGAAAGATTGAGGTGAAAGATGGGAGGGGAGAATAGCCCCAGAGGCAGAGCTGAAGGAGATAGATGGAGTTTTACGTGCCTGCTCACGGCAAACAGTGAAGAAACAGCCTGGATAGGCTCGGAGTCGGAATGTTGCTCCCATCGGCTGCTTGCCATATGGGAAAGTCAGAGTCTTTCTACCTCTCTCCCAGATAAAAGAAACACAGCACACCTACACCCCATTCCCCTCTTGTCCCATCGCTTTCCCTTACTATAATTTTTCTAATTGAGTCAAGTCACTAGAGGAGGTGAATGTGTGCACCATCTGCAGTTTAGACAGCAACCACACATTGGAAACTGCTAAAGGCTATTTCTGTAGCACACCTCTAAAGTGTTACTGCTGTGCCTTGTTGATAAGGTTGCTGCCCTAGCATACTGTTAAAGTCTTGTTCCTGTGCCTCGTTGATGAGATTGCTGCCCTAGCATACTGCTAAAGTCTTGGTGCTGTGCCCCACTGATGAGCTTGCTGCCCAAGATGCTGCTAAAGTCTTACTGCTGTGTCTCATCGATGAAGTTGCTGCTCTAGCACGCTGATAAAGTCTGTTGCTGTGCCTCGTTGATGAGGTTGCTGCTCTAGCATGCTGCTAACGTCTTGCTGCTGTGCCTCGATGATGAGGCAGCTGCCCTAGCATGCTGCTAAAGTCTTGTTGCTGTGCCTCATTGATGAGATGGCTGCCCTAGCATGCTGGTAAAGTCTTGTTGCTGTGCCTCGTTGATGAGGTGGCTGCCCTAGCATGCTGGCAAAATGTTGTTGCTGTGCCTCGTTGATGAGGTGGTTGCCCTAGCATGCTGCTAACGTCTTGCTGCTGTGCCTCGATGATGAGGCAGCTGCCCTAGCATGCTGATAAAGTCTTGTTGCTGTGACTCGTTGATGAGGTGGCTGCCCTAGCATGCTGCTAAAGTCTTACTGCTATGCCTCATTGTTGAGGTGGCTGCCCTAGCATGCTGCTAAAGTCTACCTGCTGTCCCTCATTGATAACTAGCATGTTGCTAATTTTTTGCCCCTCTGTTATGTCAGGCAAAGAACGTGATGGAGCATATTGCTTAATTTAGCTACTGTACCACAGGGATGAAGTGGCTGCTGTGCCACGTTGCTAGATGAGCTAATATTGCTGCTAGAAGGCTACATGACCAGTGGTCCACAATGACAGCCCTGGAACCGGTATACAAAATGTGAACTTCCAAGCCTAATGACAGCCTCAAACTTTAGGGTGGATCCCTGAGGTAACCATAAGGGGAGGATGAGGATGTCAGAATCACAACTTCTTTTTAATGAGCGGCTAATTGACTCCTGGTGAGGGGAACCTCCTGCCTAAATATTAATTAATCAAGGGCTGAGGTGAAGCAAGTTTGATGCACCCCACAGGTCCGGAAGGCTGAAGTTCCACCCCCGGGCTTTAACCCTCCCTAGTGGTCTCTGATCCTGTTATAGATCATGCAGTGCTGCAGGAGTGTGAGAAAGCATCCTTCACGCCTGCATGACTCCTACTTCTGACAGAGACACATTTCCATCCTCAGCAGAAGAGGAACAAAGGAACACGGGGGGATAACGACGACAAAAGAGAGGAATGTGGTGAGAGAGAAAGTGTATAAGAGCAGAAGTCAGTCAAAGGAGAGGTGCTGTGACAATGGGAGAATCAGAGATAGAGATGTGAAGATATGGAATAGAAAGACAGGTGGTAAGACTAAGTCAAGGAAATCCATCTTGTCCATCTTAGGTCCTGCTATGGAAGAGAGAAAACACACCCTGAGCTCACAGAAAGTGATGTCATTAGTTCACAGAAAATCAGGCTTGACCCTGATTTGTCTCCACTGACAGTTCACAGAGCCATCCAGATGACATGGTGTTTTTTATTATTTATTTATTTTATTTTTTTAAAAAAAACTTTTTTTCCATGGCGGGGTGTAGGGAGAATGGGCACTGACTGTGAGAGGATGAGGGTTTTTAGTGATGTCACGGAGGAAAGGAGAAGTCTGCACCACAGCCCTTGAGTCGCCACACATTCACACATTGTTCTTTTGCCACGCAGACACAGATTACAGATCACGGTGGCATGGCACCTCCCCATCGCCGTCATGCCTACGGCTCAGCCAGTAAATAAAATAACAGCTTGCATCACTGTGCAACATGCGGGTAAGATAACAGCGATGGCAAAAAAGCCCAGAAGCCCTGGGAGCGAGAATTAGGCCTGTGCTTTCGGCAGAACTGGGAGCAGCTGCGTTACCGTACTTCCCCTTACCCCCCCCCCCCCGAACCATCCCATGGCCTTTACCTGCTGCCATGCCAGCATTTCTAGTCCTGAAAAAAGAAACAGACCACATCTAGTAGTAGAGGGTGTTGGCCAATCAGCAACAAGGACCGTGGCCCGACCACACAGTCTCTTCCCCTCTAAGTAATTGTTTCACTTAGTCTGGGCGCCTCGGCTTGGGGCGACGCTCAGATGCCAGTCAGCCTTTTCCTAAGCAGTGCCACAGCACGCCCTGCCAGCAGGAAAGGAGGCCATATGTGGAGTTTTAGGTAATGCCTGAACGGCACTTTGAACTCCACTGCTGATGAGACATTTGCAACTTTTATCCTCAGAATATTCAAGAGCTGAAGAGTTGGGCCCCTCCCATCCTAAGATTGGATCTTTTAACAGGGCTAATAACTCTGGACTCAAAATTCTGAATCTGAAATCTCTTGCACATTTCTGCTCATCCGCGTCCAAGCCAAATTTGCACAATCATTCCCCACTGATCAGGTGGATCACTGTATTTCTTTTGTCTGTCTTAATGTCCATGTTTTCTTATGTCATGTTTGTTTTCATGACTCCATATTTATATTCTATTTATTAGTTTTTCATTTGCCTCAATTTATGGCCCATGTATCATATTGCCAGTGTTTGACTTTTGCAGGATGGACTAAGGTGCTGGTTCAGGTTATACTGTAGCTCACTGTCAAGGCCCAGTGCACATGCACACTCACCTGCATGTGGCACATGACGGTTCTCAGTACCTGTACAGAAAGTCATCATGCTGTGGAAGTAGCCTTGCCCCTTGTTCCTATCAGTTAAACTTATATCTGGATGACCAGACTGGGCCCATGCCTGACATCTGCATTATCTGGATGGCGTTGTGTCTTTATAGATTAGAATAGGCTGGTCCGTCCTTGTGCGGTGCTCAAAGAACCGAAGGCTTCACGGCATGTTGCCGAGCAACCTTTCTGAAATGGCACCTGCGCCCACACACCCCTGAGAGAGAAACGTGGGCAGCGAGCGAGCAGGCACACTGACATGGGTCTCCGTTAACACTTCACGCCAAGCTGTTGTTTGGAGCGCAACGTGTGACAAGATGATGATTTAATTAAGCGTGACAAACCTCAGCGGGGTGCTGAGTGACGCCCGATTCGCCATAATTAGTTGCCGCCATCGACCACTCAGTTCCAGCACCAGTCTGCAAAGGGAAGGGGCGGAGCTAAGAAAGGCACTGGCCTCTGATGTGGTCCCCAGCTCCTGTCATTTAGTTGACACTCCTATTTAAAGTAACATCGAAGCGTACACCCCTTACTCCTTTGCTGAGTTCCAGAGGGTCCTAGCCTGTCAGTAGGTCTTACACAGTAAATGTGAGGAGAACACACATCAGTGCCTAAAATATTACTGATATGAGAAGAGACCAGAGAGGAGAGCTTGTCAGTGCCTTAAATGTTACTGATGTGAAGAGAGACCTCAGCCAGTCAGTCAGGAGGCCTTACACAGTAAATGTAAGGAAAGACCTCAGTCTGTCAGTAGGCCTAACGCAGTGAATGTGAAGAGAGACCTCAGCCAGTCAGTCAGGAGGCCTTACACAGTAAATGTAAGGAAAGACCTCAGTCTGTCAGTAGGCCTAACGCAGTGAATGTGAGGAGAGACCTCAGTCTGTCAGTAGGCCTAACGCAGTGAATGTGAGGAGAGACCTCAGTCTGTCAGTAGGCCAAACGCAGTGAATGTGAGGAGAGACCTCAGTCTGTCAGCAGGCCTAATGCAGTGAATGTAAGGAAAGACCTCAGTCTGTCAGTAGGCCTAACGCAGTGAATGTGAGGAGAGACCTCAGTCTGTCAGCAGGCGTTACACTGTAAATATGAGGACAGACTTACTGCTGTGGGAAAAGACCAAAGCCTGTCAGTAGGCCTCATGCTGTCCAAAACTTTCAAGAGGAATCACAGACCCTAGATTATACTGCTGGCCACTGTCTGATTGGCTCTGTGAAACAGGTGGGCAGACAGGAGTACAAATAAATTAAATTCAGCTTATTAAAGCAGGATGTTACTGTCTAGTGGAATGAGTTTTTAGTATGGGAAACCAAGTGCTGAGTGGTAAAGACTACTGTTATCTGTTTATAATCATCACCATAGAAACCGAGTTGCCCTAAAACCTGCAAAAAAGAGACAAATGGAAGAGACAAAAGAGAGAGGGAGAGAGAGAGAGTGAGAATGCAGAGGAAGAGACATTTCAAGGTCAACTGAGGAACAGCGTGAGAGAAGCAGAGGAGGGAAAGCAAAGAATAGAGGAGAGATGAAGGAGGCAGGGAAGACAAGAAAGAACAAGAGAGTCACAAGGTTAGAGGTGGAGACTGATACTGGAGGTCCTCTTCTGCTTAACGTCCTGGAACCTTCTAGAGGGAAAAAGTGAAGAATTCACACTGCTTTTCCACTGGCCCAATGCAAATGCAATCCTTCCACAACTGACCTTCTCCCACCACCACCAAAAGCAATAAAGCCCCCCCCCCCAGATTCAAAGTCCCTGAGGAGGCAAGGACAGCAGCACAGTGAGGGGGTGGGAGTAACTGGAGAGTTACGTCACATGAGAGGGAGGGCGCACAGCCTGATGGGAGATTTTCACACAAATGCAGCTGGTCCCGTGTGCCTGTGTGTGCAGGTTAACAGCCCGGCCAGTAGTTTGCTCGTGGGCGTGTTTTCATTTATAGTTGTGGAAACGTGTTGAAATGTGATGATAGTAAACATGAGCATGAGACAGGCCTGTCCCTCTAGGCAGGAGGAGAGCTCTGTCCCGCAGACGCGGTCACATGCCCAAATCTGTGAGATAATGCGGCCCTGGGCCTCACATGGATCTCTCTCACATAAAACACACAACCAATGCTCCCTGAAAAAGTAAAAAAAAACTTCCTGGTTGGAGAAGGCCTGATGGATTTGTGAGCGTGCTGTTACCCTCTGCAACATGCCCAGCCGGACCAACGCTGGTGTTTCCATGGAGATCTGCTTTTTGGATCTGGGTGTGGAGGCACGGCCCCTTCTTTCATGCCACTGAGATGAAAGACGGCGTGAGCGCGGGCTGATTGGCATGGTCCCCACGAGGCTCATCTCTGCCCATGCGTGTGTCTTTGCTTCTCCTCCTCAATCACCTCTGAAACTGACCTTGTGGGGTCCTCGTGGAGATGTCTCCAAGAGATAACCGCTATTTTTAAAGTCAGTACCCACCCTAGAAAGAAACTAAAGGTGCCAAATCATTCAGGGGAGTCTCCTTTCTCACCGGCTTCCACTGAGACTCGTAACTTTCATTTATCCTGAAGACAGCGAAAATTCCCTGCAAGAGTGAGCAAATCTGTGTGTGTGTGTTTGTCCACGCTTTGTTAGTATTTGCTTTGGACTCCTGCTGTGATGGATGCACCAAAGGTTTTCCACTTCAGCCTGTGTGTGAAAATCCCCCTCAGTCACCAAGCTCTGCACTGTTAATGGAGAAAAAAAGGGGTTTAGAGGTGTGTGTGCGTGTGTGTGTGCATGTGTGTGTGCACGTGTGCCAGAGAGCGGGAGAGAGAGCGTCTGTGTGAGTGCAAGAGAGTGTGTGCTTGTGCGCTTGTGTGCATGAGTGTGAGAGGGAGAGAAAGAGAGAGAGAGACAGAGAGAGAGTGGATGCCAGTGGGTCTGGACAGATCTGACACTTGAAGGGTGAGGGGTCTGGGGTGGCAGGAGGAAAGGGTGGGGACTGAGAAGGTGGGGTAAGGATACCAGGGGCTGGAGAGATGATCTGCCAGTACTCACTGTAAGGAACACACTCGTACTGGATCTCCAGATACTTGTAGGTCCCTGGACAGGGGTCAGGGAAGACATCAGACCCTGCAACCACCACACACTGGGTACGGTTGTTGCACCTGAGGGAGAGAGAGAAAACTGCTTTACACTGAAGATAACAGTAAACATTACACACAGGACACAAAGGGGACAGACAGTAAACATTACCCACAGGACACAGATGGGACAGACATTAATAATTACCCACAGGACACAGAGGAGACAGACAGTAAACATTACACACAGGACACAGAGGAGACAGACAGTAAACATTACACACAGGACACAGAGGAGACAGACAGTAAACATTACCCACAGGACACAGAAGAGACAGACAGTAAACATTACACACAGGACACAGAGGAGACAGACAGTAATCATTACCCACTGGACACAGAGGGGACAGACAGTTATCATTACACACAGGACACAGAGGAGACAGACAGTAATCATTACTCACTGGACACAGAGGGGACAGACAGTAAACATTACACATAGGACACAGAGGAGACAGACAGTAATCATTACTCACTGGACACAGAGGGGACAGACAGTAAACATTACCCACAGGACACAGAGGAGACAGACAGTAAACATTACACACAGGACACAGAGGAGACAGACAGTAATCATTACTCACTGGACACAGAGGGGACAGACAGTAAACATTA
>JAODJU010000095.1:1077921-1092413 GCA_026776725.1 Gnathonemus echidnorhynchus
CTGGGGTGTCTCTGGGGCCTCTCTAGGCTGTGTCTGGGATCTCTCTGGGCTGTGTCTGGGGTGTCTCTAGGCTGTCTCTGTTAAGCGATGCACTGAAATTTTCGCCAGACCATTTGGCTGAGTGAATATCAGAAGCTAAACTCTCACCTGCTCCACCTCCCTCTTCCTCCCTCCCCCTCTGCAGCCGGCTGATTGGCATACCGCCCCCTTCCCCCCACCAGTAATGGCCTGCAGATGGTGAGGTGATGCCCACCTGGCACCACTTAGATAAGGTGCCCCTTTACTTCTCTGCATAGTGCTGCCATGCTGGGGTCACACATACAGTACAGGCACACAGACCCAAAGATACACACTCATGTTTGTATTCATGTCTTTGTGGCAACCATCCATTAATTTTATGGGAAAAACTCCAAACAATTACAACTTTTACCATGTCACCAAACAAAATACAAGGCTTTTGACATATTTAGTTTTTTTTTCAGGTACGGATTTTTGAAGGGACAATTGAGTTTCTAGGCCTGAGTTTCGAAAAAAATGTCCCAAAAAGGTCAAAATAACAGGTCGCATTTGATCACATTGTGGGGACATTTAGGCCCCACATTAATATCCTTCGACACATACAGGTGCACAGCCATACAACCATCTGAAAAACATGCATTCCCTCTCATCCTATTCCCTCTCATCCTCCTATCTCTGTCTTACTCAGTAGCGCTGATAATTAATTAATTAATAACATGGTGAGGCAAAGTTACCCTTCTTAACAACCACCTCCCTCCAGAAAGCACAGGGTGCAGGACCAACCTTGAGCAGAGGGGGCAATGTTGCTCAGTGTGAGGGCGCAGGTCCAGAGGATCCAGAGTGACAATGCCATGCTGGTGGGGTGGGTTGGGGTGTGGCCAAGACAGGGTGGGCGTGGTCCGCGTTCTGATTGGCTCCTCCACTCACACCCACACTGGGAGGGAGAGCCTGAGGAAAAATACACAATAAAGAAGAATATTTGTTTTATACAGCACGAAGTACCCTTCCTCAGCAAACTGTAGCTGGGAATGATAGTCAGTGTGGTGCATGTGTGTTTGTATGCGACAGCGACTGAGGAAGGAACGAAGAGCCCCATCGACCCCTCAGTACCCTGTTGATTGCTTCCTAAGGGTGTCCTACACAGGCCAGGCTGCTGTGTGTCTATGCCCGTGTGTGAGTGGGTCTGTCTGCATGTGCAGCTCTGAGCAGCTGACAAACAGGGCAGTGGAGTCATCCAGTCTGCTGAACAGAAGCCTCATTCTGTGTTTCTCCCTCCTTTGATTCCCCTCTGTCTCTGCCTGCCCCCCCTGCCTAATGCTAGCCCTCCTTCTCCTCCTCCTGGTGTTTCTCCCTCCTTTGACTCCCCTCTGTCTCTCCCCGCCCACCTACACTTGCTCTCCTTCTCCTCCCCATTTCATCTCCTGTCAGTGCTGTTTTCAGTCACTGCTTCATTCCCGTGCTGATTCCTGTAGCTCCCAGCCGGTGCTAACATGTATTAGCATGCTAAGCTGGGGCCCACTCTGAAGCAAGACTATTGGGGCTTGCAGGCTTTAGACACTTCTAGATAAAACTGATTTATCTTGGCTAATTGCTGAGGGATTACCTGAAACTCCCCTCCCAAGTCTTTGTTTAAAATTCAGCAACAGCAATACACATAGCTATACACACACACATATTTCCTGGGAAACTGCCAGTAGTAATCGAAGCAGAAGTTGACCACAATACCTCCATTAATTAGCCAGGCAGAAACTGACCACATTTCTAATATAACTGCGTATAGTTAATATGTCAGGAGCTGATTGCATCACTATCTGTAGTTCATATGCTAAGAGCTGATGACATCACTGCCTATAGTCAAAACGTAAGGAGCAGATAACATCACTGCCTTTAATTAATATGCCACTAGGTGATTGCATCATTGCCTTTACGTAATATGACAGGAGATGATGACATCATCGTGAAAATGCCAGGAGTTGATTACATCATAGTGAAAATGACAAGAGTTGATTACATCATAGTGAAAATGACAAGAGTTGACCACATTCTTATTTATCATGGCCTGTGTTGAGTGACTGGGTGTCATTAATCATTCTGCTCCCAGGTTCCCCTGAAGCCTCCTGGTTCTGATGACCTTCACTGATATTTACCATCCTCTCTGGTGGCCTACTGAGACCAAAGAGAACACGGGCCCAAGCACTGAGATCAGAACCGGGTTACTTATGATGTTTGAGACAGCATGTATGTGTGTGTGTGTGGATTAGGTTTATATTACATTGTGGGGACCAAATGTCCCCCACAATGTAATTAAAAACATGTTATTTTGACATTGTGGGGACCATTTTTTAGGTCCTCACAAAAATCTGTGAATGCAATCAGAAAAGCAAAAATGCCAAAAGTCTCATGGTAGTAATACAAAGTTAATTTTCAAGAGTACAAATTAAAGTCATGGAACCAGGCACAAGGTAGGCTTTGGGGGTGTGGCCATCCTGGTCATGTGACAAGCACACTCCTTGCTTTGAGCCTTATTCTCAACTGAGATTTGTTTTCTCTCTCAGAGCAAACGCCCCCACACACAGCTGTAGCCCTTCCATGACCTAACAATCATTTAATATATTCATATTCCTGTTTTTCCTAGTTTTGAGAGCCATCTTACTGCTTTCTGTCCACCCTGTCGCTTTTGTTGGACCCACATCCCACACGCGTCCCTACTCCTTCCTGCCATCCGCATGTCGCGTGGTTCTCTTTACCGTTGCCTCTAAAGTGTGACTCATGGTTTCATTGTGGGAGGTCGTAGGTCAGCGACCCGTGCATGAGTGATCTGGCTGCACCCCCAAAGCACAGGACACCTATGCAGCAGAAAATGTGGCTTTTTTTTTCGTCAATGGCACCAACGCATACTTCTATGCCGTGACTGTCCATCCCAGCAGGCTGCATATTGATCTGCCTCACTGACATGCTATCATGCATGAGTGTGTGCATTAGAGCAACTAGCATTTCAAAAAAAAATGTGAATGGCACAACAAGCTAGCTGTCAGGATTAAGTGCTCTTGTGTCCAGCTGCTGACTCGCTTAATAAGACATCTCCCTCCTCTGACTGGCTGTCAGCCGCCCCACAGCAGCCAATCAGTGTGGTCCAGCCTCTGGGCCCTGTGTCATACTTCACCATTGTTTTCTCACCCTTCCTGTCACCTCTCTCCCTTAACGGCACAAAGTCACGCCTGTGCACCTCCAAAGAGAGAAATACAGAGGAAGAGAGGATGGACTGGAGAAGGGGAGGACAAAGGGACAGAGAAGGTGCAGGATGGGAAGGTAATGCTGGGTAAAACTCACATCTGGAAAGTCAGTAAGGGCTTGGAAACCAAGCGTGACCTGCGTCAGTTACTTCAGACCCAAAGAACACCTCACTGCGTGCTGACAAGCTTTCCCAGAACTGAACCTCGGGGTGTCCTTAGCCGAGTGAACACACACACTCCCTGCGGGAAGAACAGACTGTGCTTCTTTTTTGCATATCGTAACGCACTTGGGTGTTACAGTGTCCTGTTGTCCATGAAAGAAAAACAAACTCTGTCTGCAAAATGAGTCAATCATCATGCTCGTGGACATGTGGGTGCGTACACAAGGGGTCATGTGCACGAGTGTGTGAGCACTCCTTGATATCTACACATGCGTGTTTGCGTGTGTGCGAGTGATTGTGCAAACGATCGTGCCTCTGAGGGAGAGCTTCAGGCACATATTAAGGAGGGGATGCGTGCGTGTCACAGGCTGACAGGACAGACGCCAGCATCAGCGCAAACAATGACAAACTCCAAGGGAGTTCAGATGCATCGGCGGATCAAACCGGCGCAGAGCCAGAGATGAGTCATTACCGTCAGAAAGAGACACTGATAAAACTGGGAGGGAGGGAAGGAGGGAGGACAGGTAGCTAAAGGAGAGACGGAAGCGAGATAGGAGGAGGATGGAAGCAAGAGAGAAAGAGGGAGAGAGAGAGACGGCAGTGGTCTCACGTTCGCTGCTAGGCAACAGTCAGGATGGGAGCACATTGGGGGATTCTGACTGATAGTGATTCTCCGACATCTCCATTTCTCTGCCCGCACTCTTCAGTCATTACCTTTCCCTTCCTGCTCTACCCCCGCCCCCCGGCACTGATCACCCCTTTCCGTCTCCCCCTGGCCTCCCCCCTCCATGTAGTCCTGCACTCCGAGTATCGCCAGCAGCGTCTCATGGAGGTCTGGACAGAAGCCCGGCATGCACATCTAGCTGCAGTTACAGCAGTACGTCAGGTTACCATGTGTGGATGTTGTTTCACATCCAGGGCACCACAACTACCTTTGCTCCATTACTAGCCAGCTAAGGCCAGGATATTGTTATAAATATCTATGATTTTTTTACTTCATCAGCACTGTGGTCTTGCACCTCCAGGGCTGTGTATTTCATTACTGCCGAGAGATTCGGGGTGTTCAGGCTTTCAGCAGGCCACACACACACACACAGGGACACATACTGCTATGTCACTTACATGCCTCAGTCCAAACCCACTGAAGATGACAGGCTGCTCCCCTGATGAGACACATATCAATCAGATGCTACCCAGGCTGTTGGGTCACTATAGATGGTAAGAGACACTGTACGTGCTTGGTCGAGGAGCTGAGGGTCACTAGAGATAGTAAGAGACACTGTACATGCTTGGTCGAGGAGCTGAGGGTCACTATAGATGGTGAGAGACACTGTACGTGCTTGGTCGAGGAGCTGAGGGTCACTATAGATGGTGAGAGACACTGTACGTGCTTTGTCGAGGAGCTGAGGGTCACTATAAATGGTGAGAGACACTGCACGTGCTTGGTTGAGGAGCTGAGGGTCACTATAGATGGTGAGAGACACTGTACGTGCTTGGTCGAGGAGCTGAGGGTCACTAGAAATGGTCCTATCACCCTAAGCCCATTGTCTCGGGGGCTAGGGTCACTGGAGATAGTTAGAGACACTTGATCTAGGACGTTAGAGTCACTGCAAATTATCATAAAATACCAAGATCCAGATCCCCTGGCTTAAAGTCACTGCATATGGTCAGAGACACAGAATGATGACAGTCTAAAGGCTAGTAGTGCCTTCTTGTCAGCTGACCTTGCTGGCTAATCACATTAATTTAATGCATCCCTTCCTTACTCCAGTCCTCCAAATGCCCCTGAGCACCAGTTACTGCACTATTACAGAGCAATGCCCTCAGTCCTATCTTCTGAGAACCAAGAAGCTGTCAAACTCAAGCCAGTAGTTTGGTCAGGTGGGACCAAGTGCTGTGTGGCCTCTCCATCCACCCAGGCCCCCCCTCCCTGCCTTCTTGGTCCTCATTCCCCTCTCAAGATGAAAGTATCCAAATGATCTGCTCCCTCAGACCCGAATAACAGAGGCATCCTTCAGGTGGTGTGTTTAATGGTTCAGAGAAAGAAGACGTAGCTTTGCAGCCGAGCGAAGCTCAAGGCTCCATGACCATTGACTCCTCTTCTCCACTCTGCTTTGTAGCTGTGCTGTTCTCCTGCTGAGCCTTTGCTCTGAGGACGCCTGTGAAAAACAGGAGCGCCCTGAATCCCATCCAGACTCACCCTACCTGCTCCCCACCCTACTTCCCCTCCAGCTTCTCTCCATTCCCAGGTATCCTTTCATCTACACTCAGAGTTCCCACAACTGCGCAAGTCATCCTCACACTGGGAGGGGTGACTCCCAGCCAGGAGAGGGAGGGTGCTGCATGGTTCAGGGTTAGACATTCACTAGCTATTTCTTTCATGCATGCATCCTTTTAGAGTATTAACCCCTACCCAGCCATAACCTTAAGCATAAGCAACTAAACAAAATATGAGACTTTTGGCATTTTTAGTTTGTTAGGACCTGAAAAATGGTCCTCATGACGTCAAAATAGCAGGTTTTTATTACATTGTGGGGGATATTTGGTCCCCACAATGTAATATAAACCAAATCCACCCACACAGACACGGAGACACACAGGGACACACAGACATATAATCTAAGGGGAATTATGAGACGCTGACAGAACCGTGTGTCTTTGAAATGTGCGAAGAAAATTTTTGAAAACCCAGGCAAATTACTTTCATTAAGCTGCATGCATTTCATTATTTCAAACTTCTTTGCATTTCTTTCAATAAAATCTGCTCCCTGTGACGTTCTTTTGAGAAACTTCCACTACAACTTAGCTGCAAGTATGAAAGATCCTCTCAAAGAAACCACACTCCTAGGTGGCGAGCCGGAATGAAATGACTGAAGAGTACTTTGCTGTTGCTTTCTCGTGACAGGGGCTTGGTCGCCACCGAGTGCAGTCAAACTTTTCAGGTTTTTAAGCTCATCTACCAGTCTGTCAGTCGTCGTGCACCATGTGGGATGTGGCAGCAGAATGGTTGCACCTTGTGTCAATCACTTATCATTGGTCGGCACTGGAGCAGGAAGGGGAGGGGATGGATGAGGACTTGTCACATTCTGCCAGACTGAAAGGACTACCAGATGGAGAGCTCCCAGTGCATTCACCCATTTTTCAGTGTTGTCTTTATCATTTTAGATTCCTGTTTTCCACACTCTGAGGCTATGAGTGATAGGTGATAAAGAGGTGTTTTGCTTCTCTCCTGCGTTTCCCCCAGAACTTGGGCTGTTTGCGGTGTCTTTGCTGTGTCCGGTCTGACGCCTAGAGCCCCAATGATGCTCCTTTTCCAGAGGAGGCCAGGGAGCTCCTCTTCCAGCGACATGTTGTGAATTCCCGGAGTGTAAATGATGGATGCACGCTTTCCAACAGCACGGCGAGGGGTTGGCAAATGGAAGGATCTGGGCTGTTGGTTCCCGTTGTAGCAGAACTGCAAACATCCCCCGAGGAATGTGACAAAACAACTTCTGTCGTATGCTGTGGGTGTATTATTTCAACAGAGCAAATGATTAATTCTACTAATTGTATGAATTAAACCCACAAAATTCAATTAAATAAAGGCAGAATCCATCGAATCTACGGGTGATGGCATAGGAACATAACATGGCTAATTGGATGGTGTTGACAGGCAGTCATACCTCTGAGGGTCTCCGCAACGCCGCTGCATTAAGCGCCTCCCTTACTGTCATCAGCACATGTCTTCAGATTGCCTGGTATCTCTCTCAGCTAGCCAGGGGCCAAAAGTGTGGGGTCAAGTAGGCTACGGCCTCTTCCCGGCGACTAGCCAGCAACACGCAGCCCGCTTCCCGCTTTTGGCGAGGGTCATGCTGCCTTGGTAAGACAGGGAGGCCAAGTCCAGCCGCTGTAGTCATCTCGTTAGTGACGGAGTGCGACCTCATAGGTGAGCCAGGCGAAGCCTTCATCCAATGGGAGTCTCGACGGGACGATTGTGAACTTCCCGCATCTGACACAGACTCTGGACAATTCCAGAAAGGAAAACACCTGTCCTTAGGGCGGGATGGTACTTCCTGGTGTCAGTGGGGCAGCAGCGATCCAGAGCCCAGCCGGTACGTGCATGAGCTGTCCCTCCGCTCGATGCCACAATGCCAGCTGAATGCCCCTCAAAGCTCAGGATGGCTGTTTCATAAAACCCTCAAGCTTTTACGGCTTTTTCATTAACCTTTGTGTAAGCTCACCGATAACCAAGCTTACTTAGCCTACATTTACAGTTTAACACAGAAAGGCCAGCTGAGAGCTAATTATCTCTAGCAAACAAAGACCCAGGTTGGTCTAAATGTGGACCACCGTAAAATCCTTACGATACCATGTACAAAACTGGGGCGGAGGTCACTCCAGCTGCCCTCTCTCCCCCCTGTCAATGGCCAGCATGCTGCCAGAGGGTGTTGGGCTGGGGGGGGAGGGCAAAGCAGCTTCTCTATCTTTTGTGATTTCCCCGAGATGTCAGGACACGCCGCCGGCCCCCTCACACCCCGTATACTTTTATAGTCACATGATTGCCGGCCTAATCGGCCCGGGCAGTGATAAAACTTTATTAGTTTGTTATTTTTTGGCTTGTCACAGATCAATAGGGTAATAAATAAGGCCTGCTCTGAGTCCTTCGTTTATAAAAACACTTCTCAGGACTCTCCAGACACTTATCCCTGAGCGGTGAGGATGCCTTCCGATTAGTCAGCTATTTTTCTGATGACAACAAGCATTTCCATATGGAATTCTATTGGCTGGCTGCCGGGAGCAACGAGCTCTGACTGGTGGCCGCATTGCTCCTCTCTGTTCACATTTCATGCCCGGCAGTTCTGCACTGGTGTTTACCAGTCATTACCATAGCGAGGTGCTTAACGGCGGAGACCTTCTGGGGTCGAGCCATTTTATCCTGAGCAGCAGGAATTGATATTACGTTACCAAAGGTCCAGTAATTGTGCATGTTTCTATTTCCCGAGGTTCCTTCCCCATACCACTGAGGACACCATTTAGCAAAAACCACATAAGGCAAAAATGTACTAAAGAAAATACTAAAGAACACGTAAAAAAATGAATATTGTAAATTTACTTACAGGCATATCTTGCCTTTTTCCATTAGAACTCCCATGAACTGTATGTATCTTGGGTATTTTCTGCTTAAGTCTGCATTTACTTAAGGTGGTTTTACAGTTGAGAGATGCCTGTATTAATTATTCTTTAAGGTCTATAAAATAATTGGGAGACTTAGCCTGTTATGTTCAACTTTGAGCCGATAAACCGAAGTGAGACTCAGGTGGGGGCCAGATGTAGCAGGATGCCCCATACAGCTTCCCCCTAAATAAACGGGCTGCGTCACGTGGTTCTGCTTGCTGTCGGGGGGCTCTCATGAACGCATAAGGAAGGTGCTTGACTGGAATTGCTTCAGAACAACAAACGAATCGGCTGAGTGTCGCTTCCTCATTCCTCAGTCCCAGGGGTCTATTAAAGTCAACCACACCACAAATATGTATCATCAACAGGCACATAAATCACAAAGAGAACCAGTTTCTGCCACTTGGATAATAAAACAGATAAATTATATGAGAAGGCTCAGGAAAGTGAACATTGGGAAATGATCAGCAGAGAAGGAGAAGCAGAGAAGGAGAAGCCCAGGGAGGTGAACATCACAAGGTCAACAGCCACGGACAGCAGGGCCAACAGCCACATACAGCAAGCTCAATGACCATGGACTGCAAGCTCAATGACCATGGACTGCAAGCTCAATGACCATGGACTGCAAGCTCAATGACCATGGACAGCAGGGTCAATGACCATGGACTGCAAGCTCAATGACCATGGACTGCAAGCTCAATGACCATGGACAGCAGGGTCAATGACCATGGACTGCAGGGCCCGTTACATCATAATAATCATTAATATGCATGTGTTGGAGGGTAAGGTGGGGATAATCATCCCATATCATATCAATGGTCATATTATGACATATCGACAATTACATCATGTTATATCAGTCATAATATCCATTCTAAATGTTACAATCTACTTACTTACATAGTAAATTCTGTAGTATTTGGAACAATTTGAGTCCTCAGCTACAAAAACAACCCATCCAGAAAGCATGACCTCAACAAGGGACACGCCATCTCCCAGAGGGGTGTACTTTCTCCGCAAGGACCGTACCACTGACGTACAGGTAGCAGTGATCTGCACTGCAATCATTTATTCCCCATTCGGAGGACCTGGGAGATTCCTGGAAACACACAGCGGTACTCACACAGCAGGAGATTCTGTTTCCATAGTGTGCAGTAAACACATGCAAACACCAATGTGTTACACCCCCCATGCCACAGTGGTGCCCACTGGCAGGCAGATGAGCAGTGTTTAAAGACCAAGCAGTCAGATACTCATCTGCTTCTCACGCTCTCTGCACTGAGAATCACGAAGTCAGCAATCTGCTAGCAATCACGTCGGCCGCTCGCGCCAGGAATCCTGCTGCGGGATCATAATTCCCAGGGTGCTTTTCACCAGCTACGTGTCTTTGTATTCCAGCATCAAGAATTCATGGGAAACGGGTGGTTATAAACTGTAAAATGGGTTGGGGGGGGGGGTGGAAGTGGCGTCTTTCAGTGCATGTACCATGACACAGGAATGTAATGTTCGCTGGTGTTGGGATCAGAGATGAAACATGACTGATCTGCGGACTGGCTGCCCTCCCCACGGGGTCCTGGAGCGGAGGGCAGCGGGCGTCTCTGCTATGTCAGAAGGAGGGCGGCTCATCTCCGGCTCCGTCTTAAAAGGGTTTTCCTGGCAGTAAACAAGGCGAGATCGACGCTGGCCGGAATCCCCCCTGAGGGACATGTGAAGACCGCATTCACAATCTGAATCCGTTGGGCAGTGCCGTGCTGACGCTGATACGTCCCAGCAAACAGCCAGGTAACCTCAGAAGGCAGCACGCAGATCCATGCAAATGTCCCAGGCCCACAGATTTGCTAAGTAAATAAACATTTGCAAGGCGCAGAGACGACACGCTGAGGAACCTGGTCCCGGGGCGCCCCCCACAGGCCAGCATTTCCGTACACTCTGCAGCAGCGTCCGTAAATAAAGGCAGGTTTTAAAATATGACCTGCACTAAGTCCCAAGAGCCAAGCCAGACTTATGGGCGCAGGAGTTGGCTGTTGTGTGACATGACAGCAGGAGGCTTGCGGTAAGATGTGTGGTTCATGAAGGGAGGGTGAGGGCCCCCACATTAATGGCTGGCTGGAGACAGTCCCAAAATCTTTGTCTGATACCTCTGAGTTCAAGCGGCTGGGAGAGGCTGCTGCACCCCACACTGGGGATAGGGGGCGCCAATATCAACACTGGGGTTTGCTGTGTTCTTAGACGTGAGAGGAGGCCCGAGGGCAGCGAGACTCCAGAGATTTTGGGTGCAAACATGGTTAGTTTATTTTTAAAATGTGCAAAATCCACAAATGCAGCATCAGTGTGCTGCAGAGTAACATTGCGTTCCAGCTGCATGGCGTCTTACGCACCAGCTGCATCTCAGCCACACATGTACCTGTGAGGACAGGGAATGAATCCAAAGGGAGCACAGTGCTCTTGTTAAAATGTGTTGCGGCAACAGGTCTTCTGGGGCACTGGAAGGAGGAGAGACCCAGCAGGAGGAACAGGCCCATCAAAGGCTGCTCAGAGTCTCATGATCCTCTCCAAGTGCATGTCAGAACTCCCAGAATGCCATGCTGTGGATACCCCCCCCCCACAGGGGAAGTCGGCCTGCAGATTACTTGCTGCATCAGCTGCCTTGCCCCTCTCAAAGCAGAAATATGACCTCTGCTGGGTGCTGACAGGCACAAAGAGAAGAGCACCCCCTTCAGGCAGCTACGGGTTGGCACAGTTGCTATGCTGTGTTGTGTAACCGCACAAACACACCAGCTCTCACCATCCGAGGAGACCTGGACAGACCTTTATAGGCCTTTATACACAGTGAGATGTTTTCCCTGGAGCCACTTCAAGGCTGGTTACTCTGCTCACGCAGCAAATCAGCAGCAAGTTCTCCCACTGGGACTTCATGCAAGCCGGCAGTCACACATCTGGGCTCCCAGCCTCGGACGGCACACCAGGGTCCCGCGTCATGTGACATTCTGCACCATGCAGGAGCCTTCGCGGCTCTCGGAGTAGGTGACTGGCGTTTACATTTACAGCCAATCAGTGCCTGCGTTACGGCAGCGGTGTTAATCAGCGGCACAATTGAAAGATGCAGACCCCAACATAAGACATTTCATGCCCAAAGTCTTATTTCTTTGTTCCCTGATGCTGTTTATAACTTAGCATTTTAGGCAGTCTTACCAACGCAGATTATCCATTTCCCAGGTATTTCCAATGTTCCGCCTGTTACCCTAAATCGCTACAGTTAAATAGCTGAGGGGAAAGGCATGCCGAGTCCCCCCCCTGCTCTGGGTCGTTAGCTCCCGCCTGCAGACCTGCGTATGCAGGGCGCCCCCATCAGGAGAAGTCGGGAATGACTTCATGGCTCCCTGCTGCTCTCTCACTGTGTTATGGCCGGTCTCCATATGCAGAGTTGGGTTTGCATTCGCTATGCTGACTCTAGCTCGCCAGCTGAAGAAGCTGGTTCTGTACCGCGGACTCGGGTTTACACTGGTTAGCTGCTGTATCCACGTACGCAGAATAAAATACACGTCAAGGCAGTTAATTCACAGTGGCACCATACAGGCAACTGAAGAAGTTTCCAGACAGCCGTGTACCGGGGCACAGGGGCGGCGTTGCGTCCGCCTGGCGACCCTGACAGCGAGGTGCAGGCGGCTGCGCTGGGGGATCACTGCAGGCCTCCCCGCTTGCCCCCCGCCTGCCCCCCGCCCTGACCCTGTCAGCAGACGTTAGCAGCTGTCAGAGACTCCACCGGCCCCTGCTGGAAGTGTGTGCCCTCGTTTATCCGGCCCTAACGACTTGCCCTCTCCCTGGCAAAAGGTCAAGCCCCAAGTCTAGGAGCGGACAGGCGTGACGGCAGGCGGAGGGGCGGGGCCTGAGCCGGGCCGCCCGCGCGGGTAACATAGCAACCCAGCTTGGTGCTCATGACTCTGCTCATTCTGCTTCCGTGAGAGGGACTGTGTGTTTGTGTGGAATGTGAGTGTTACTGTGTGTGTCTGTGGGGGGGGGAGCAGTCGAGAGTCTGTCTGTGTGTGTGTTTCTGTGTATCAGCACACTACAGTGACGTTCCATCGTCTATAATCATAAAGACTGACGACAATTTCCTGAGCTTGGGGGGGTCATTGTCTGGGTCCCTGAAAGTCTTCCCCTTTCTCCCTCCTTATGGGAGGCCCTGCCCCACTATAATAATATAATAATATACAATATACATTTAATTTATCAGGTTAAAAGACAATATTTTGGCATTAGAATTAATGTATAGAAGTACTGAAACTATTGGTTTGAAAGAATCAATATTTCACCATGCATCCACACATCCTGAGCCTAGGGCCCAGCACTGCCCCCGCCCCCGCCGCCCCCCCCCCCCCCCCCCCCCCCCAACAACAATAAGAAACAAATATTACCTGTAAAAAAGCTTATTGATGCAAAATCTGCTTTTTGCTCGTAACATTTGGCTTCCATATGCAGCATTTATGTGCATTTATGATGCTGCTGTTGTTCGTCCCACAGACGCCTAAAGCCGCCCCTGTTCTGCGTTCACAGCTCAACACAAAATAAAAATGTCAAATATGACTAAAACAATGAGAAATACTTCTGTAAGTGACAAACAACAATCTGAAATACATAATCAGCAAAATGAATGTAAAAAAGCTTTATTGTACACGCTTCTTGGTACATAGTTTGCTTTTTTTGGGTGAAACAACTATGTTGAAAAACCAGTATTTATAGCGTTTTATTTTGGTATATGCATTAGCAGAAAGACATTGTACTGCACGTAAATCAAAATTCTGGTATTAAAAATCCAATTGTGGCAAAAAACATGAAACAAATGAATTATGGAAAATTAAGTAATACCCATAAACAATGGCTCAGTTCACATGAAATTAAAAACGCTTTTCATAACACAAAAAGTGATTATAAATGGTATTAATAACAGAACTAGTGATTAATTTACAAAGTGAAAATAGCAGCAATAATAAATATTTCAATGACAATAACAGTGACACCCTGGCGACACCCCCACACATGCCAGCAGCAGAAAGGGGGGGGGGCTCAGGATTACTGGGAGAGTAACCTCAGCTTCAGCCAGACGCAGAACCTGCTGAGATGTAAAGAAAGCTCTGGAACATTTTAGCACTTTTAGTGCCTGAGCACAAAGCAGAGAAATCTGTTGCATGAAGACCCCCCCTCATCCCCCCAAATCCCGCGGGGTCAGTATGTATGATGTATGCAGACAAACAAAGAGGTCAGTGTTCAGGTAAACACCAGGCAGCTCACAAAAGATATTCTACAGAAAGAAATGGTGCATCTGATAGTATAGCTGAGGAAGAGAAAGAAAAGAGAGGATTGGGGGGGAGAACAGCAAAGGTGTGGGTGGGCTCTGAGTCAGGGCCCTCCTGTTATGCTGGAGAGAGGCCAGCCCCCCTACCAAGAGAACGCAAAGCTTCAAAAATCCAGTTTTATGAGACTGGTGGGTTCAGCTCCCAGTCCAGATCCACAGTAACAGAAGGAACCGGAAGGAATATCAGAACGCTTGTGAAAGGTTTCCTGCCATCAGCCATGTCTCCCTGCACAGCTGCGGCTGGGGCCCTCACCTCCTCCCATCGGCCGGCAGCGTCTCCCTTCACCGCTGTCGCTGGGGTCCTCGCCTCCTCTCATCAGCCGGCAGTATCTCCTCACACCGCTGTCGCTGGGGTCCTCGCCTCCTCCCATCAGCTGGCAGTATCTCCTCACACAACTAAAGCGTTGTCCTCGCCTCCTCCCATCGGCCGGTGGCGTCTCCCTTCACCGCTGTTGCTGGGGTCCTCGCCTCCTCCCATCGGCCGGCAGTATCTCCCCACACCGCTGTCGCTGGGGTCCTCGCCTCCTCCCATCAGCTGGCAGTATCTCCTCACACAACTAAAGCGTTGTCCTC
>JAODJU010000095.1:1173916-1188792 GCA_026776725.1 Gnathonemus echidnorhynchus
ACACACACACACATTGTACAGCGTACCTGTTCATGGACGCTTACCTGGAAACACACACACATACACACACACACACACACACATACACACATCATCATGGCTCCAGTAGAGTAGTGTCCTCGCATTCGGATTAAATTAGAGTAACAAAAAACTCGGCCTAAAGTTGCTTTTCTGTGTCTTATACCATGTTATAACTGAGTGTAAGACATTAGACAACAAGCAGTAAATCTGCAATCCTACACAACACCTTTTTCAGCACAGTCCTGTTCATCAGCCATGCTACTATAGCACTATGTTCCTGTCACACTGCACACGCTCTGTGTGCTCAAACGCCCATGGGCAGGATGCCGTGAGGCTCTGCCTGTTCTGATCCAGCACTCTCCCTCGGCCCATATGAGTTTCAGTGAATTGAATATGTTTTAATACAGTTTACAAAACACAGAGGTGGAGAATAAGTGGGAAGTCATTTCAAATAAGAATGATGCTCTGAAAGCATGAATGTGGGCTCCTCTCACTGTGCAGGAGAGCAGAAAGGTGGAGGCAGATCTGCCGACAGAGCGAGACGGAGGCACAGAGAATGACACTTTCAAATAAAATTAAATGAAATAAAACAAAGTGGTGAGAGTCACACTGGGAGCAGGGAAGGAGAAAGAAGGCAGAACAGCCTGGATTAAAGGGGGAATGAGCAGCTGAGGGACAGGCGACACACAAGCCAGACCTCCCTCAGGCGACGCACAAGCCAGACCTCCCTCAGTCGACACACAAGCCAGACCTCCCTCAGGCGACACACAAGCCAGACCTCCCTCAGGTGACACACAAGCCAGACCTCCCTCAGTCGACAAACAAGCCAGACTTCCCTCAGGTGACACATAAGCCAGACCTCCCTCAGGCGACACACAAGCCAGACCTCTCTCAGGCGACACACAAGCCAGACCACCCTCAGGCGACACACAAACCAGACCTCCCTCAGGCGACGCACAAGCCAGACCTCCCTCAGGGGACGCACAAGCCAGACCTCCCTCAGGCGACACACAAGCCAAACCTCCCTCAGGCGACACACAAGCCAGACCTCCCTCAGACCTTTGACTGACATGCTCAAACTGAGGTTACTGGCATGACTGAAAACATACTTCCACGGATCCCCCTGAAAATCCCTCTGAAGAACCCTAAGGAGAACCTGATGAAAAACCCTAAGGAGAATCTGATGAAGAACCATTTGAAGAACAACTTGGAAAAACCTAGGAAGAACCTCAGAAGCACATAGCAGAGTGGTGAAAGCAGCACACTCAAAGGCTCAAACTCCCCGGCAGTTTTGAGTGTTAATGACAACGACGCCAGTGATTTGGATGAAAGTGCAAAAATACAATGATGATAACAGTTTTTCTCCCACTGCCTTGGCACTGGCATTTTCCCCTCGACATAAACATTCCTCGACTTGCTGGCCATCTCCTCCATCCACGACGCAGCTCAGATAATGAAGCTAATTAGGCCCAAGGCTCTAAAGAACCGGAGCCCTATGATTTCTTTCCAGACAGAAATAATGGATGTGCTTTAGGTCACTGAGACGGGATGTGTGGAATATCTCTGCATGTCAGGGACACGCCGTCATCGCGGCGTCATAAACAGTGTCTGTCAGACGCGTCATCCTATCCCTCCTCATCGTCTTTTCACAGAGGTGCCATGATGCTCTACCTCACAGCTTATGTGCGGCGGCCCTGGGAAGATTCTGGCATGACGATGACTTTAGGTTCCCTCTGACTAAGACTTTACTGTTCCACAGCTGCCAGTCAGCCACTCTCCGGCCTCTCCTACTACTGCCAGGGCTTGGCCAAGTTACAAAAATAGTACTTGATCTTAATGCCAAAGTATTCATTAAACTGTCTGAACAGACAGCAATGGTGCATCAATGGCCCAAGGTGGGACAGGTGATATGGCCCTTTACCCTTCTTGGCAGGGAGAGGCCCGGATAGACCCTACAGCAAGCTGTCCCGTGTACAGTAGGCGTACATTCTTAGAGCGAGTGGGTCTGTCGACAGAAAGGTGCCAGAAAAGGGTGAAGGATTCTACTCCTTGCTGTTTTCATGGAATAGTTCCTCCTGCAGACTGTGACTGCAGCCAGAGCTGCAACCCTTAGAGGACATTATGGAGCATAAAACACTGGAGCAGTTGACCTTCTGGCTTCTGCAGGCAGCTTCAGTGGTTGAAGTTCCCACTCTGCTTTTTGCAGCCCAGCTGGCCGTGTGGAGAAGCCCTGAAACGCCAAGGCTTCCTCTCCTGTCTACCTATCAGCCTCCTCCTCTGCTGCTTAAGTTACCCCCTTTTTCATTACTTTCCACCCCCTACAAAAATACCTCTGGTCTCATCAGGGAGTGAGGGAATACTGTTAAGAGTATGAGAGCATGTAGTTTGAGATGTGAGCAGTTTCTTTTCCACCGAAGTCTGACTCTCCGCTAGGTAGACTACATGTGTAAACATACACCCGGATATCTATCCATGCCCAGTCAAACTGCTTTGGCTTATATGTCTTTATTCTTATTTGTCTTACTTCGTCTTATCTTGGGAAATGATTGACTATGGTTTTCATAGTGGGGAACTAAGGAATTCTTCTATGCACATTGAAATTGTGTCCGTTGCTCCTACCTAGCTGCACAGACTAAAATGCCTTTGAGAGCAGACACATAGGCTAGGTATTCTGCAAACCTACTCCTGTGCTTTTTGCAGATTTCTTTCTTGAGAGCTCAGCAAGATGATTCCCCTCATTATGTGACAATCCACTTTAGGACATGACTGACTTTTTTTTAAATCCATGAGTGGCTCTTCTTTTCCAATGAAGCAGTGACATACCACTGGTTTGCTGCGATCAGTGAGAGAACATAAGAACAGAAGAACATAAGAAATTTACAAACGAGAGGAGGCCATTCGGCCCATCAAGCTCGTTTGGGGGGAACTTAACTAGGTCCTATTCTGTGAGCCAGGAAGCATTTACTACTGAGGAAACCAAGCGATTGCTGGAATTGTTATTCCAGGCAGCTCATGATGACCAGTCATGTAGGGGTGGCAAGAACTCTCCAGAGGTTAAAACCAAAGGCTAAATGACTAGGCGTTCAACCTGACATTTGTAGATCATGTGCATATTTCCAAGAATGTTAGTTAATCTTGCAGTAACGCCAGAAGTGATACAGCCCACTTTTGTTGATTGAGATGTTCCTTGTAAAAATTAAGTCCCATTTTTGTGCCTCAATCCAGTTCCCACCAAGCTCAGTCCAGTCATGCTCCCCTCACTGGATTATTCACAACTGTGTAGCTCATGAACTTGTTTATCTTTTGGGGTTTATTAGGACCTGCTCTTTCTCTTATGTTCTCTTATGTTCTCGATTGTTTTGTGACGTGCTGTGTGTTTTCCCAGTACAAATCATTTATGTCTTGGCTATGCTGTTCTCGTCTATGACTTTTCTGTGATCTGTCAGATTCTTTTACTCATTGTCTCCTGCTTTGACTATAGTACTTTTGCTCCAGGTTTCTATACTGTTGTATATGTCCTGTGTTCATATACTGCCTGTGTGCGGACTGCTGTTTCTGGATTGCAATTTGGAAATAAATCTGATCCTTCCGCAATTGGAGCCTCTCTCATCATTGCCTCACATGAATGGCCTGATGATATTGATTCAAATTCTCACTTAGTCTCTGGCCAGCACTGCACAAATGCATCAGTTTATAGTCACCACACAGTGTCTGAAAGTAGTATCATTACACACTATTTGGTATGATGCACTGTTTGCCATTTGCACAATGGCAGGTACATTGCAATGACTTTCTACACATCCCACCTTAATCTGTGCATTAATATGGAGGTGAGAGCGAAGCTGAGAGTCTGAGCACAGAGTCAGCTGTCCATCCAGGGCCTCAGGGGCGATTTTTGGGGTGGAGGGCATAAGGGTTTAAAGAACATTGTTCAAGGGCCCAGTTGAAATATAGCTACAGAACTTGTACCAGCAATTTTCTGATCACAGACACAGAGGCCAATCCCAATGCGGCCAGAGCTCCCCCACATCTCAGCTCTCTACTGAAACACTGCTTCTGTTTGTCTCCCATTTCAGACTCTGAGAGAAAATTCTGACACATCAAGGAAGCTATTTCATATCACACACACTGAAAGACATTCCTGGACATTAAAGTGATTCAAACTTGCATTTATCACTAATGACTGCATGCCTTGGTTGAGTTTTTTTCTCCGTTTTGTAAAATTCAGAAGCCCATGGCTTTGTTCATATGGATTTTTAGCTAAAACCTAAGCTAAATGTCATTGCTCACTGCCCTGGAGATTCAGCAGCCTTTCACAGCCTTGCTGGTTGAGGAGCACTGAGAAGGCAGTCTAAGAATGACCTACAGCACCTTAAGTATCTCACTTCTCCAGGAATGCAGCTTGAAAGCTGTTCAGTGCATATAATGAAGGTTCAAAAATCTGTTTTATGCTAGAAGGCAGCAGTCACCAACGCATGTTCACAAAGACACTTCTGGTCCCCATTTGTAGTACCCCACTGGTCGGCAGAATGTACCATGCCCCCCCCCCCTCCACATTTCTTGGATTTTTTTCTTTGTATGAGTAGCTCTTGGAGAGCACTGCTATAAGGTAAAGTATGTAGGACATTTGTTTTGTCGTAATCTAAACCATACACCAAGTGTTATGAAGCCCTCTCAAGACACACGGCATATTGAAGATTTCAACTCACAAGGTCCAGTGAAGCAACAGAACTTCACTGGACCACAGCATATGCCCTGAATCCACATGTTCCCAGATAGATGGGGTACGGCTTGGTTTCATTTCACTCTGGATTTACCCAAAGGCTATTGGCAGACGTGCCTTATTGCAGCCCTGAAAGTTGTCTGTTCAGGAGTTGAAGCACAACACTATTAAAAAGGACTTCTTAGTCACTGCATGGATATTTGTAATACTACCTTCTGGAGAAGAATCAAAGATTCTTCCTTAGGATCCTGCATCACCCCCAGATGGCTCCACTGGACATCAGTTCTTGGATAATTTAGAAGAACTATTGGCTGTCTTGGCAAATAGCTGCAATCACCCATTTGACTAATTCTACTATTCAGCCATAACAGTCCATGTTCATCATTCATGGTTTTGGTTTATATTTGGTTCCTTGGTTTTTAATCCCCAATAGTTTCATGGTAAGCGAAACCCTCCCCCCCGATCCATGTTACCTCCTACTAAACCCCACTGTGTCACATAGCTGGTGTGCCAGCCAAAGACCTTCCCACACTACCAGCACATGCCTGAAAGCGAGGTCATGTAAATCAGACAGATAAGACTGCAACAAAAAAATAACAATTATAATAACACCATCTTGGCAGTGGAAATGCACTGGCATTTTCCTCTCAACATAAACATTCCTCGACTTGCTGGCCATCTCCTCCATCCACGACGCAGCTCAGATAATGAAGCTAATTAGGCCCAAGGCTCTACAGACCCGGAGCCCTATGATTTCTTTCCAGACAGGAATAATGGATGTGCTTTGGGTCACTGAGACGGGATGTGTGGATATTCCAAGACGGAATATCTCTGTCTGTCAGGGACATGCCACCATCGCACCATCATAACCAATGTCTGTAAGACGCATCATCTTTCCCCTGTGTGCTATCTCATCTGTGTGCTAATTCCCCTGTGTGCTATCTCATCTGTGTGCTATTTCCCCTATGTGCTATCTCATCTGTGTGCTATCTCTCCTGTGTGCTTTTTCATTTGTGTGCTATTTCCCCTGTGTGCTTTCTCATCTGTGTGTTATCTCCCTTGTATGCTATCTCATCTGTGTGCTATTTCCCCTGTGTGCTATCTCTCCTGTGTGCTATCTTCCCTGTATGTTATCTCATCTGTGTGCTATTTCCCCTGTGTGCTATCTCTCCTGTGTGCTAATTCCCCTGTGTGCTATCTCATCTGTGTGCTATTTCCCCTGTGTGCTGTCTCTCCTGTGTGCTATCTTCCCTGAGTGCTATCTCATCTGTGTGCTATTTCCCCTGTGTGCTATCTCTCCAGTGTGCTATATTCCCTGGGTGCTATCTCATCTGTGTGCTATCTCGTTTGTGTGCTATTTCCCCTGTGTGCTATCTCTCCTGTGTGCTATCTCCCCTGGGTGCTATTTCATCTCTGTGCTATTTCCCCTATGTGCTATCTCATCTGTGTGCTATCTCCCCTGTGTGCTATCTTCCCTGAGTGCTATCTCTCCTGTGTGCTATCTTCCCTGAGTGCTATCTCATCTGTGTGCTACAGTATCTCGTCTGTGTGCTATTTCCCCTGGGTGCTATTTCATCTCTGTGCTATTTCCCCTGTGTGCTATCTTCCCTGAGTGCTATCTTCATCTCCAGTGTGCTATCTTCCCTGGGTGCTATCTCTCCTGTGTGCTATCTCCCCGGTGTCCTTTTTCATCTGTGTGCTATTTCCCCTGGGTACTTACTCATCTGTGTGCCATCTCCTAGCTTTCACGTAGCAGCACTGTGGTGATTCCTGCAGTGACTTTCACACTGTGAGACCTTAAAGCTGTGAGACTGATTACTGCGTGATAAGCGACTTTGGAGACATTCTGGCTGATGTGGTCAAAGGTGACAACAGAGTGTGAACACTCTTCCTGGGTTTTTAATATTTTCTGTGCCGCTGGATTAACAGCTTGCTGGGGCATGTACAGTATGTATATAATTATGCTGTTTTCAGCTTTATTATCTCAGAGTGGACATTTCCCATCTTTGTTTTCACATCCCTCGCTTGACATTTCCCCCTGAACAGAAGCACAGCAGAATAACTGAGTGTCTGTCAGTTTGAAACATATCATCAGAGGACAACATAAGCAGTAGTCTTTTATGCAGGGACACTAGGAGGTAAGTGAGTATCCTAGGGCCAATGCAGACCGACTGACTGCCACTTGGAGACACTATGAGCCTTAAATGTATGGAGTAACTATAAAAGACTGGCACACAGGCAGTAAAGAAACTGACACACTGATATTGCTACAGTGAAGCACTGTTGCTGGCATGTTCATATTCTGAGACACTTAACAACATGCCAAGATCAAGAAAATGACCAATGGAGAAGAAGGAAATATAAGTAAAACTCTGGGAAGGCTTTTGCTGTTGTGCTTCTTAAGAGAGACCCCTGGTGGAGGGATATTGAACATTACAGCACAGTACCAAAGGACGGCCCAGGGTGGCTTCTCTGTTATGGCTGCAAATGTCGGGTTTGAGTCCAAAACCCTATATAAGAGTAGTTCATATTGTCCCTGTGCAGTGGTATCACTAGGAAAATCCATGTTAGCCTATGCTTTCTAGCAGCTTCAGTGTAGTTATCCTACTCAGATCCCATGATGCTCTCCATGAGAGACACAGATAGGCATGTAAACACAGATAAGAGCCAGTTTTGGGGGCAGAGTGCAGGGTGAGCCAGCTACCATCTTGCAGTGTGGTTAATGGCCTTGAGCAGAAGTTGGGCTAAAGGCCTTGATCAGCAGTTGGTGTTAAGGGCCTTGATCAGCAGTGGGACTAAGGGTCTTGATTAGCAGTGGGGCTAAGGGCCATGATCGGCAGTGGGGTTAAGGGTCTTGATTGGCAGTGGGGTTAAGGGCTTTGATTGGCAGTGGGGTTAAGGGCCTTGATCAGCAGTTGGGGTTGAGGGCCTTGATCAGCAGTGGGACTAAGGGCCTTGATCAGCAGTTAGTGTTAAGGCCCTTTATCAGCACTGGGGTTAAGGGCCTTGATCAGCAGTGGGGCTAATGGCCTTGATCAGCAGTGGGGTTACGGGCCTTGATCAGCAGGGGGACTAAGGGCCTTGGCACATCTTGTAGGTCTGACACAGAGACGTGGTGTCCCTCTTCGACCTGTGTGTTTGGTGGATTCGATTTTGATGGTTTTGTAGCTTTTTGTCAGGATGCTGACTTTAATGTTTAATGGTGTTTCCTGAGGAGTGTGAGACTGTTCTTGCTGTGTGTGCAGGGGTGTTTAATTGAATATTAATGGGGGGATCTAAGGGTGGCGATTCATTTAAGTGAAATGGAGAGAGGGCCCCCAAATGCCCCCTGCCCCCACTCCACTCAGCATCTCGTGGATGGCGGTTTGTTTGTCATACGCCACGTCGGCTAAATGTCGCCTAAGCAACAACAGCAACAGACCCTGGATCTCCCATCCCACTGTGTCTGCCATGTTTATCCTCCCGGATCCAGTTGCTTTGAGGTCGGGCGAGGGACAGGCTGGGGGGGCTCAGTGCACTTCCTGGTGGTGGGAGGCAGGAGGTAACAAAGCTGCCGATGGCTCCCTGCCCAGTGGGGGGGGGGGCAGGGGCAGGTCCAGGGCACAGACACTGTACACGTTACACAGAATCACTGGAAGACTGTCCAATGTCTGCAATAATCAGCCAAAATACGACTATATATATATATATATATATATATATATATATATAGAACTAAAAAAGTTAACAGTTAAAATAAATTTAATTCTACAAAAGGAGACCGTCACCCACTATACAGATAACAGTGAAACCCTGATTCCTGCTGCGTTAACAATTACCAAAATAGCAGCCTAATAGGACATTGTCTGTTCAAAGACACTTTAATATCCTAAAAAAAAAGTCGACAGGGGCTGAGCAGCAAAAGCATTAATAGGAGATGGTATATTGCCTTATAAGAAAAGAGTCCAATATTCTAGAAATAGAACAAAAACCAGACAAAGAAGCCCTATAAGATATCCCTGAGACATACCATGGCAGTCAACTAGAGAGTACAGGATACCTGAGAGATCTTGTCAAACTATTAGAACTTAAGAACTTAATACTGACTCATTCAACATTCATCGAGCCCACTCAACACCTAAACATGTGGGCCATTCGAATTAAAGATTAGCTTCAAACTCCCCTAAAGAAGCTCCGCCGGGAGTCGCAGGAACTGCCGCAGGACAGGAAGATTTTCCGGAAGGAGCTCTGGGCTGTGAAGGAGCTGCACCTATGCTACAAGACCCAAGAAACTCATAAACAGCCTGCGTGTGCTGAAGTAAGCTCCCCCAGAATTCACCAGCATCCAATCAGATTGAAGCAAGAGAAATTCCCGGACAACCTGGAGATGGGTTTGTCGCATTTGGGGCTCCACCCAAAAATAAAGTCACTTTGGAGCCCCCCGTCTAATTCCCCTCCAGATGTTTGGACAACTAAATAAATAGCTAGTGAGTAGATTCAGAATATCACAGCCAACAAGCTGGTTAGCAGGTCATGCTGCTTCAGCATCTCTTATATAAGAGATGTGATTATTTCATATTAGGTGTATTGACTCTTCATGGCCATGAGAGGCTTCCCAAACCTCTGGGGCCCCCATGCAAATACATTTTTAAGTGCTGGTAAACAGCACCCCCTGGTGGAACCAAATCACCAATTGCCTACATGCACCATGTTCATCATTGGGAACAAAACAACGTAAGCTACACAATCCTTAATATCACGAGTAGAGGACACTTCAGAAAGCCTGAGAAGATAGAAAGTGCAGTTTACGGATGCTGAAGGCATGGTTCCCAGGCCACTAAAATTCAAATATACACTGACAGACAAGAGACAGAGCACTCCAGTGACTCTCCCAGTGCAGCTTTGGGGGACCTCTGCCCTCAGGGGGTCACAGTATCTGTCAGTAGCAGAGAAGGCCATGAACTGTCCTGCCAAGCGATTCTCCCCTGACTCTTTAGAGGATAAATGGGGACAGAGACAGGGACATAACTGTGTGCCTGAGCACCCCCTTGAGGTAGAAGGGTGGGCCAACAGGAAATTTTAGAATTAGAGTTTAGTGATTAATTGTTATTGTTGACACCAACAACAAAATGCATTCTCTGCATTTAACCCATATGTGACAGAGCAGGAAGTAGCTAATTCAGCACCCAGGGAACAGGCCTTGGGGGCACCACCTTGCTAGTCAGGGATTTGAACCTGCAACCATTCAATTACAAGTGCCCTTCCCTAACTATTAAGCCACCACTTCCCACAGCCCATTTTGCAGGATCTTAGCTATCATAATCAAGCAGGACTCCAAAGGCCATTCCCAGGAACCATTGTGGGCCTGTCTCACATTGCAGCTCCGGGTCACAGGAGACAAACACACACACAGGTGAGAGTGAAGCTGGGGGTCAGCCATCCATCCAGTGCCCCTGCAGCATTTTGAGGGGGGGGGGGTTAAAGACCTCATTGAAGGGCCCAATGTTGATATAGTTGTTCTGCCAAGCACAGGGTTTGAACCAGCACCCTTCAAGTCATAACCATGTCGGGGTTGGGTTTGTGAACAGGAGATGGTTTAGCCTCTGATGGACGTTTAATTGCCAAGGAGATTGTGACCCAAAAGCATGCCAGCCATGAGGACAATCTGGTAATGAGAATCCTGGTTATGCTTCAGTCTTTTTGGGGCCTAAGAATCCTGAGTGTAGCTTTGAAATAATACCACAGTTCAGTAAGTCGGATGGTGCTGTCTTGGTGGCCGTGGGTTTGAATTTCTCCTCACTTTGTTTGCAGAAAGCTCACAGTCTCCGGTTACCTTTGGATTCTCCAGTCCCCTCCCCCCGCCCCCCGTATTCCAGCTGGTGTTTAGATGACCCAGAGCTATGTTGTGTTTTCAGCTGCCAGGCCAGGCCTAGAAAAGCAGAGAGGAAAAGGTGAGTAAACAGAATGGCTCAGTAGAGCAGAGAGAGTGTTTAATCACAGCAGCAGGGCCCTGCTAATCCCTCACTCACTCTCCGGCCCACGGCCCTGCCCTGCCTGGACAAAATTCTCACCCACATTTCAGTCTGAGTTTGTCTCTCATTGCCTCTCAGTCTTGTCGCTCATTCACTCCTGTCCCCCTTTCTCAAGGGTCCTCAGGAAACAAGAGAACATTGTGTAATGTGTCAGTGCGTCAGTGTAACTCAATGAATTAAGCCAGTGTGTAACATGTCAGTGCGTCAGTGTAACTCAATGAATTAGGGCCAGTTTGTAATGTGTCAGTGCGTCAGTGTAACTCAATGAATGAAGGCCAGTGTATAATGTGCCAGTGCATCAGCATAACTCAGTGAATTAAGGCCAGTGTGTAATGTATCAGTGCATCAGTGTAACACAATGAATTAAGGCAGTGTGTAATGTGCCAATGTAACAAGATGAATTAAGGCCAGTTTGTAATGTGTTAGTGTAACTCGATGAATTAAGGCCAGTGTGTAATGTGTTAATGTAACTCAATGAATTAAGGCCAGCATGTATTCTGTGAGAGGAACACAATGAATTAAGACAGTATGTGTAGTGGCTGTGTAACACAGATGAGTTAAGGCAGTATATAATGTGCCAGTGTAACAGGATAAATTAAACGGCGTGGTGTATATCTCAGTGGATAAGGCCTTGGTACCTGTGATAGGAAGGTCACTGGTTCCAATCCTGTCCCTGGCAGAGTAGCCACATCTCTGTTGGGACCTTGAGCAAAGGCCATTATCCACCCACCCCCCCCCCCCCCCCCCCCCAAAAAAAAAAATGATGCAGGGGCACTGGATGGATGGCTGACCCAGCGCTCAGACCCCAAGCTTCACTCTCACCTCCCTATATGTGTGTGTTTGTACACCTTATAAAGGGAGAGCAGGATGCAAAATGTGAAAAATACATTGTAATGTAGAAAGAGCAGGTTAGGCTTCCCTGCTTTGGCGTAGCAGGATGCCTCGGAGTCAGCCTGACGGGGGCCAAGTCTGCCCCCCCCATCTGTTTCTCTGCATCACACGATGTTTCAGTCTGCATCAGTTCCCCTCCATCGACTCTTTCTGCTTTTTATCTTTGCTTTGCTTTTGCCTGGGAATTCTTTCTTAATTATTTTTTTTATTTATTAATTCCCCTGTTCTGGTGACAGAGCAGACATCTGTGTACCGTTTAAAGACGCGCACATGAACAGCACACAGTAGATACTGGATGTCTCTTACAAACACTTACACTTTTTCCAAAAAAACATCGAAATACATGCTTACAAAACACACACACAGTTCTGTGTCAGACCAGTAATTGCCGTCCGTCACCGTTTTAATCAGACATCCTCCAAGAAATTGGATGTCATCGTGTCCATGGCTGCGTAAATAAAACACAGCTTACGGACTGTCGGATCTCTCCACCCTGCACGCCATCACTGTGACTCCCATGTGTTAACATAATGGTTCATTTTATTAACCCTGACTGACTGATCCACTGATGCCATGACCCTCCAACAGCACCCTTCTTTTGTTTCATGTTTCAGCCCAAAAAAAAACCTTCAAGTGGCCCGTGGGGGCAGCCATGTCAGCTTAGGGCCCCCAGTGAGGTTGATCTGCCCCTGCAGGAGGGATGCAGAGCAGTGGTGGCCCTGGGATATATGGACGCCATACTGTTACCTACATCTCAGCACTGGATGGACAGCAATCTTTTGAAAAGGGAATGAGACTCCCAGATTTTCCTGGGACACGTTACAGTTAGTGGTTGATACTCACCAAATGATGAAACTTCATACCTTTTCCTTTAAATTATATTATTGGCTTGACTTAGTTCTGATAATAGAAGAGAATCTGGTAGAACGTTGCTCCCATGAACAGTGAGGGGTGTCTCTCTCAAGCTTTAACACACCTCAAAGGCTTTCTTTATAGTGTCTTCATGAAAGGCTGAATTCACGATTTCTCTCAGCCAGCTCTGCACGTCACCAAAGGAGACATCAGCAGTCAAAGCTGTTCACTCAGTTGGTTCTGACGGATTAAATAAAACACACGGATCAGATCGAGTTCCTGGAGATTTCCCACAGGTCTCCAGCTTTCTTTTGCTTCAGGGACTTCACAGCTGTCACATGGCTATGTCACCAGTGCTGGACCACTGTCACACGGCTATGTCACCAGTGCTGGACCGCTGTCATACGGCTATGTCACCAGTGCTGGACCGCTGTCACACGGCTATGTCACCAGTGCTGGACCGCTGTCACATTCTCAGTTTGAAATGTATGGTTGCAGAGCAACTGGGCCGAACCGCATCGGTCCGACGTTTTGTCATGTCAGTTGTGCGGCGGCTCAGAGCCGTGCACTAGCAGTGTTCCATAACCCAGAAGAGGGGAAAGTGAAGCACCAGAGTGGTTGCCATTGTCTCTCCAGGTTCAGGATGAAATGCTGCCATTGTCTCTCCAGGTTCAGGAAGAGAGGCTGCCATTGTCTCTCCAGGTTCAGGATGAAATGCTGCCATTGTCTCTCCAGGTTCAGGATGAGAGGCTGCCATTGTTTCTCCAGGTTCAGGATGAGAGGCTGCCATTGTCTCTCCAGGTTCAGGATGAAATGCTGCCATTGTCTCTCCAGGTTCAGGATGAAATGCTGCCATTGTCTCTCCAGGTTCAGGAAGAGAGGCTGCCATTGTCTCTCCAGGTTCAGGAAGAGAGGTTGGCGTTGTCTCTCAGGGCCCAGGACGAGAGGTTGGCGTCGTCTCTCCAGGTTCAGGACGAGAGGCTGCCATTGTCTCTCAAGGTTCAGGACGAGAGGTTGGCATCACCATGATAGTCAAACATCATTCTCATCACTTGGTGGTCATAATGTTTTGGCTATATGTATATAAAAGAAAAATGAAAGTACAGAATGTTGTATGACTGCAGATAATTCCGTTTTTTCAGTAGGAAATCACAGGGGAGATCATATTAGCTACTGATTCATCATTTAAATTCCTACATATGGTCAGTCATGTGGTATCACACGCTGTGAAAATATTTTGGTGTTCCACATGTTCTTTTGGCGCCATCTGCTGCTGAGATTTTGTAATGTTATTTATTAGATAGTCAAAGCAACCTGGTAGCCAACCAGTTGTGTAGTAGAGTCCCATCAAGAAATTCAAAATGCTTGATCATCACATGGTTCATGTAGAATTCAGATAGTTCCAAGACGTTCTTAGCAGGCAATTTAAATGCATCACATATAGAAAGGTAGAACAGTGATTTTTGATAATAAATGCATTGATTTAAAATATTTATGTAGCACACTGACGTCTATATGAAGTTACATTATTATGCTTATTAAAAAGTAAAATTTAGTATTAACAAATAGGGATAGTCCAGAATACAGACAAAAGAGGTACATACCAGAGATGCAATAAAAAAAATCAAGCAAACAAAACAAAAGGGATAGTCCAGAAATTGTAGCCCAAAAGGGAAATATAAGGTAGCTGCGCATGGGCCCACATCAACACATAATTGTAAAAGAAAGACTCTTGAAAGTCTTTTTTTATTGTTTTTTCCATATCAAATGATATTGATGATTATCATAATATAATTCAAGTCATTGTTTCTTTGCTTCAGTGTTCCATTTTTGCTTAACACTAGAAAGACTGACTGGGTCATTTGACCCAGTCAGTCTTTCTAGTGTTAAAATGCCCTTAGAATCCCCATTAAATAGATTCAGAATATGAAAAAAGTGACAAATTGAATGGACGGCAAATTGAAATCTAATTTTAATAAATCATACAAAAATAAAAATCTACCCCAAACCCGCAAAGCAGTCAGCACTGTGGGAGACCCCACCCACCCCTCTTATACCCGCCTAGCACAGAAAGCAATCAAGACTGTGGGAGACAAGCCAGATATACACTAGCAGTCAAAAGTTTTTGCACATCGTATTAACCTAAAACATGAACAAGGTTACCAATACTACACAGCCAAAGTTTATTTGAAAAGTCCATCCATCCATCCATTGTCTGCCGCTTATCCGAGGTCGGGTCGCGGGGGCAGCAGTCTCAGGAGGGAAACCCAGACTTCTCTCTCCCCGGCCACTTCATCCAGCTCCTCTGGGGGAATCCCGAGGCGTTCCCAGGTCAGCCGAGAGACATAGTCCCTCCAGCGTGTCCTGGGTCTTCCCCG
>JAODJU010000095.1:1249594-1260629 GCA_026776725.1 Gnathonemus echidnorhynchus
CACTGACCCTGCTACCACTCATCTGCCATTGACTAATTTTACTACCACTCTATCCAGTGACACTGACTCTACTACCACTAATCTGCCCTTTACCAACTATATTACAACTCTATCAAGTGTCACTGACCCTGCTACCACTCATCTGCCATTGACTAATTTTACTACCACTCTATCCAGTGACACTGACTCTACTACCACTAATCTTCCCTTTACCAATTTTACTACAACTCTGTCCAGTAACACTGACTCTACTACCACTAATCTGCCCTTTACCAACTTTATTACAACTCTATCAAGTGACACTGACCCTGCTACCACTCATCTGCCATTGACTAATTTTACTACCACTCTATCCAGTGACACTGACTCTACTACCCCTTATCTGCCCTTTACTAACTTTGCTACAACTCTATCCAGTGACACTGACTCTACTACCACGCATCTGCCATTGACTAATTTTACTACCCCTCTATCCAGTGACACTGGCTCTACTACCCCTTATCTGCCCTTTACTAACTTTGCTACAACTCTATCCAGTGACACTGACTCTACTACCACGCATCTGCCATTGACTAATTTTACTACCCCTCTATCCAGTGACACTGGCTCTACTACCCCTTATCTGCCATTTACTAGCTTTACTACCACTTTATCCAGTAACTCTGACTCTACTGCTACTCATCTACCCTTGACTAACTCTACTCCCACTCAATCCACTGACTCTACTACCACTGATCTGCCCTTTACTATCTTCACTACCACTCAACATTCCCATACTACAATTACTACCACTCATCTCCCTTCTACTAACTTCACTACCACTCAACATTCCCATACTACCATTACTACCACTCAACTGCCCACTACTAACATTATAACCCCTCCCCTCAATTGTGAAAATGGTGGTGAGGTAATCGGGGCCAGCTGTGTTTGTCCTGATGAGTTTACTGGGAGAAACTGCGAGATTCGTAAGTAATAAGGTTTCCACATATATGCAGACAGTCATTCACCCAATTAGAGATAGCACAATAACATTTTTTCTGGTCACATACCAATAACATGTATCTGCCAATACCAATCTAATATTTTTCCCCTTTATCTGTTTCTACTTAGCATTAAATGAGATATTTGTATCCATACATTTCCAATAACTGTAAACTGCATTCAGTGCTGCAGCAGCATTGTTTGAGTTTGCTAAGAACAGGGAAATATAATGGGCATGTTTCTCTAACAAAGGCTCTGCCTCTACAGTGCAGGGAGAAATCCACGGCCAGCCTGGTTTACACAAGTCTGCTCTTTGTTTTATTCAGTAACAATGGTCACAAAAATATTTCTTAAAGGGAAAAGTGTGCAATATGTTGCCAAATAAAATATAACAAAGAAACCAGCCATAAAAAGATCACCGTACAGCCCAACCAACTATTCTTAGTCAAAGCAAACAGCGCTGGGCCCCACACTGTAGATCAAAGGTGTTCCAAAATATGGGATATGATGTGATCAAAATATTATAATCTGTAATGACATATCTTAAATTTGGCTGACCGATCTGCCGGTGCCGTACCCCCCTCCCCCGATTGCTGAATTTTTCTGACAGCACTCCCACCCCCACCCTGATCTGTAAGTTTTACCATTGGCACCTCATGGTCTGATTAGCATATTATGGATGCTCCAGCATCTTTAAATTCCCTCTTCTTCCTCTATAGCTATACCCATGTCTGATGAAAAATCGGATCGGTGTCTTACGACCCCCCCCCCCCCCAATATCCAATCCAGCATTTTTTGCTGTTATAAGCCCGATATTGATAGTGGATATCAGATCAGTGCCATCTCCACACAGAACATATGCACAACTCACACTCACTGACTCACACACACTCACAAACACCTGACCAGACATGCATGTTCAAACACAAATTCTCTATCGCTGAATTCGTTAATAATGCTGATACACTTTTTGTTTAATGTATCAGATTCATTTCTAATACTATGTTCCTCTTTCCCACAGCAAACTTTTGCAACGCCACCAAAATGGGAGGCTTTACTTTTAACCAAACTGCTGTTGGATGGTTCAGTTACTCCAATGAGCTGTGCACCTCCAATGAAGGGAGCAGTAGGTCTACGCTACATGGTCTACATGCCGTCTGACGACCCTACAAGTAGCTGCAGGGGCCACTCATTTTGCTGAGATATTACTTTATGGGCCTGCATTGAATCAGAAGCATAACTTGTGACTAGAATATAAAAGAAGGTTAAAAATTAACCGGTGCCTTTGAGACATTTTGTGGTCTATGTGGTCTATATTCCCTCAAGGATCAGGATGGGGTTTTCCTGCTTGCCTGCTGAGTTTGATCTCCTCTTTGTGCTAGCGGGGTTACCCAAGGCCACCACGCAATGCACCAGTGACAATGGGCAGCCTACGTTCCAGAGACCGCAGACCTTCAGATGTGGCACGAGCCTGGATGACCTCCAGCAGATGGTGAGTCGGCTCCATCAGCTTGCTTCTGCAGTCCCTCCCTGACATTTACCACACACCTTCCTGAAAGAAAAAGAGGGAAAGGCGTAAGAATAGTGAACCAGGGCACAGAATGTTAGTCAGATGTCATGAAGTATGTTAACTTTAGCTAGAAACAAAGAGGCTGGCTTGCATGCAGATTTGCATGTAATTAGAAAATAATACCTAGCAATTTATTTGCCCGCTGTTTTTTGTCTTCAAAATGAAATGTGCTGCTTTTTGGGGTAATCTGTGATTACAGATTAACTCCACCAATGCAAGTACGATCGCCATAAGCACTCAAATCCTGACATCCAAGCCCGAGACGCTCACCGCTGAGAACATCACCATGGCAGCCAAAATCACCACAACACTGCTGCTTGGCAGCTCCTTGAAGGTAACACCATGTGGCGTTCTCACACTGCTAGGATACCAGAGTTCTGCCTCAGCACTATCTCCATTGCCATGGAAACAGAGATGATAACTTCGTTTAGTACAGAAGAGCTTGCTGGCAATTAGAATGCAACATGCAGTGATTGATGCAGATTCTTAACTCTTCATAAAAGGCTGAAGCCAAGATGAAATGGTCAGTCGCACATACAATACACTGCCAAAGTCTTAGACAGTTAAATATTTAAAGCTGTTTATCTGGGTAGTAAGTGTATATTTGCACAGAAAAAAATAAAATTTAACGGAACATATGAAAATTAACAGTAACAGTAAAAATTAACAAGACTTTCTTCTGTTCTCCAAAAACTTACTGATATCTTGGTGGATGTATAGAAGAACGCAGCTTCAGTTCCCAAACCTCTCCTCAAGGGAAGTCCAGCTATTACATGTAGTTTCACCACCAGCTCAATTAATTAATTTAATTAGTTAATAAAACCAATGAGATATTGATTAGCTATACGAGGTTATGCCAGTGGCTGAGTCAAGCAAATACGTGGCTGTATGGGATGGTTGCTGCAAATACTGGGGTGATTTTAGCAGAAGTTTTGAATTGGCTAAGCTGACATACCTTGACAGGTATGATAGCATAGTTAAGATAATTTAGAAATAATTTTTGCACAGCACTGTATATGTTACAAAGCTGGGCTCTTCTATTGGCCACTTAATCGAAAGCCAACACAGATGGTAGCCAATGAAAAGCCCACTACAGCAAAGGGTCATTTCAAGACATTGAGAGATTCTACGCTATGAAGAACATCAGCCTGAACTGAGTGCTTTTGCTCTCTCTCTCTCTCATTCTCATTTGGTAGGAAGCCATCAACTTCACAGTGGTCACCATCAGCCAACTCCTGAAAGCCAGCAGATTTGAGTTCTCTTCTCAAACCAGCAATGTCACAGAGAGGTATGCCAGGTCCTCTCCACCCTCCTGACCACAAAGGACATTAGCACACATAACCAGAACACAAGGCAGGCTATGAGCCAGACAGCAGGACCCTGAGCCCTTCTACAGAATCCAAGCCTTAAAATTGCTTACCCATGACATTCACTGACATCAGTGAAGACAGCTTTATCAGCTAACTTATAATGCAGAGGATATAATCTCCTTTCCTTTCCCCTCATGCACCAGGAATGTTTTGTTTCCCAGTCTTTTCTGCATTTGTACATGTTACACTTACTTTGTGAGTGTACATGTTGAAAAAAAATGTTGTCACAAAGAAATACAACACAATCTAGAAGATTCAGGTTGCAAGTACATCCCCACGAAGTAAATGGAAGCAGAATGGGTTTTCTATGTGTTGCTGAATAACTTACCTTACAAATTTTGTTTCTTGTGTGTGTGTCCTCGTGTTCACTTTAGCCTGACTTCAGCACTAGAGAACTTCACCCTCACTGGAGGAGCCAGTCACTCTGAAGCAGTGGTCCAGCCCAACTTAGCATTGAAGTCCTTAATAGTTAACGTGTCACATGGGGCCGCACAGGGGATCCAATTCTCCGCCATACCCAGTATGTATGGTCCTTGGCTTTCAGCTACCACAGGATGTGTGTGTCTGGTGTGGAATACCAGGACCAGGCAGGACTTAAAGGCTCATAGTCTGCTGGGAAATAGATGGTTTGAGTTGTGCATTTGGTGTAGCAGTTGCTGTATTTTTAAAAGTTTCTTTTCACATAGTACATGACATATGATTGGCAAACGATGTAATGATGTAGATTTCTTATTGCACTTTGGCTTATTTCCCAGGTACAACTCAGTCCTTTGTGTCTGACAGAATATACACCACCAGCGTACCACAGCTGACCATCAACAAGACAACACCAACAGGAGTAAACATTTTTATCAAATTTCCACAAGGTATTCTTAGAAGAGGAATTCTAGTTGTAGGTGTCCAAGGTAGCATAGACCCAGTATAGAGTAAACCCAGATTCTTAGCTAACCAGTCAGGCTCATCTTAGTTTTGGCTAAGCATGCTTAATTCTGTAAAACACTTGAGTTTGCCCTTAGGTCAACATTTTGTGTCAATCTACCTGCAGATCATGTCCTCAAATTGTAAAATGCTAACTCAAAAATCTGTAATGTATCTCTGTCACCATGGATAGAAAGAATTCAAGAGGCAATGAAGGTTGGCTTCGTCCTCTACCAGAATGATAAGTTTTTCCAGTCAAGGCGATTTGCAACACCCTTAGGGACCACAAGATATGTGGTCACTGGGAGTATCAGCAGTGACAGTGTTGGACTTTGGAAGACAGTGCCCGAATTCGTGGAACTGCTCTATCATCCACCCGTAAGTGTTGCCATCACCTTAATTTGCTCTCTTGAACTTTCTGCATACAGCAACATGGTTAATAGCTTTACCACCAGTTTTTACATGTCTGCATGAACTTGCACCTTTGCTCTGAGACTATCAATTTACATCCTGATTATTGTTTTTGAGCACCTCTGGTCTTTATCAGTAAAGAATCAGATTAAAGTAAAAGTCATTATGAAACCTTATGAGGCTGCATAAAGCCTCACGAGCTTCTGGTGAGTAATGACTACACACTGGTGAGTAATGACTACACACCGCACCGTGCTTCCCACGGGCTTCTGGTGAGTAATCACTACACACCGCACCGAGTTTCCCACGGGCTTCTGGTGAGTAATGACTACACACTGCACCGTGCTTCCCACGGGCTTCTGGTGAGTAATCACTACACACTGCACTGTGCTTCCCACGGGCTTCTGGTGAGTAATGACTACACACTGCACCGTGCTTCCCACGGGTTTCTGGTGAGTAATCACTACACACTGCACCGTGCTTCTGACCCTGTATGCGTGTTGTTTCTTTTTTTCTGCCAGGCCATCCGCAATGCAACCCTCTACGACTTTGCCTGTGTGTTTTGGGACTACTCCCTCGGGGACTGGAGCACAGAGGGCTGCTTCAAGAGCAACAGGCTCAGTGAGACCGATCTGGCCAGGGGCATGGTGGGCTGTGTCTGCAACCACACCACCAGCTTCTCTATGCTGCTGGTGAGCGCTCTCCCATGCCTCCCCCAAGCCCATCAGCCCCTAAAGGCACTTTCTACCCAAGGTCCTAAAGGGAGTTAGTTGGGTGTCAAAGCCCAGAGAGTCAACCCAAGTCTTACCCCCCCCTATATTAAATTTACCATCACGTACATCTCCTGAGCCCCGATCTCCTCACTCAGATTCCAGGATTTGACCCATTGGTGCTACAACCTGGGTTGCCCCCTTTAACATGGGAGACCTTGGTACAGGTCTTGACAACAGACAGCACTACATTATGGTCGTCATGGGCGTAGAGGCATGCGGGTGGAGGGTTTCATCCTGGATAATCCGTGGGATGACCAAGTTCTCCGTGATGGCTGTGTTTGCCTGGGACTGAGGAGCATACAGATAACTGCACCAGGATCTGGTGCATCTTACGGTTTGTCCCTGCATATCATTGATTTTGTTTATCTGCAGTCTTTCAGGAAAGATGTTAAATATTCAAAAGCAATGGACATAATCACCTTTGTTGGATGCTTTCTCTCAGTAATCGCCCTGAGTTTTACCATACTGCTCGAGCTCATCGTCAGGTAAAATCCTCCACCTTCACAGCTAATTAAATGACTTTGCACTGTCTACTGACTGTTTCTTACATGTAAATAATCATGGGGGGGCACTACTTGGCATATTTTTGCAAATGAAGATTCCATTCAGACAAAGTTTGGGAGAAGTAACAGAGGTTCTGAACTTGGTGCTCTCATTTATAGCTAAAGTCTGGGTTTAAATACTTATGTATTATTATTGAATTATAGTTTGTAGATATTATGCCTATATGCAAAGATTAGTTTTAGTATGTTTGGCTTAGCCTGGAATCAAGAAGGATAGTTACAGAGATATAGGCAACAAACGGAATGGAAACTCAAAACATCCAAATGACACAGGAATTAAAAGTAACTGGGCTTGACTGTGTTCTGCTTCATTCATAATTAGTCTTATGTTGCTTCTGGTTAGTCCACATCTTCTACTTTATGGTTCTACCACTTCTTATAACTTCTAATTTACCTTCTGTTCACAGCAAGTCACGGAAGAGCAACACCACGATGATCCTAGTCAGCATATATAGCTCCCTGTTATTGTTCAACCTGCTTTTCATCTTCGGGGCCAACAAGCCCCCAGTGGGGGGCACTGTGATGGCCGACCGCAGCGGGAATCACATGCTGGAGTCAGACCTCCACGTGGACCGCGACAGTGGCCCATGCACGGCGGTGACGGCTCTGATGCACTTTTTCCTGCTGGCGACCTTCACCTGGAATGCACTGTATGCCATGCAGATGCTTCTGACCAACCTGAGAAGGACGCAGTTGAGCTCCCTCCAGCTGTCTCAGTCGCAGTTCACTGTGATTTCCTTGGCAGTTGGCTGGGGTGAGCGAGGCACAGCCTGTCATATCTAATTAATGACTCTGCATTTCTCAGTTTCACGTGGCTCACATGCAGAGACAACAGGCTCCTGAGAACATAAGAACATAAGAACATAAGAAATTTACAAACGAGAGGAGGCCATTTGCCCTATCAAGCTCTTTTCACTAATAGCTCAGAGTTGTTAAAATCTTATCTAGCTTTGATTTAAAGGAACCCAGGGTTTTAGCTTGCACTACATGAACAGGAAGACTATTCCATACTCTAAGTACACACTGTGTAAAGAAGTGTTGTTAAATTTGGTAGCTATAGTCAACCTGGTGGTCATTTCCAAGATACACACATATTAAATCCAACAAGAGTCCGCACTGTTCACACCTAAAGCTAATCCCCAGCAGTGTCTTACTTGTCATCAAATTATGGGATGCCATGGATGCACAGGAGAGCTCCATACTGCCCAGCAAAGACCCCCCAAGCTATGGAGAGCAAGACTGGGCAGGCAAAAGGACAGATTCCACTGTACCTGTACGTGTGCAAATGGTTAATGAAGGACTTATCATTTATTTGGTAGAATATGCAGTTACAACATTTTGTCTTTGTGGGGCAGCATAGTCTTGTAAAGATGGTACTGGTACTCATGAAGATGGTACTGGTACTCATGAAGATGGTACAGGACCACCGTGAACTTCCTCCAAATCCACATCCAAATCTTGAATAAAAACCAACTGTACAGGAAAAAATGGTCAGAGCTCTGACATTGTCACATATTCACGCATCTTTGTTTTGTGTATTCAGGTTTTCCACTGGTGTTGACGTCCTTTACACTTGCAGTTTCGTACAGTGTGGAGAATCCACTGAACTATCGCCAGCAAGAGTTGTGAGTGCATTGGCTCCAGTGTATGTGGATGTATACACACTTACATGAGGAGATGATCTTTGCCCAGACATGAACAAGGCTTTTAGCTTTCTGCCATGTCCTTTATAGATATCTTGTCTTTGTAGTTAAATATTTTCTAATGCGGCTGAAATTATAATCGCAGCTGTAAATATATTATTGTTTGGCATTCAGGTTATCAAAATCTGCATCCTTCTGACTACACATGTAATTTAGCCGCTCCAGTGCTCTTTCACACGGCTGAAACACATGGGGCTCGTCTCCCAAGCTCACTCACACCTACCGCCTGTTCCAGCTGCTGGTTGGCTACCATGGATGAAAACGGGAAGTTTGACCCGCGTCGCACCCTGCTCTGGAGCTTCCTGCTGCCTGTGGCTGTGCTGCTCTTCTTCAACACCGTGGAGTTAGTTTACTTCACCATCACAGCAGTGAGGCAGGCAAGGAGGGCAAGGAGGCGTAGCAAGACCAAAACCAACAATAGCTGGTGAGTCATAACCCCACAGAATGAACCGGTAACGTCTTTTCCGGACCAACACATATGTGGAGGAAATGAGATGACTAGTGCTGGCTGAAGTCCCACCTGCAATGTCAATCACAGCCTTAGAAAATTAAAGCAGCTCCGCCCATCAGAGCCCCCTTTCTCCCACAATTAGGAGGGACTTCAGTAGGCAGCCAATATATCAGACTTTGAGTGAAATCCTTTTCTGTCTTGCCTGGGTTACACCGGATGAAAATTCTTTCAAAGTGTTGGAGATGTACAAACCTCACACTTTGTCATTACCCTAACTACACTGTAAAAAAATCCCGTTGTTTTTACGGAAAAAAGCTGGCAGCTGTGGTTACCAGAAAAAAATACTGTACAAGTGTGAACAACTTTACAGAAACATTTGTAAATTTTACTCGATTTCAATGTAAAACAACCACCAACTACATGTGAAGTTTACTTGGTTTCAGTGTAGAATAAGCAATGATTAGATGTGAATTATACTGAGATAACTGGTACATCAGCAGCATGGCCCTGCTAAATTAACAGAAAGAATATGCTGAATTTACAAATTCACTAAGTAAAATGTTACAATGTTGGTATGTGAAATTGACAGGCTGTTTTGTAAAGCTGTTTACATTTTTGCCGTATTTTTTTACAAAATTATTCTGATAACCACAGCTGCCAGCACTCGCTTGCTGGGGAAAACACGCTCTTTATTAGTCGTCCTGAAAAGGGCTACATCAGGCACACAACGAGTACCAAACCAGTTATACGCAGGAAACACGAGGTTGTCAGACGCTCAACTGCAAGATGCCCACACGATGGGATATTTATGTAAGCTAATCACACACGAGGATCGGACAGGGTACACAGGAAAACACACGCATAACAATAAGGAAATATAACCATTAACAATAGCAACAACAATGCAAGGGCTATTTACAGCTGCACACGGGGCATTCCAGGACATGATCCCTGCCAGTGCTACAGTATTTTTTATCACCTCAGTGGAAAAACACCTTCTTATCAATTGAGCAGAGGTGTTGCCATGAGGTGAAGTTCTGACGGTAGCCCCGAATGTACTGCAATTTCAAAAGTTGACTGACAAACCAGAAAATCCTGAGCTGTGTGAGCTATTTCTTGTTGGTTTGTAACGCACAAAGCAAAAAGCAAGTGTTGATATATCATTTAAAGTTTTACTGTTTCTCATCTGTAAAGCACAAAATATTAATTTGTAAAACGTACCACGGTTTCTTTCAGTATAAACAAAATTGACCTTATTAAAAAAATATTTTCACACCGTTATGTTGTAGTTTTAACTTTATTGTATTGGTTTTTATATTACAGTTTGTATGCGTTTAAACTACAGTAATTTGTTAACTCTACCAAAAACTTTTATTTTTAAAAAAAAATTTACTGAAAAATTAACAGTTGTTTTTTGTTAAGTCTTTTACAAAATATTAATGTCAAATATACGCTGCTCTATTGTTTTTCCTCTTACAGTTTTTTTATGTCGTTATTTTACAGAATTTCTCTGTTAATTTCACAGACATTTTTTACAGTGTAGAGCACGCTAAAAAAGCTGGCCCAACCTCTGTATCGTGGCCTAGTAGATGTTTCACGTCTGTGATGTTCTCCTCCAAAACCAGCACCCTGCTGAAGGAGGTCATCAGTAGCATCTCTCTGGCTGTGCTGCTTGGCCTCACCTGGTTGATAGGATACTTGCTGCTGGTGACCCATGATCCAGACGTTCACACAGTCCTCAGCATCATCTTCTGCGTTTTCAACAGCACCCAGGTTTGTGCCAGATGCCACACTGTTCTTTGGTGAATCTTCCTTAGTCTTGAATGAACAGGAGCACTAAAAAAAATGTCTGATGCACATCTTTGGTGTTTATGAAAACAGGCCTTTGCATATAGAAGAGTTTTTTATAACAGTGACCTTAATCATGGGTGGATCACAGCTGAGGCCCAGAGGCCCAGGTCACAGTGTGACCTCAAACAATGTCCCCAGTCCATGGACAGCTTTGGGATTACGTCATCCCATCGATCCCATAGCTATGGCAGTACTCCTTATTTAATAAGGCCCAAGGCTTAGACACTACACCGGTTTTGGCCTGCTGTGGTTTTTAGGGCCCCAAGGCTTCTTCAGTTACCTTGGGGGCCCCAAAAGGCTCATGCCCAGGGGCCCAAGTATGCTGAATATCTTTATCAAGTCCTTTGGACGAGAGATAATGTATAGCAGTGTTTCCCAACCTTTTTTGAATTGTGTACCCCCTGAGAGATTTTCTCATACCACAAGTACCCCCTTTGTCAA
>JAODJU010000095.1:1265201-1297196 GCA_026776725.1 Gnathonemus echidnorhynchus
TGCTACCTTGGCCAGGTCTCCCTTGCAAAAGAGATCTGTGATCTCAATGGGACAAACCTGGTTAAATAAAGGTTAAACAAATAAAGTTTAAATAAAAAAATAAATAGCCGATCGCCAAGGCCAATCAATCCGATAGGCTGCGTAGGCGACTATTAGGGCCAGTCAATTTCCTCCAGGATCAATAAAGTTTTTCTGATTCTGATTCTGATTCTGATTCTGATTCTGATTCAATCCGATAGGCTGCATAGACGGCCACCTACTCTAGGACACCAACTTCTGAGAGGTGCCAACTTGCCAGCCAGTTTCACTTTGCCTCAGACAGGGGGCACCAGCAGTGATGCTCACCTAGGGCTCCACATTAGCCAGAACCGTTACTAGTTATGGTGGTGTCTGAAGCAGTTACCAGCAGTTACTGGTACCAGCAGTGGGTGGATTATCTGTGATATTATGATTACATAACAGGGTTAAGCAGGGGTTAAAGCAAAAGTTTTATTCTGCCCAAATTTTCTGAGCAAACCATTTTCTGAGTAAGCTTATGTACTTGGGTGTAAACAGAAACCAGCAATGCAAAAACGAAAAAGGTTTTGCCACTTTTCAGAACTTCTCTAGAGCGGTGTTTCCCAGCACGATCCTCAGGGACCCACAGACAGTCCATCTCTTTGTTCCTCCTGCCAGCTCCCTGACAGACTGTGGGTTCCCAAGGATCGGAGTGAAAACGCTGCTCTAGAGGGTTAATGTACAACACTTACATTTCAGCAGCCCGGATCTGTTCCTGTTCTCTCCAGCATGGTCTGTGCTGCAGATAAACCAGATGGTCAGATGTTTACAGAGAGCCAGCCCGTCAGCCACAGTATCCTTCCTTCCCAATTAATGACCGTTGGATGCTCTCCCAGCGCTAGTCTGTTCATTTTTATTATTTCATCATTTTCATCTCACTTTATACTTTTTTCTTCTTATCACTTTGTTTTGTCCGTGTCTCGTTGCTCAGTCTCAGGAGAAACACATTCAGCAAATTAATGAATGAAGTGTGAAAACTCAGCATGTGGGTGATATAGGAGAAAAGTGTCGGGTGTATGATGGAATGATATAAATTATTGTTATATTATTATATAGTATTCAATACAAATAACATACTGGCATTGTTATTAGCGGTGGCAGTGAAACGCCAAAGGCCTTGGCCTGGTTAAGCTGAATGGAAGACAGCTGGGTGTGTTATTAATGTTCCTGACTGAGGGGGAGCATCACCTCCACACTCTGCCTTTGCGGTTTGTACAGGTACATAGACTCACTTCAGGGTCTCCAGTTTACAGCTGGGATTCCCCAGCAGAGCAGAGAGCAGCTTGACCCCTGAGTCTCCCAGGTGGTTGTAGCTCAGGTCCAGCTCCCGTAGGTGTGAGGGGTTTGACCTCAGAGCTGAAGCCAGAGATGCACAGCCTGCCTCCGTAATGCAGCACCCTGATAGGCTGCGGAGAGGTGAAAACATGGGCCCTGAGTACCGGTGCGAACGGGTGTTTTTTACAGCCATGCTAATGCTAATCCCTCGAAAGGGAAACCCCGCCCCCAGGGCCTTGCCAAGCCAAACTGCCCTCCCCTTGTCTCTGTGAGTCTCACACTGACCAGAGCTTCTCCAGCCTGCACTGGATGCTCCCCAGCCCCACCGACAGCAGCTTCACGCCCTGGTCCTGTAGATCATTGTCCCTCAGGTTCAGCATCCTCAGCTTGGAGGCCATGCAGCTAACTGCAGAGCCCAAGGCCTCACAGCCTTTCATCGTGAGTCCACATCTCTCGAGGCTGAGCAGAAATGAGCAAAATGAAGCTTTAATTTAACTATTATTACTGTCATCATTACCATGGGTGGCGCATTGGGTCAATGCATAGCACTGCGACCTCATGCTGTCCAGAGACATACAGTCAGGCTAACTGGCTAATAGGCTAACTAAACTAGCCTGTGATGGATAGGTATGTCACGCAGGGTGTCCCCCACCCTCGGACAGACTACAGCCCCCAGGATCCTCATCCAAATAAGCAGTTAGAAGATCACTGAATAATAAACTTGGCTTCTTTCCTGTCATAAAACATTTGAAACCACCCCAGTACAGTTCACTGGATCTCCAAGAAAAGACGGAGTTCTGACCTCAGTGTCTGCAGTTCACAGGCCCGGTTACTCAGCCCAGCAGAGAGCAGCTTCACTCCTGAATCCTGTAAGTCATTATCACTCAGGTCCAGCTCTTTCAGTTTTGATGACTTTGAGCTAAAAATGTTCTTCAGTCCCTCACAGGTTTTCTCCGTGAGTTTACACCAATTCAACCTGAAGAAGAGGTTAATTTTGTCCTGAATCTACAACTGCAATCTCTGTAAAAAACATTTACTGATGGATATTAAAATTAACATGCAACATCACAAGTATTATTGAGTACAGTACTGAAATGTTGTATCTTATTAAATATACCTACAAAGACTTAACTGTGGTAACCCTTTAATATACCATGAAAATGTAACTGTATCTATTCTTCTCACTCTGAAGCATCAGTCAAGGAAGCTTCATTCCCACCTCATTGTCTCCAGGGTGCATGGAGTCTTAGCCAGTGCTTCCAAGAGCTTCTCCATTCCCAGGTCCTGCAGGTCATTGGTGCTCAGATCCAGCTCTCTGAGATTCTGGGCTTTGGCCAAGGCTGAGGCAAGGCTGTCACAGCTCTTTCCCGTGAGGTTACACCCATCAAGTCTGAGTAAGAAACAGTTAATTGTTTCTTTTAAGTCAAAGAGCCAGACACATTTTGTATCTGATTACCAGACAAATAAGTCATTAATCAAAACGTTTGCATAAACTTTTATATATTTTTATGAACATTTCCCTTTGAATAAACTGCTTTCAGTTTTTCTGTAAATGTAATAATTAATTCATAATGTAGGTGCTTATTGATTTTTCTCTTGATTACTCGTATCTCCAGACCTCAGTATCTCCAGTTTACAGTCGGGGGTCTCTAGGCCAGCAGAGAGCAGCTTCACTCCAGAGTCCTGTAAGTCATTTTGGCTCAGAATCAGCTGTCTCAGGTCAGAACTGAGGGCCGGGCCCAGTGATTCACAGCAGGCCCTGGTGAGGTGGCAGTTGTCCATCCTGTAAAGAAACCACAATGTACCGGTTACGTGTAATGTCATGGAGGTGGAGCATCAGCATGTGTCACATCATGGCAACCGCTCTGGCACTTACAGAGCCACTTTGGAGAATTTGATGACAGGCAGCAGTCTCAGTAACCCCTCATCTGACTTGACATACTTCTTTAGGTCAAATTCCTCTAGAACGTTCTCAGACATCAACAGGATGTAAGCTAGTGCCGACCAATGTGCAGGCGAGAGGGATGCCTCCTTCCCTTCAAGACTGCCTGCATTTAGGTAGGACTGGACCTCCTGGACCAGAGAGGTGTCATCCAGCTCGATGAGACAATGGAACAGGTTGATGCTGCTCTCTGGGGAAGGGTTTTTCTTGATCTTCCCCCTGATATACTTGATTGTTTCCTCAAGGCTATCTGCGCTGCTAGCCGTTTCTCTCAGGAGGTTTCTGAGAAGGCTTGCTGACTCCTTGGAGTTCCTGGAGATGCCTAAGAGGAACCGAAGGAACAGGTCCAGCTCCCCATTCTTATATTGCAATGCCTTGTCCACTGCTCCTTTGTGCAAGTCGAATAATGAGCTTTTTTTGAATAGCTTCGAAATCTTTTGACCTATTTTATGCTTTTCACAGAGGTTTGTTTTGTCATTCTTGTACCTCAGGAACACATAGAGGGCGGCAAAATACTCCTGGATGCTTAGATGTATGAAGCTGAACACTTTCCCTTGTGTGATCTCTGAATCCTTGAAGATTTCTGTGCATACGCCAGAGTATACTGATGCTTCACTAACATCAATGCCACAGTTTGTCAGGTCCTCTTCATAAAAAGTGAGGATTCCTTTCTCTAGGTGGTCAAAAGCCAGCTTCCCTAACTTTAGAATGATCTCTTTTTCTTTGTCAGACTGTGCCTTTGCCTCAGGACTGGCACTTCCTACATATTTCTGATTCTTCATATTAGTCAGGATTAGCAAAAAACTTGTGTACATCTGAGTGAGGGTTTTAGGGCCAGTCGGGTCCCTTTGATCTCCTCCATCCAACAGCTTCTCAAGGACAGTAGCTGAAATCCAACAGAAGACAGGTATGTGACACATGATGTAGAGGCTCCTTGTTGACTTTACATATGTAACGATTCTTCTACATATGGCCTCATTGTGGCTGAACCTCTTCTTGAAGTACTCTTCCTTCTGTGGGTCTTTAAAGCCTTTCACATCTGTCACCCGATGGACATACTCTGGGGGAATCTGGCTGGTAGCTGCAGGTCTGGACGTAATCCAGAGGAGAGCAGAAGGAAGGAGGTTTCCCTTGATGAGATTTATCAGCAACACATCAAGCGAGGTTGGATCTGCTACATCTGCCCACTTTTTCACCTGGAAATTGAGCTCAATCCTACTTTCATCAAGACCATCAAAGATAAACAAAACTTTCCTGTTCCCCAAGAGGACATTTCCATACGATTCCAACTCTGGGTGGAAATAATGAATCAGTTTCAGCAAGCTGAACGGTTCACTTTTGATCGAATTGAGCTCACGGAAAGGAAGAATGAAAATGAAATACAGATCCTGGTTTAACTTTCCTTCTGCCCAATCAAGGATGAACTTCTGCACAGAGATTGTTTTTCCAATGCCTGCTATACCCTTGGTCATCACTGTCTTGATTTGCTTCTTCTGCCCAGGTAAGGGTTCGAAGATGTCGGTGCACAGCACGGCAATTTCTGAGGCGGCCTGCTTCTTGGTGGCCCACTCTACCTGCCGTACCTCATGCTCGCTGTTAATCCCTTCGCATTCGCCCTCAGTCACATAGACATCTGTATAGACGTCGTTGAGAAGAGTTTTGTTACCCTGCTTGGCCACGCCCTCAGATATCTCCCTGTACTTTGTGATCAAATTGGATTTAAGATCGTTCTGTGCTGCCTTCATGGACTTCTCTGAGGAATAAAAAAGTAAAAATGACATGAAGGCCACAAAAATGAAGTACAGGAAACAAAGGAGTGAATTATATGACCAGCACCTCTAGTGTTTAGTAAAAGCATTGCAGCCATGAAAAACTGGCAAATTAGATTCACTTTTCAAATTACAGTTAAAGATCGGGGAAAGCCCCATTCTCAAATGCGATTCTCCATTTACCCATTGTATTATATGGTGAAGCATGATTTGTTGTGAACAGTGCGCCTTATCGCACAGCTTCAACGTGCAAAGAAACAGTGAAATATATGATTGTGTCTCTGTCATTTTACAAAGACAGCAGTGGTCAGCGTCAGTGGGGGTGTGGGAGTTACGGTACATTTTAGTTGCTCTTTCTAATGTTCTGAATCATACAATCTGGCATTTTTTGTGCTAGTGATCCACTCACCTAGGTCAGCAGATACCTCTAATCCTGTGCCTGTAATGGGGAAGAAAAAAAAGACAGTGTGATGTTAAACCTGGAAAAGGGGGGATTGCTGTGTGCCAAGGTCTTCTATCATTTTATGAATGAATGAATGAATGAATGAATGAAGGTGCTTTACAGAATCAATGGGGAGCCACTTCAGCCACGACCATTGTGGTGTTTTTATTCTGTCATTCTATGTATGTAGCATAAGCGTTTCTCCAAAGCGATGGACATATGAGGAAAGCTTGGCCAACCTGCTGGCGTCTTCTCTAGTTTACAAATAACAATAAACATTAAGGTTCTGAGATTTTGCTTTCCTTGTATTCCACAAATAGTGTGGCAATGTTCCCATAGTAACATTTGTGAATTATTTCGAGTGAATTTAGGTCATCAAAATAATCGATTAATCAAATTGAATCATGATAGATTAAAGATTTCCAGTGTCATTCCCTCAGTCGTTGTAATCAGATCACCGTGGGGTCAACAAGTTATATGTATAGTGCAAACTGATCTTATTGACCGGCTGATGAAAGCAAATTCGGATAAAAGCATTTATCAAGACAGATAGTTGTAAAAATCAAAAGAATATACTTTGTTTGCGTGCTTTCTCCAGGCGGCGGGCGAGCTCCATCTGGCTCATTTTCTTCAGGATGTGTATGGTGACCTCCAGCGCCCCCTGCCTGCCATAGCTCTCCACCATCCGCGTCACGATGTCAGTTGAGCTCGCATTTTCCAGCTGGCCTTTGGGGATGTGCTTGAATCCTTCCAGGAGGTTCTTGTGGGAAAGGTAGAACCTGAACTGCTTCAGCTCATCCTTGACCAGATCCTCCAGGGTGGAGAAAAGCTGGGAAGTGACGTCTGCCATTGTTTCAGCTGTAAAAGCATAATACTGTGATATTTAAAAAACAAAAACGAAAACTTTACGAGACAAAAAGCTAGGAAAATAAATAAAACGGGTTTGTTACAAAACAATGGTTAACAAAGACAGATCTGTTGTAAAATAGAAAGGGCAGAATATTGGCAGTACACTAAAATGTCTGTTGATAAGCTTATCAGTTAGTATATTCAGATGAATATGAGATAAAATACTCCTTGTGTTCATATCAGGTTACGAAGAACCAGATACTTTTGAATCAAAAGTTCACTAAAATCCTTCATGATTGCATTATATTTATTAAGGTCCAAAGTCCTCTATTAAGCATAGTAGAACAAGTACATTTTGCTGTCGCATTCTTCATAACCTTGGTCAGACATATTCCACAAAGGATTTATGAACCATGTATGTGCAATAAACAATATGTATGTGTAATAAACACTAGGCATGTTTAATGAACACTATGTATGTGTAATAAACATTATGTACATGTAATAAACACTAGGTATGTCAAATAAACAGTAGGTATAAACACCGTTATTGCTGACTTGATAAAGTAAAATGTATGGCTAAATTCAAAGTGCAGGTTCTACTGTTACAGCTGTAACATATACACACACAAGCATATTCTGTGGATAGCGATGCCAAATAACTCCAGACATACAGTACATAAAATCCAAAACTCTAGCATATTTTCTGTTTCAGCCAATTTACTATATAAGTATTTAAAATGTTTAGCATTTATTTCATCACATCTTCTATTACAATCATTTCTTCTATGTATGTTATATATATTCCTGCAATATCCAGCTGTACAGTGCCTACTCATATTCCTACTTTGATGCTTTGGAAGTACCTTTGTCTTGTTTTGTGCAGTTTAATCTCGTCAGATATTCAAATAAGAATTCCAAAGTACTGATGACCAAAAGGCAAATAATGATTTTGAATTTTCATCACAGCCTTTTCTAAATGGCCGCCCCAAAATACTCAATGGTATGTCCTATACAAAAGAATAATGTTATGAAAATGTTCACAACAGAACATTACCCTGAAAAGATATCCCAAGTGTTTAATTCCATGTTGTTCTACTGGAATTTTAATAATACACCAGGATATATCACTCAGGTTGTGGTTTTTTGAAAGCTATGCAATCAATTATCTTAAACATCTGGTATTTATACATAACTGCGTGCACAGCACAGTGTTTTGTATTTATCATGTAGTTTTATGACGACTTACCAGTAGGATTGCAGCCCCCGTTATAGCAGATCACTCTTGGATTGAGTTTGCTTTCGTAAACTTCAGTGACTCCTAGTTAAATCGCAAGCAGACACATCTGTTAGCAGCCTCATCTACATACACAAGGGACTGATGTTTATGAGGTGCTAGCTTGGTGTACGACTCACAGCAACAACAACTTTATATGCTGTCAGATAAGTTAGTAATAAGTTACTTATTCTTTTATACAGACGGCTGAGGGCAGATTCTGCATTAACGATGGAGTGATGGCACACTGTGAGTGAAATGGCAGGATTCAATGAGGGGGGACCAAGGCTAGGTTTCCCTTTTAAGGGGCCCTAGGCAGACCCTTAACCAGAAATGAGTTTTGGGGGGCGGGTTCCTCCTCGTTAGATCTCATCGACCTGGGGGTGGGGGGCATTTCCCTATGCTTAGAGCCGGCCACAGGAGTGACTGTAAGACACTGTTAAAAGCTTCTTTCATTTCACATTTGGGATATTGTTTGGTCAGTGCCCAGTAAAGTTCCATTCTATGCTGAGTGTATGAAAGCTACAATGTGTTTATAATACAGGGTTATCAGATAATCCATGTCAAGGAGGACACTTTGAGTCAGAACAGGATTTGCAAACTATCATTCTAATTAAAAGGACCCGGATTTCACTTAAGCACTGAGTTTTTGCTGTGTGCTGATTGGTCAGTCTCCTATAATCATGCATGTGTCACTACTGCTAACATGAAACAGCTGTATGCGTCTTTCAGTCACTTAAGGAAACAAACCAGTTAAAGTACAAGAAGAACTGAACTAGTCAGCCAAGCACAGGAGTTTTCCAGTTTTAAAGTAGCTTGTAAAACCTGTGTCCCCCCTGAAATGGATTATCTGGGCACACTGTTATAATGGCTAGAAGAGATGCAGGAGACATCAGTGACAGATTGAGAGGTGAAGATCTGGCAGATGAGCAGTGGGGTTGACTGCAGGCCAAAGACGTCATGATAAACGTCGCAATCATGAGACAGGCCCCTTTCAAATTAGAAAAACTGCTCAGTAAAACAAAAAGTCGCAACAGAAGCACAAGCCAGGCTACAAAATCCAGCTTATTTGTGGAGCGAGTTCATTGTGTAGCACAGCATCTGTGTACCACTGTTCACTGTGTACCACAGCGAGTTCACTGTGTACCACTGTTCACTGTGTACCACAGCGAGTTCACTGTGTAGCACAGCATCCGCTGTGGCTTCCTCCTGCAGTCCAAAGACGTGCAGGTAGGTGGAATGGAGTCTTTATACTGGCCGTGGTGTATGAATGTGCTGTGATGGACTCAAATCTCGCTTCCCAGCCCTGTGCCCTTTGCTGCCTGGGATGGACTCCAGGCCTGTCAGAACCCTGACGTACATAAGCATTTGCATGGTAGATGGACGGGTTTTATTTACTGCGGTATCTGTAGGCAGATGGTCACTATGGAAAAGCGTTTCCTCCCACTGGCAGCTGGGAATTAGCTGTACGCAGCGCAGTGTGGAGCTGTGAAAAAAAAATGTGAGAAGAAGGACATTTCGGAGCAGCTGAACAGAGTCATCGGCTGCAGCAGGAGCCTGTAGATCTGTGAGGGAGGGAGTCAGGTGACAGACTAGCCCCAGAAAAGGTGGCGCAGTGGCTCAGTCAGAAGCACTGCCAGTGGTTTCAATCCCGCGTCTTTGTGCGTGTGGAGTTTCTGCAAACTGACCTCCTACACAAACTTGAACTTGTAAACCCTCACCTCACTCAGACCTCCTAGTTATGACTATGTGATACAGGTTTCAGATTAAACTATCAAGGATTAGCAAGTCACATGATTTGGAGGAAAGGGAGGGGCAGAAGGTTTCATGCTGCATGGCAGATTAAAAGCACTGCTGCTTCTGTACTGTGCAGCAGGGGGCAGTATCTCAGAGACAAGGGTAAACCTCCCTTTGGATGATACAGCAGCTGCAGTTACTTGGCTTGATAAACACACTTGACACACTGATAAACATACTTTACAATCATGACAAAAGCCTGATATAAATCCATGATAGTGACATTGTAATGTTGAGTAAGAGAAATTGACGTTGGGTAAATATGAAAAGTCCCTGGTTGCACAGCGGTGGGCTTTGGTTGGTGTTAAGGGTCCCTCCTTACATTAGCTTTTACCAAGATTTTACAAATGTACAATAGCACCTCCATGTGGAAGAAATTTAATTGCTATTTATTTACAAGTGAAATGCATTAATACCAAGAACTGCCAATTTGGACAAATGCCTGTATATTTACATTTATCTGATACTTTCATGCAAAACAACTTACCACAGAGAGAAGGGTTTCAATTTATGTGGCTCCCTGGAAGCTGAAACTACAACCTTTGTGTCGACGGCACAATGCTCTGCGTGGGTGGAAGCTATATATAACCAGCAATGCCCTAATTATTTACAATAATCTTTCTAAATGGACTGACAATAATAATAATTAACATTTGGGAAGGTCAGACCTACACGGGCATGAGGAAACACAGGGGGAGTGCCAGGGCAGGGGGGCTGACGGAGCGTCGGACAGGTAAAGGTGAGCAAGGAACAGGAGAGGCAGAAGACACTCAGTAAGCACCGTGAAAGGAAGCAAAACCTCACACTGTGTGCAAGGGCTGGGTGGCAGGGCTTTCAATGGAAACAATCAGGTGTTATCGTTAGCGGGGCAATCGGTGAGATGCATTTCTTTGAAAAAGCAGACAGACCCTGGAGCGGTTGGGGGTTGAGGGCCGTGGTTGGGGGGCAGCAGTAAAGCCCGGTCACTGGCACTGCAGAGTCACACACCACTGAGATTTTGCTTTAGAGATAAAAGCTAACTGAAACAACAATTAACTTGAATAAAACGAGTTATTACTTTATCTGTCGTGATTTATGCGTTTTTTAAACATAAATGTACTGTACTGGTTGTCCAAGTACTGAAAGTCAGTCGTCAACGTGTTGCTCTTGCTTACAGTGATCAAAGACAGCAGGAATCATGTCAGCTTCTATTCCGAGTCGCATTTTATCCATAAACTCCACAAGCGCCTCGGGTCTCTGTCTAATGCTTAGGGTGCAGTGCGCGACTTGGGACAAAGGCAGTGACTGTGGATTCAAATTTTAAGTTTTGGTCGCTAGATGGCAGGAGATGATTTTAATATTTACCTTACAGATCTGTCATTTACCTTACCTACAAATTCATCAATCCAGCCATGTTCCAAGCTCCTGTCTAGCACAAGATCGTGGTAAAGACTGGACCGTATCCCCAGTAGCACTGGGCACTGCAGACGGGATGCCACTGGCACGATATTGGTACAGCTTGTTTGCTACTGCAGTATGACTGAGCAGAAACGTAAAATAAGAGCAAGGGTGTATCTAGAAATTTTGGTCACCCTGACAAAATATCACTGCCCCCCAGCCCAATTTTACATATAATTTTACGTTTTCAAGGCTTCCTGTCAAATGCTCCCCCAGATCTGTCAAGGTATCCATGGCCGTCCGGAATAAGAGCATTCATTGGATGGAACATTCAGACGCCTTCCCGACCCCTCCGTATGCAGCGAGGATTATTAAGGACGTGTCTCACCCCAGTAACAGACTGTTCAAACTTCTGCATTCAGGCAGAAGGTTCCGTGTCATTATGGCCAAGACGGAGAGACTCAGGAGGAGTTTCTATTCCCAGGCAATTCGACTCCTCAACCAAGACATGCCACTCTCCCGGTCATAGTGTTATGGTTATCAGTTCACCTTACACTGCTGTGCTGACACTGCACACTGCACTTTGAACTGGCTATAAGCATTTCTTGCACAGTATTTCATCCTATAATTTGTATATACACTCGTAAATTCATATGTTATTTTTCTTTTTTCTGTTTACACTCTATAATTTATTTACAGTATATTTTGCTATTTATTTTCTAGTTTCTTTGTTATTTGCACAAAGTATGAGGATACATTTCACTGCATGTTGTACCTGTGTAACTATGTGACAAATAAAGAATCTTTAATCTTGATCAAGCTCTGATCTTTTGCAGTTTATCTTTTACTAGCATCTGTAATGAAATAGAATTCGAAAAATCTAAGGGCGAGTATAACAGCAGGGCTAAACCTCAGCCAATCACAGGTGAGGTACGCAGTTTAAGGCGAGCGGCCCACCTGAGCGGCATGCCGCCCTCGCTCCTGAAATACAGCGATTGTGTCGTCTGCCGTCGTTATTTACACTGTTTCGCTTTCATTTCAGTGTTACTTTTCCTCGATCCCTCAGAATAGTTACTGCTCTTTTCCCTAGTTTGGTGCGATTTCCAGGGCTATTTTACTTAGTTAATAAGAATTATAAATAGAAAACGAAAGTGATTTTATAGGCCTATGTCTTGTGGGTATTTTATTTAAATTAAATAATTTACTGTAGTTTAGCTATTATGCGGTAAACTTTAAACCCACTGTGAATATATGCTGCTCTACCCGTGTCGCCCGGTAATTCTGTGACAAGCGGGTCTCACATAACCAGACGCCTTTCGGTGTTTTCCCGAAAGTGCTGTGTAAACCTGTAACCTTTTCTCTTGATCTGAAGCCGATCTCGCCAGCAATTAGGAAGTTGTCTGGGCTGCTTTGACGTTTTCTGTTTCCTGCCAAAGGAAAGGAGAGCCGGAGCGTGTGAGCCCCGCTTTGCCTCGTTTCTTTCTTTCTGTTTCCCCCGAAGCGGATCCTTTCTGCTCACGCTGTCATGTCCAACAGCAGCGCAAACGGCACCCTGCTGATGGCGCAGAAAGCCGTCAAGCAGCTGCGTTTCGAGGCCAGCGTGTCCAGGATCAAGGTGAGAGAGCGGGGCAGCGACGGGGAAAGGGCCGGGAGATGGCGGTACCCAGGGCCACCTGGCCTGCAGTTTTTCGATGGCTGATATTGTGGATGTCTGAATTGTATATAGCCTAAATTAGAATTCATTATTACAATCAGGAGCACGATAGAGCAGATCCGAATGCATATTGCATTTTACTGTTACTATAGGATACTTATCATTCAGGAATAACAGAGTATCAATTATAGAGCCTCTATAAAAAAATTATGAGTTTGTACTATTTAGTTTAATCTACAAGTGAACCTTGAATGTGCCGAAATATGTTTTCTGTCGTTTAAAGTGATCGCTGACGTTGCTTCGCGGTGAAAGTAATGTTTTTAAAGACGTTCCGGAAACGTCTCCCTGCGGGGGACCCGGGGGAGGCGTCGCACCGGCCGGGGTGGGAGAGTTTACGGGGAAACCTTCACGGCGGCCGGCCAGGGGTGGGAGGCTGCCGATGTATATGCCTCGGAAGCGACGTGTAACTGGCCCTTATGTGAATGTGTATTTATGCATGTATGTATATGTGTATTTATATATGTGTGCGTGTGTTTGTGGCTCTATATATATATATATATATATATATATATATACACAGAGTATCAATAACAACATATAGTGGTTATTTTGTTACTTAATATAAACGAATACATACATAAATAAAAAGGCATCTCCTACTGATAAGTTTTCCTGCTGAGTGGCATGTGTGAGTGGCGTGGGGGTGCAGTGTGTGTGAGTGGCGTGGGGGTGCAGTGTGTGTGAGTGGCGTGGGGGTGCGGCGAGTGTGAGCGGCATGGGGGTGCGGCGAGTGTGAGCAGCGTGAGGGGCAGTGTGTGTGAACATCTCCCCTACCTCCTGCTGACCGCGCGTCTCCTGCAGGTCTCACAGGCTGCCTCGGACCTGAAGGGCTTCTGTCTGCAGAATGCACACAGGGACCCCCTCCTGATGGGGGTGTCATCCAGTGACAACCCCTTCAGACCCCCCAAGTCTTGCAGCCTCTTCTGAGGTAACCCTCCCTCCATCCCGTTGCTTCCTTTTGTCCCCACAGGGGGCACTGAGCTGTTTCCTCATACATGGATGTCAGTCTGTGTTTTTCCGCTGCTCTTTTGCGTGTACTCTGACCTCCTGCTGGTCCCCCCCCCCCTCAATTATCAGAAAGGGCATTGTTTCTGTGAGGGGGGGTGGTTCACCGTTTGCCCTCTTCTCTCTTTCAGGCCCAGTTGCTACACTCAGAGGCGGAGCCCTCAATCCATTCAGCCTGTCCACACAGACCGCTCTTATATGGGAGACCATCTCCACAACAATGGCTACCCCCCCCGCAACACACCCCACACACACACACACCCGACCGACCTGCCACCTTCTATCATCAAACAAAACACAACACGACTTCTCCAAGAAAGAAGTCTATTTTTACACTGTTATATTAAACAACTTACCAGACTGTTATTCAAAGATCAGTTTACATTTTAGGCATTTAAATAACTTTTTGGTTTGAGGGTTTTTTTAAGTACCACTGCTGGCAGCCTGTCTCGCAATCCCACACCCTGCTGCATACCAGACCCTGCTCTGAGACAGCCCCCCTCATCTGGCAGCACAGACAGGTCTGTCACCCCCCCCCCCCCCATGATGGGTATCGTCCATGAAGGGAGCCTTTAAAGTGCACCTGGCTGGTGTTGAAGAGCACTGCGGGGCTGGACCTCATGCCCTAATGGAGGTGTCAGACAACCGTTTGCATTTCCTGCTCAGCGGCGGTGGGGTGAAACGTGTCCAGAGAGAAGCCTCTTGCTCACTACAGTCTACTTCTCCTTTTTCACGCTTCCAGCTAAATGAAAGTGATCCTTTAATTGCCTCGCATCATTCACTGGTAAAGGAATCGTCTGATTGCAGCGTCGCAGACCTAAGAGGAAGGGCGGCTGCCATACTCGCGATTACAGACCTACCTGGAAGGGCACCTATGGCCTACATTTGTACAGGTGGGGTATTTGTGCACCCGGCGTCCGGGGCGTGACCCCCTTTTGTTCTGAATAACGCGTCTACACAACCTGACCCTGGCGGGTCTCGTCATTTTGGGAGTAAATGAGGACAACAGTCATTCAGGCAGCCATTGTGTGTCACACTCTGGCAAATGCTCCCTTTCTCAGGTCTTGGCCTGTTTGTCATCTGTTTTGTCTCATTTCCTGAATCCTTCAGTAAAATGACCTCCTATTACTGAGGTAAAATGTTTTTTCTTTATTATTTTCAAAGATGACACGACCATTGTTCCTTTTTTCTCTTCCACGGTTCCACCTCCTTTTCTGGCAAAACCTATTAAGAATGTAAACAATGTCTATTTCTGTCATTCAGCCTGTGCCAAACACTTGGTAACTGAAGCCGTCGTCAGCCGTATTTCAAGAGCTTTACTCCCCTTTCCCTGCCATTAGGGGGTGGTATTTCGACAGGGACACGTCATTTCCTTGATGGCAGGCAAAGTGGACCCTTAAATCTTTTTTCCCCCTGCGACCTCCTAAAATTAGTTTTGCATGAACATCATGTGAAAACCATACAAAAACGTAATGTCCAGATAGCTAATATGACAAGACTGGCAGGTGCTCTTCATGCCTCACGGATGAACTGCCTTCGGTGACATTATGATATAGATTTATGAAAACATTAAACATTAATTTTGTGAATGACTCGTCTAGTGTGTTAATTTTGAATGCACATTTGACGACAGCTAGTGTGCCTTAAGTTTATGTTTTACATTTTTTACGGTTTGTTCTTGTGTAAGTCACCGCTACCTTTAACCTGTGACTTGGTCTTTAGATGGTAGGAGCGTAAAACGCCTTTGCCGAATTTCCTTTTTTTTTTTTTTTACATGAAATCAAAGCGGATTAATTGGAGCCAGGGATGGATCCAAAGAAACGCAGCACCATTCAGTAACTGCCCTGCCAGACCCATGTCGGGAGATAACCCGGCGGAGGGGGCACAGCCGGGGGGGGCTTTGGGGGTCGCTCCGCGGACGCGGGGGGGCGCTAGCGAGTCGCACTGGGTTTTATGTGCGCAGAGGCGCGGAGCGTGCGGCCCCCGTGGCTCTGCACCCAGTTGAAGATGGCGGTGTCCGTGTTCTCCGGCGTGCGGCTCCTCTCCATCGTGGATGCCAACGGAGAGATACAGCGGCACTCCGAGCAGCAGCCCCTGCGGCTGGAAGTGAAAACCACGCCGGACGCGGCCCTGATTAACCTTTCCAACGGTGGGTAGATCCCGGCTTTCCTCTGCAGTCTCCCGGCCGGCCCAGGAGCGACCGAAAGCCGGCTAGGATCTGCGCTCAGTCCGCGCAGCGCGGCCCGGTCGCCTTATATTGCCTGTTGTTGTTTCTTCCGCCGTAGCCCCGCGATCGCTTAACTTCGGACCTGCGGTATTTTCTCCCCCCAAAACTCCATGGTGGGACCGTACACGTTGCGGAACCCCTTAGTCAGACAATCCGTATCCTCATCGCTGCCACAAGCACCGCGTCCAGGTGGTGGCTTTCGGTTCCGATCCGAAACTATAGCGTACGGCGACCCGCCACTATCATGTCGTGGTCAGGACGCTGTTTGCAGCCCGGAGATCCTGGATCGCAGCGCCGATACCCAGGAGGGGGTAACTTTTGTCGGCCGATGTACATTAATTACAGTGTAACCAGTTTTCCCCTTTTTTGGATACGTATAGCTTAAGTGTGACGCCGCATCGGAAGGACTGACAGCCGCGGTCGATGCGCGCGTTGTCCGCTCGGAGCGGGGTCGCCGTGCCTCTGTGCACCGCCGTCCGGGCGGCTGTCTGACGCCGCACGGTGTCTACGCATTTCCCGCTGCGATCTGCCACGCCGGCCCGGTAATCGGACACCTAGCCTGTGCTGTGCAGCGCGGCTCCTCCGAAAAGCCCATGGACTCTTCCTGCGGCTTTTCATTGCGGCCACAATGAGTGCGTCCCGCTGCCGCCCCCCGGTTCTCGATCCGCAGTGAACAATGGCGCCCCCGCCCCCATCCCCGGCTCCCACGCTTTGGCGGCTCCCGATCGAGCCGCTTTTTGTTTAACGCCGAATGGCGCAGATGGGGAAGGAGGCCTTCATGTGGGACATTTCGGTTTTTTTTTTCTTGCCGCCGGCGATGTTAACAATCAAAACCCGGCAGTTGTTTTACACAAGTTGCCGCCGTCTCTGTGCTTTTGCGGTGTGTTTATTAGTGTTCCCCCCCCAGCGCAGAGTGAGACCCGCGTAAGCCCCTTCGGGATGCCTCATGGTGCCGCTTACAGGCATGTATCTCATATAAGACCGGGGCAGTTCACCTGCGAAACGCAAACAGCGCAAGTTACGCAAAAGCCAGCCCTGCTCCGCAACCTTCCCCTCCAACCACCTTTCGTGCGATAATAATGTTATGGTGGAGCCCGGAAAATATATGGTGAATAGGCAGTAAATGTGCGGAGGGAGAAATTCGTGCTTGTTTCTCGGGGCCTAGAGGTACATATGTCGAGCCCACCAGGCACCTGCAGCATGTGATCAGTTAAGTGAACACTTGGGAGCTTTAATGCTGGAGGTTGGATGAGAAGGCTACTGGGTGCCCGGTTAATCCTTCGTCTCTGCGGTTCCCTGCTCTGAAACTTACTCCTGGATGTCATGGTCGTTCAGATGGCAGCGATGGCTTGATATTCGATCATTTTGCTTTCAGATCCTCCTAGCAGAGGAACTCAGGCCTCTGATTAGGCTCCGCACTCTGCTTCTTTAACCCTGCTCACGTGTCTGGGTGTCACATCCTCAGACGGCAGCCAGCCTCGTGTTTGCGGAGTGACCGCTGTGCATCACATTCGCATGGTGGTCGAGCAGTAGCCGTCCCTGTGTGGAATATTCTGGAAAGGCCGGTCCATTTTTGTGAGTTTGTCTTGTGGGAGGTCACTGTGTGTGCTGGTCCATTTCTTGTCCTTTTTCAGTGGTTGACGCCCAAGCTCAGTTCTGCTGGCTTTGTTCCTCTGGGTTCCGTGGACATTTCAGGGTTGTCTCTGAAAACCCAGTCCTGGGTTGGACCCCAGACCTCACTGAGACATCATTGACTCGTGATGATTATGTGAAGTCCTATGTTGGTCCGCTTACGGAGGGCAGGTTGCGCTTCATGCTGTTTTGTGACGTTCAGATTGTTGCTGTGTTCCGGAGTTTGGTTTCCCGCTCGCTCTGCTCTCCGTGGCACCTGCCCCCGACCCCTTAACCCTCCCCGCCATAAGTACCTCTCAGCTGGGCTGCCGTGTGACCGTAGAGGCGTGCTGTCCACCTCGAGCCTTACAGATACAGGCCATGAGGTCATCTTCAGCTGTGCCCCTTCCTGAATGAGTCTCTCGGTTTAAATGGGTTCTTTGTGAAAATGCAGCATATAGGTGCGGCTCAGCAGGCTGGGCCTCTGTGTCGCCCCCAGGGGCACTGGATGGATGGCTGACCCTCTGCTCAGACCCCAAGCTTCGCTCTCACCTGTATATGTGTGTTGTTTTAAAAAAGCAGGGCATACTGGGATATGCGGGGGGGGGCTGCCCGGCCCCCAGCTCACAGACTCATCACTCTTTCAGCAGAGGAAACGTGTCTCTTCAAATGCTCGGTGTCACGGCAGACGGAGTGCAGCCGTGTGGGCAAGCAGTCCTTCATCATCACGCTGGGCTGCAACAGCGTCCTGCTGCAGTTCACATCCCCGGCAGGTAATGCTCCACCACGCCCCCATCAGGCGGGGCTACTGCCTCCACCACGCCCCCATCAGGCGGGGCTACTGCCTCCACCACGCCCCCATCAGGCGGGGCTACTGCCTCCACCACGCCCCCATCAGGCGGGGCTACTGCCTTCCCAGCCCCCTTTGCTGTCTGAGGTCTTAGGCGGAAATTATGCTGCATTCCATTTACGTCAGAGGTTGGAAGTCGATGCTGGGAATGACACCCAGTTAACCGCGTTCCAGTACAATGAATCGGAAAACCATTAAGCAGTACCAGTTTCAGAAAGGAAAATTTCTTGCTTGGCTGGATAACTTGTCAGATTTAAGGAACCCCAGTTTAAATGGCATTTATCTTCATTCACCTACATTTAGCCCAGACTGCCTTAAATTTGACAAGTTATCCATCCAGTTGTTAGCCTTTGTTAGCAATATCAGTTGATAACGCATTACACTGTATTTCATGCACACAAACACCGTAGAGACATGTCCGCAGATAGAGGTTAGACTGTACTGTGTGTATGACTGATTTAACGAAACCCAAATAAGACCTGATTACTAATAAACAGTACACAACTTCAGCTTTAACTTCTGAAGGGTGCAGCCATCTTGAATTCTGAGGTTGGGGTTACAGAGTTTCTTCCAACTTTCCTAGTCGAAATTCCGACTTCAGGGGGCATTTCTGTTGAAATTTCAGAGTTCAAACACTTCTGTGGCTGAGAAGCGATGCCCACACACTCTCACCCTCTCCAGATTTTAACTCATTCTACAACATCCTGAAGAACAGCCGCGGACACAGCGTGGAGAGGTCCGTGTTCAGTGAACGGACAGAGGAGTCCTCTGCTGTGCAGTACTTTCAGGTGAGCGCCCCCTGCAGGCCACTGGGAGCGGTATCTGACTCCTCCTGGTTTTTATTCCTGAGCCTTTTAGGATTCGCTCTTTTCCTTCCTCGGTTAGTTGGCATTTTAATTTGCATGCAAACTGAAGGTCTGTGATCTATCTCTCTGTCCCCAGTTTTATGGCTACCTCTCCCAGCAGCAGAACATGATGCAGGATTACGTCCGGACAGGAACGTACCAGCGGGCCATCCTTCAGAACCACACTGACTTCAAGGACAAGGTGCTGGGTGCCGTCTGCCGTAGGGGCCCGCTGCCTCTCCTACTGTGAGCTAAACGGGAACAGTCTCGGTTTAGTTCCCATCGTGTCTGAATCAAGCAGCAGGTCATATAGCAGCGACCTGTGCCTAACACTGATTACAGCCAAACAAGGCCAGTTAGATCTACCTGTTTTCATGTGAACCATCAGGGAACATGGCTGGTCGCAGCTGGCCTTTGACCCCTCAGCCTGAAGTCACATGACCACTTTGGCTGTTAGGTCTTAAAGGAGAATCGGGGGGGGGGCGCTGTGTGATGGGGCCGTGGGCCCTAGCGAGCCTGACTGAGGCATGCGGGGGGTGTTCCTGCTCCCCGTGGCCAATAAAACCAATGCCACAGCATGGGACCATCCTCAGGAAGTGAGGAGCTGCCAGCGCTGTGCTGCCTCGGGTTAGTCGAGCCTGACAGACTGATAATAATGCGGATGTAGACCGTTGGCACGCTTGGCATGTGACGTTCAAACAGACCCCTTGTTTACTGTGGGCCAGAGGTTCTCTAATGGCTGTTTAAGCTATTTAGTGTCTCTGAGTCCCTCCAGGCCACTAGGGCGGCGCTCTATGCACCATTCAGTGGGTATTGACTAAATGTTGCACCTTCCAGATGAGTTAGCGTTTCCAGTTTTGGTGGGCGAAAGTTGGTGTAGTATATGTCACATTTCTCAGCAGATCGCACCTGGGGGGTGGACTCTGTGGGGCGTTAAACACACTTCCCTCTGGCCCAGGTGGTGCTGGACGTGGGCTGCGGCTCCGGTATCCTGTCCTTCTTCGCGGCCCAGGCGGGGGCGCGGAAGGTGTATGCGGTGGAAGCCAGCACCATGGCACAGCACGCCGAGGTGAGCCAGCGCTCGCAGAAGCTGCCCTGAGGACTGTTAGAAGGTGTATCCAGGTGGCACAAGGAGAGGAGAAAACCTGTTTCTGTTTGGTGTGTCGTTTCTGCAGTACAGCAGACATGGGTCTGAAACGATAATGTATATTATGTAGTAATACCACTGTGTCTGCTGTTAGGGCTGCACTATATCACAGCGCGATTATACAGCGCAATCACAATAATCGCTTGGCTTTAGATGACAGGCGGACATGTTTGTCCAGACGCCAGTTTTTCAGTAGTATACAGATGTTTACTTAGACCCACAATTTTGTGAGCAGATTAGAGTGCGCCTAAGATATTAGAGGCATATTGTGATGCCCAAAAGTTAGAAATCTCTATAAACATATAAATATAAATCTATAAAAGCATATCTTTAATACGCCAGTCGGACCTTAAACTGCAAAAAGTGCCCCCACATCACCTTGTCTGTGCCAGAATATCTCCTCTGTCCAAAGATGGCTGCTACGCTGTCCCTTTCGTCACTGCTGCTTCAGTGCTGATCGCTTCCATGATATTCCATGATATTCCCAACTGCCTACTGGCTGGGATTGACAGGCCCGAACCGAAATTCCTAATGTGCTGTCAGCACAGCTTTCGTCATGTGGGCCGCGAGTCTAACATCAGGAGAGGCTGTTGGTCCATAAAGGGCCGTCAGCACCATGCTTAATTTGGACTGTAAACACTGTATAGTTTAACCACTTATCGATTTCAGATGGAAATCACAGTTTTAAACAACGCGATTAGCGAATCGCAAAGACTTGATTGCAGAACATGATGCAGGATTGCAAAGACGTAATTTAGGATATGTATTTTACAGCACGCCTGAACGAGGGTTTAAAGCAGTGAGAATAGTTTTACAAATTCATGCCGTTCTTGTGCGACAGTCATGCTGACCAAGGTGGCTGTTCATATGCCCACAAACACAAACCCAAGGAAAAGCTTCCACTCACAATGCGAGAAGATATTGATCCACTGCTGAGCTATGAGATCCACCTATTTCGTGGTCAGAGATTGTTTACGGAGAGGTTCTGTTATTAGGGCTCCAAGCAGCGGAAGCTGCCGGATCCCTGTTTTATTATTGCTTTATTTAACTTAACACAGTCACAGCTTATGTAATAAGTGTTTCATGTTTGATCGTTCTCTGCTAATTTAACTCTTGTGTACGTGGGACTTTCAGAAAACTCTACTAAGGGTAAAAAGCTCTCCAGCGCTGTTGGCAAAGGTCACTTAAAATGGGATTGTAATTATATAATCCATTTTGCCATGTTCGGGTCACTAGTGACACAGCACTTTTTTGGCAAATAAATTACCATAAAACAAATATTAAGGTATTTTGTCTTAAATTTGTAGTAAATTGTTTTGGGTGAAGAGTGACATAATCGGGAAACAGCATCCACACCGAATCATACGACCATCATATGACGATGTGAACAGTTCAGTTTGTTTAGAAACTGTTGGTAGTGTCCAGGCATTAGGTATTCAGTAAATATGTGTACAGTTACAGCTACCTGTGGCTCAGTTTTTAAATGTGTATCTACCAGGCTGTTCCAGACACAGTAAAAGAGATGAACACTGCAGGCTGCTGGAGCCGACCTCAACATTTTTGGGACTTTTCTTGTTAAAGCTTTTGAGTTGTAGATAAAACATCTTTTATGTGAATTATTGGTTATTAAACACCACCTACCGTGAACCAGAGAACTTTGACAACATGTGGTGATAAATGGGCCTTAATGTTGAAAAGGTGGAGAACCATGGCTGTAAGATGAGCTTGGGGACTTTTTCATAGAAAAACTGTGTGTACAGTTTAATCCTGAGCAAGTCCCTCGGAGCCTCACCCACCTCCCGGATCCTGCCCCCCCAGGTCCTGGTGAACAGCAACGGGCTGACAGACCGGGTGGTGGTGATCCCAGGCAAGGTGGAAGAGGTGGCCCTCCCCGAGCAGGTGGACATCATCATCTCGGAGCCCATGGGCTACATGCTTTTCAACGAGAGGATGCTGGAGAGCTATCTGCATGCCAAAAAGTTCCTCAAACCCAACGGTGAGGCCCTCGCCAGGCCCCCGCCACCCCCCCTTGTTGCTGTGGCACTTGCCAATAACGGTGTTGTGTGACCTCACCTCTGCAGGTAACCTGTTCCCCACCATCGGTGACGTGCACCTGGCTCCCTTCACAGACGAGCAGCTCTACATGGAGCAGTTCACCAAGGCCAACTTCTGGTATGGCTACCGGGGGGTGTGGCCTGTGTGTGCATGTGACCTGTGAGGGCGTGGCTATTGAGCATACTGGGTGGCACTGGATTATACCATTATACTGCAGTGGCAGGTGATATTTTCCGGTAAGCGGTGTTCAGTCGGATTTCCCTTGTAAACCAGATCCGGTCCAGACAGGCAGCCCCTTGTGAACTTTATGTGTGATGCTATAACTCCTCCCTTTCCTCCCTGGCCCCGCCCCCAGGTACCAGCCGTCCTTCCATGGCGTCGACCTGTCTGCCCTCAGGGGAGCCGCCGTCGACGAGTATTTCCGGCAACCGATCGTGGTGAGTTGGGGCTCAATGCTTCGCCTGTACTGCTTGGGGGGTGGGGTGGGGTGGAGTGGGGTCAACCCCTCCAGAGGACCAATCACATTTTGTTAATCTTGCCAGGGGAGAAATCAGAAGAGAAGACCTATGGTGTTACAGGGAGGGGGCATATAGAAACAAACTGATGTTGTGTAGTCGGGGGAGGGGGGGGGCACATCTGCATGAATGACTGTGTGTGTAGCTGGCAGCAGGTGATTATCTGGGAGCCTTGAGATGTTCCTCAGCCGTTCGTTTCCTTCCCATCCGTGAGTTGTGAGTGATCCGACACGAATGGCTGCTGGCCTTAGAGGAGCCTCTCTCACTCTCACTCTCACTCTTCCAGGACACCTTCGATATCCGAATCTTGATGGCCAAGTCGGTGAAGTACACGGTCAACTTCTTGGAGGCCAAGGAAGGCGATCTTCACAGGTCTGTCCCCATGTCCCTCGCCGGCGTGCCTCTGTGGCCCTGCTTTGCCATTTTCGCCTGTGTTTCTTGAACTTAAGTGTGCTGTCTCTGTCATCGAAGGATAGAGATCCCCTACAAGTTCCACATGGTCCATTCGGGCCTGGTGCACGGCCTGGCCTTCTGGTTTGACGTGGCTTTCATCGGTTCAGCGTGAGTCGTCATGTGAAGCTGCTGGTGTGATGATTTAAGGCTGCGGGAGGGGTGGGAATCCCTGCCTGCCCCGTGTGATCCTGACCCCTCTTCTAACCCCCCCACAGGATGACAGTCTGGCTGTCCACGGCCCCCACGGAGCCCCTCACCCACTGGTACCAGGTGCGCTGCCTGCTGCAGTCTCCCCTCTTCGCCAAGGCTGGGGACACCATGTCCGGCACGGTGATGCTCATCGCCAACAAGAGGTGAGGGGCCAGGGAGATGCCCCCCCCCCAATGCCCTCTCTTGTGACACCAGCTAACCTCCCCCCTACCCCTTGCACTCCGACAGGCAGAGTTACGACATCAGCATCGTGGCCCAGGTGGACCAGACCGGCTCCAAATCCAGCAACCTGCTAGATCTGAAGAACCCCTTTTTCAGGTCTGTCTCCCAAGCCGCTGGGGGGGTGGGGGGGGGGGCGTGTCTATCTGACTCGCCTAGCTGTGCTTCTCTCACAGGTACACAGGGGCGAGTCCAGCACCTCCTCCTGGTTCACACTACACCTCCCCGTCGGAAAACATGTGGAACACAGCGGGGGCCTACAGCGTAAACCAGGGCATGGCTGTCTCGGGTAAACGCGGTCAGCCCTGCCTCCACCCCCCCTTTGGTCACCCCTCCCCATCACTGACCCCCTTCCTCCATCTTACCCCCAGGGATGCCTGCGGCCTATGACCTCAGCACCGTCATCGGCAGTGGCTCCTCAGTGTCACATAACAACCTCATTCCTCTGGGTAGGGACCGACTGGCTGGGCCTTGGGCTGGGTGGGTGTGGGGGGGGTGAGGCTCGCATGCTCGCGTCGCCAGGGCTGCTCTCTCCAGGCTGGATACTGAAGGGGTGGAGTTTACAGATGGGGCGGGGCCTGGTCTTCCTGTCGCCGTCCTGTGACCCTGTTGACTTTCTCTCCGCTCACCCTCTCTCTATCCAGTCAATGCGGGGATTGTGAACCACACCCACTCCAGAATGGGCTCCATCATGAGCACGGGCATCGTCCAAGGTATGGCGCCCCCTTCAGGCTGTGGGTCGCCAGCATGCAGGGTGCTTTGAATCCTGGGTGTCCTGTTCCGAGTGTGACGCGACCCGCTGGTGTGTGTGTGTGTCACCTTTCCAGGAAGCTCAGCTGGCCAATCAGGACCAAGCAGCAGCAGCAGCAGCCCCCACTACCCAGTGAACAGCCAGCTGACCATGGGCGGCCCGCCCCTCTCCATGGCCTCTCCCATGGCCATCCCCAGCAGCACCATGCACTATGGCAGTTAGGGGCCCCCCAGCCTGCCCAAGGTGCATATCCCCACTCCCACCCCTCCCTCCCCCAACCAGAGGAAAACCAAAACTGGCGACTTTCAAAAAGAGCCCTTTTTTTGGGTCATCTCAGCGGTATTCTGCACCTTTGCACCCCCACTCCAGGCTCCTTTCTCCACACCTTCCCACCAGTTTCAACAGTGCCCCCCCCCCCCCCCCCCCCCCCCCCACAAGGCCCACCTGACCTGGCATGATTCAGTCGCCCATTGGCAGCCCATATGCTGAAGGACAGAGAGACTCCTGCACCGGATGCGATACTCGTTACTCCCAGGATACTTATACGTGTGACTCCCAGACTTGACTGTGCCGCCCCATTCGGTGAGCTTGCTTTCACCCCTGAACCCATCACAGTGACCTTCACGCTGGTCACGTCTAGCTGTCCGTCTCTCTGGAGTGTTACTCTGCCCGTGGTGTTTGGTGAGGATCCTCCCACTTTGGTCATGGCCTCTGCCGGGAACCAATCCTTCTGCTTGCCTCAGAACTTTGCGTAAGCAAAGCGTTTCTGCACGGAGATTTGTCGGCTAGTCGACTCGGAGGACCGGGAGTCCGGGGTTCCGCCGCACGATGATCCGTTTTTTTTGTGTGTGTGTTTTTTGCTACGCTAAGCTTCCCGCTAGTCTAGCAGGTGATACTCATCTAAACGTGCACCTCTCCACCTGTAGACTTCCAGCATTTTCTAACTGAACCCACCCCCCCATCCTGCTTAGGTGGATGATGTGGGCAGGTTGTGAGACAAGCTCTGGGCCCCCTCCCCCTTTCTGTGCATTTGAGGAATGAACCCCAAAGAGGTCTGTTGGGGGCGGGGTGAGTGTAGAGCATGGCCTGAGCCTCAGACTTTGGAGCGATGCTGGTTGGCTCAGCTGTGCCATCCTCCCTGTCATACGTTTTGACGCCAACAGGCCGCTGCGTGTACCTTTCGTTCCCCCCCTCCCCCAAAGGCAGTATTTGTTGCCTCAGCTGTGAACAGAGAAACAAGCAGGTCTCTTGTTTGCTTTCAGTCATAGGTCATGGACTCTGTTAATTTTGATTTTGAAACTTTTAAGGAGGAACTTAGTGTCTTGTCTAGTTTGTAGAGTTTTACCTTTCCCCCCCACCCCCTTTCACACAAAAGACAAACAAAAACGACAAAAAGAGCAGATTAAACTGTGGAGAAGGCCTTGTAATTTAATCTGTATTGGTGGCGATTTCCTGGTGTTTCTGTGGCTGCGGGGAGCTTTCTGAACGTAGCCTGGCCACCGCTAGCCATCGCCGGCCTGCCATCAATTGGCCTGCCATCTCCAGGCCTGCCATCAGTTGGCTGCCATCAATAAGCCTGCCATCGCCAGGCTTGCCATCGCCTTGTTTCGTTCGCAGTCCAAAGAAAGAATTTTCGTTTTCGGTAATCGAAAAGTGTCAGTGGCCCTCAGGGGCCTTTAACAAGAGGGCTTCTGGCTACAAATCTTGGGAGCTGGAGATTCCTTATTCCTTAATTACATAATTTCTTCATAATTTTCTTCCTTAAACAGTTTTATGTGCTGTTTTTTAAATCTGATTTTACAGAGTCACTGTGAAATATCATACTTCACAGCTCCAGCTTAAGGCAGCAAACCTCTCCCTGCCAGTTTATCTCCTCATCAGAAACGGCACCAGCTGTGCCCACTCAGGGGGGGGGCTGCAGTCATCTGTGTACCCATAATCCTCTGTGCCCCTCCCCCACAAAGCTGGTATGCTGCCAGAGCGTGCTTGAATTGTTTTATTAAGTAACTGTCCTCCATGTTTGACTCTGGTGGTCTACGGCTATCAGTACCAGGGAACAGTCCTCTCTGGGTGGTCATCAGTCTTCACCGGTTGACTGGCAGGTAAGTGAGTTGTACTAGCAAGGTCTCTCACCACATGCATCCAAGTTTACAGAAGTCAAAGCGAGATGGTGGAGGAGATCCACCCCAGACTTTGCTGCTAGTGCGAGGACATAGTTAGAAAATTCCTGGCTTAAATCCAAAGAAAGTTCTATCTTAGATGAAGAGTTAGGGTTAGCAATAGCTTCTACAGTACGAGTAGACGTGTAGGACCATAGATTTAATGAAATCGTATCCAGCTTCCATCACTGTTCACCATCTAGCATCCAGCCTCTTACCCTGGCCAGTGTTGTGGGGTCTGTTACCGTTAGTGCAGAGATATTTCATCTCCATACAATAACATTGCGAACATCTGAGACTTGAGGGCCAGTGTTCGGATAGAAGCCCAGGAGAAGTAGTGAGAGCGTGGTGAGAGGCTCGAACAGCAGGGCCATAGCTGTCAGTGCGTCAGTTGTGGAGCTGGCAAGGTCAGCCAGAAAGACTGGACACCAGGCAGCTGAGTCATTTATTTATAAAGCACATTTAAAATCAGCAAGTGCTTTGGTTAGCGCTTGCTGATTTTAAAATGGACACTATTCAAAAAAAATCCAGCCCTAAAATATGTAAAAGCAAATCAAATGGCCATCAGTGTGCATAGAAATCAGAGTGATGTTCGTCCAACACTAACATTCAAGATGCCAGTGAGTGAAAAGTCTTTAATCTGGATTTTAAGACTGATGGAGCTGATCTAATGTGAAATGGAAGATTATTCCAAAGGGTCGGAGCAGTGACCACAAAGGCACGGTCACTCTTGGACTATAACCGAGACCATGGGACTGACGGTAGTGACCACAAAGGCACAGTCACCCTTAGACCGCAACCGAGACTGTGGGACTGACGGTAGTGACCGCAAAGGCAGAGTCACCCTTAGACCGCAACCGAGACTGTGGGACTGACGGTAGTGACCGCAAAGGCACAGTCACCCTTAGACCGTAACCGAGACTGTGGGACTGACGGTAGTGACTGGTAAGCATATCTAAAGGAAGCATATCCAACGTAACGAGAAATGGGTCTAACATTGATACCTGAGGAACCCCACACTCAACTAACACAGACAATGATTATTAATTTCCAGTATTAAGTCGGTTCTGTGGCCAAGTGGCTAAATAAGATTTGAACCAGTTTTAAATGCCAACCATGTGCTATAAATGCTGTATTGGCATTATCAATGGTATCAAAGGCAGCACTAAGGTATAAAAGTACTAAAATGGCACAATTCCCTGAATCAAGTGCAAGCAGAAGGTCATTTGCCACCTTCGATAATGCAGAGTCCATGTTGTGAATTGCCCAGAACCCATATTGGACCTTCTCCAGCACTTCATTCTTTTTCACAAAATTTAAGTTGTATTGAGACTATATTCTTGAATACTTTGGAACAATTGGCAGCCTTGAGATGGGTCTGTAATTAGTAACCTTAAGATCCAAATTCTGCTTCTTAGTAAGTGGCTGAAGCACCGCTTGTTTCAGAGAAGCAGGCACAGTACCACAGGCTAGATTGGACAGCACATTAATTAAGGATGCTAATGAAATTTGCTGAAAAGTATTAAAAACAACAATGCAGGGGGTGAGGGGAGATGGATCAGGACCAGATTGGTAATCTGGCATCTGATATTCCAGATCTTATCAGAAACAAACGAGGAAGTTCACACATAATTCAGAGGAAGCTTCAAGATAAAAGCTAGGTGGAGGTTTGAATGCCTAGTTAATTGTATTGAACAGAACCTTTGGCCTCTTTTCTGAGAAAATATCTGAAAAATATGTAGCTTTAGCTTCTCTAGTCACTTTCTGAGATGTGTGAGATCCTGTCTACGCCCTGCGTTTCTACACAATCACCTGACCTCCATGACACAGTCCTGCAGCTAAGGCTGAGATTTAGGTTTGGCCCTCAATCTTCAAAAGTGCAACAGATATTCTGTTTAGTGAGCAGCTATATCTGCCCTGTGACAGACAGGTGCAGTTCAGCTTGTGAGGGCACCTCTTAAGTTTGTCAGTGTTCATCAGCTAGCTACAGCCCAGGAGGGCAGTGGGAAGCCATCTTCCCTGCGTGGGGGCCGTGGCCTTCACCGGGCCCCGCTGGCGTGCCGACGTTACCCTGCGAAAGGCCTGTAACATTCAACAGGCCACAGTCTTTTGAAATGCGTTAAAATGGCAGTAAGTAGGTCACTCTCCAACCCTAATCTCCAAATCTAATACACAGGCATGAATGTGAAGCGGGCGTGTGCCATTTCAGTCCTGTGTTTCTCTTTGAAGAGATATTCAGGGACAGTGACGGATGGGGAGAATTTCAGTGTGGTCAGTTCTATAATGAGCACAACACTCTGTTAGAGCCTGTTGGTGACCAGGGGCTCAGACACTGCTTAAGTACTTAAAATAGAAGTAGGTGGAATGGAAGGTCAGCACAACCAATGATGAATAAAAACCCAGGAAATGCATCATTAACAGATTCTGATTTTAATACATCTTGTATTAAAGTTAAGGGAACAAGAAAATAACTTTGGTATAGCTATGGATATGGGTTCAGTTCCCGATCTCATTACATCTACTGCCACATTCTTACTCAACACTTAAAGGCCACCTTTATTTAACGTCATTCAACAAGAGCATCACATATCTGATATACATCACAGATGCGTAGAATTACTGCAGCATGAAGTTGTAAATGATCCTTGCCTGCTCCGACCACTCTGACTACCTCCTGGTCAGCTTTCCTTGGCAGCACTGGTCAGTACCACCGTTACATTAGAGGAAGAGTGGAGCGATAGGGAGGTGGGCCATCCTGTGCGTACTGCTGTCTGAGAGAAGCAAAGCTGGGAGGGGAGAGATTAGTTAGGAGAATAAGAGCAAAACTTCAGTCTTACTCTTTGCTTTACTCTAAAAAGAGAAGTAAGGTTGCATGGGCAGTTTGCAGCGGGTGATACCTCAACACCACACTAGTTCGAATGCAACGGTTTTTTCTCCCAGTGGCTGGAGTGCCAATCCTGCCACCAACCAACAAATTTTCCCTGCGAGTAGGAGGACCTCTTTGCAGGGATGGATGTAGATTAACATCATACCCAAGATGAAGTAATTGTAGGTTAAGGGCCCAACAGAGTAGGATCACTCCTGGCATTCATGGGATTCAAACCGGCAACCTTCCGAATACCAGCACAGATCCCTAGCCTGAGAGTCCCCACTCAACCCACACCACTCTTTAAAAAAATATCCAACCAGTCTGAGCTTTACCTTACATCCAATGGTGAACAAAGCATGCAGCAGCACAACTGTCACTAAGGTAGTGATGGCAACAGTCTTGGTGTCTTCTCGGACCATAGGCCAAAAGGTGGTGATCAGCACAGATCCAGAGATCGCCATGGTGACCAGGATTAACAGCCAAGAAAGCCACTCCAAGGGGATGGTCCACAACATCTGAGAGAGAATGAATGGGGTGAGGAACCTGCAAGCCCCTGAGAAGAGATGAGGTGGTCCCTAGTGGAAGGAGGTGGCGTTTGGCTGGCTTACCGTGGTTGGGATGTACAGGAAGAGAGAGTAACCATAGACGCACACTGTCTCCAGGAAAGAGTAGCCACCAGTTTGCCTCTCTGCCCCCCGCCTCAGAGTCAGGAAGCCCCATAACCCCAAAGGCACCAGCCATGCGTACGAGAAGATTGTCACAGCCGCTACAGATACTGAGACAGAGAACTATCACAACAGTGACAGATGCCAATACTGTGTAAAAAAAAAAATGAAGGATGAAGTTCTTTAATTAGGCAGATTCCCGCTCTGAGATATGGAAGGATGGATATTCTTACAGATACTGATACAGGCAATTGTACATAACAACTGCAAGCAGCCCAGTCCTCAGGCACATAAAGGAGGTCAGTCAGTCAGGAACGTCGGGTCACTGGTGGCTCCCACTGGATGCAGTAGCCCCCCCATCTCACCCCGGTGGAACTGTGGCCTGTACTGGTACTTCGGGTCACCCATCTGGCTGAAGAACGTGGAGATGTTCCCACTGATGGTCATGGAGAACACCAGAGTGACACATATCCAGAATGGCCCTGGATGGTGAGGAAGAGTGTCACGTTGTGAATGTCGGTATCGCGGGGTGGGCCTTCCTCAGTCAGCCATGCTTTGCTGTTGTGATTCTGTTTGTATTAGCATCACAGCACCAGGGTGTTAGCCAACGCTACAACTGAAGCTAATCACATGGGCTGTAATGTTACACGTATTTGTCGTGTACCATTTGATAAATAATTCTCAGTTCGGAATGAATATTTTTGACATGGGTGAAACCTAAATTCAAGAAGTAGTTCTTCAACACAGAAACTTTATGCTAATTATGCCTGTGAGTTGGTTAAGGCTAATGCTGGATATGGTCAGTCATAATCAGCAGTTTCGGATCATTTTGTTCCCTAATAAATTACACCAACGCCAGAGAGAGTAGTTGACTACAACTGTCTGTCGGCTCTGTTATACGGACAAGAGCTGAATTAACTGTTGCGGGAAACATGAGCCAACACGTGTGAGGAGACGTCATCCGAGTGTATGTACGGCCGAAGTCAGGCGGAAACAACCTCTGCAAGTTACTTTTACCCGGATATTTAGACTGGGCTCTCACAGAGCACTGACATCCTGCACTTCGTGTTAAATTGTCTCGGGATGGTTACTGAAACTGACTGAATTTGGCTCAAACAGCCCCACCTGGAATATTTCTCACTAGCTGCCACTAGTTTATAATTGTTCCTAAATGTCTTTATTTTCAGTTTTGATAATAAATATTTTCAAAACAAATCCTGATTTCCCTGCTGTACCCTAATATTGCATGAACCGTGAACCCAAAGCCAAGGTCATAATGAACTGTGAATGTTTTCTCCCGTTAGACCTTTACTTACCATACAAATCAGGGTTGCTACGGAGATGATGCTTAACAATGTTTCGTCCAGGTAAAGGCAAGAGCGACCCTCTGACCCTGTCAAGCACCTGCAGGACAGACCACTTGCCGTAAACATGTGCAATCAGAACCCAGCAGATCACATCTACAAACGCAGAGGTGAAACTTTGGACTGTGTAATATGACCGGGCACCTGAACAAAGCACCTGTTTATGCAGGTACACACCTGTAATGTGTCAACATTGAAGAAGGATTGATAGTACTCAAATGTCCAGAAGCTACTGAATTCTCTCTCTCCTCCTAATAGCTGGGGACAAAATAAAAACAAGTTAGGAACACCGGTGGATTTATCAACAACCAAGTCTACTCCAACTGTCAAGCTGGGGGCCATCGGCACTTCGCTGACCCCTGACGCCCCATCTAGGCACCTCTGATTTCTCCTCTTGGCCTTCATCCTCCGACATGTCCAACTTGACGGATCCCTCTACTGGTACCAGTACCAACCCTCGGCTCACTGTACTGTTTGTGTTGACAATGGAGGCATTAAACAGAAGCTCTGAAGTTTCCTCAAACTCTACGGGGGGGGGGGGGGGGGGGGGGG